>CM064902.1:26734141-27044141 GCA_030347415.2 Decapterus maruadsi
TGAAAATATAAATGATAAATTACTTCTTTGCATTTAATGAAATATAAATATTCAATAACTGAAATAATTTTATGTCCAAAAATATTTTCCTTGCTCTCGTGGCAGAAATAAAATGCCCATAAACATTTTTTTGTGTAACGCTGCATAACCACCAAACACAGTCCTGAAGCGTCTTTCTCTCTCTCTCTCACACTCACGCACACGCACACACACACACACACAGTGCAGCCCCCACCTGTGTGTCACAGATAGAGGTGAGGTCAGCCTCTCGGCCCGGCTATCAGCTGAGCTGCTGCACAAAGCCAGAGTCCAGTGGAGCGTGTGAATGGGGTCGTGCCTGGAGACGGGAGACGGAGAGAGGAGCTGCCGACCGTGAATAAGGAAGAGAGGGATAACGACTCCCGAGGCCGTCTCCTCTGCATCAGCGGGATCTGAGGCCTGTAACGAACCGTCATCATCTCTCTCCCTCTAGTCTGCCATTTCTGCACCTTTTAAAAAAATAACTTTTCTCCAACTGCTAGTAAGGGTCCTTAATAACATTTTGGCAAAGTTTGACCATTGTCATAATCCCTAATGTAAAGTAATGGGTTGAAGCCCAGGTTTGTAAAAATTTTAACTAACAGGTATCAGCATGAAACTTCCCAAGTTTATCACTTACATTAAGACAAATATTTTTTGTATTACAAGTTTTGTCAAATTTCATGTTTAAATATGTAAATGAGACAATAACTACTTAAACATGCGCTAAATTGCATACTTTTCCAGAACTTTTCCAGATCCACTTCAGCAGCACTTCCACACACCAAACCTTCCAGTTTGATCATTTTCCATATTCTGAAGGTTTTTACAGAGGGGATTGTTGATATATCATTCACAGTCTGATTTATACAATATTTGAGTCCTGAAAACATGGCGAAATTTGGTTTATTTAGGGCTGGTGACAGTATTTTCTCATTCACAAAGTGATAAAAAGAGATATCCAAAATCTCCTCAGTAAGACCTTCTTACTCTAATGTGTTCTAATGTGTCAACAAAATAAAACAAGACTTTTGAAAGTGGCTTTATCCATTAAATTTTTGGGTCTGGAAAAGTATGCAATTTAGCGCTTATTTAATTAGTTATTGCCTCATTTACATATTTAAACATAACATTTGACAAACTTGTTTCAAAAAATATTTGTCTTTCTCTGATAAACTTGGGAAATGCATCATCACCATAAAATCATCATCAGAGCTCTCTCTTCTTCAACCCATTACATTTACATTAGGACGCCATCCTCTTTCTTCTAGTTTGTCAAATAAATGTATGTTATTCAGGACATCTAATACTATAAAAAACAACTGAGAAATTTTGTTATTGTATAAATCACTCCACTCTGCCTCTGCCCGTTTATCTAAGCTCCAGATGCTTGGATATTTTCAAATTAGCCCATTGGATAATGGATAGTCATAGCAGTAGATTCGTTACCTTTAACTGTCTCTGAATCTGGAAATTTCAATTCACCACGGTTGAGATATAATTGAGTGCAGACAGAGTTGTTTTAGAGGGAAATTTGCCTTCAGGGACAGTTTTCCACCAGAGCGTTGTGGAGTTGTTGGATTGTGTATTTGATGAGTTTGATGATGGAAACCAAGAAATCCCATGTAATCCTTCGTAGCGTAGCTCTGAGCAGCTCACGGCTCTGCTCTGCCGTTCTAAAAATAGCTTGCACCGACAATTAAAGGTAACGAACCTATTGCTATGACTATAGGGGTTATGGTGATGGGACAATTTGCCAAAATGTTGAACTATCCCTTTAACGGGCCCTGAACGCACCCAGACAGACAGACTTGTTTCCCTGCTGCTTTCTCTGCACACAAATGCATCATCACCATCATCATCATCAGAGCTCTTCTTCTTCTTCTTCTGTTTGTAAATAAATGCATCTTATCAACGTCTCGGCGCGAGAAATAATTATTATTGTATGTTCACTCCACTGCTCCCACATCCACTTGGATTCAATTAACAGGATAATGGATGCATTCAGCACCGGCCTCACCGGCTCGGAATCTGAAATTTCAATTGGGTTTATAATTGAGTGCAAATGAATCTGTTTGCCTCAGGGGGGGTCGGGGCAGACCTCTGGGGAGGGGGGGGGTCCTATGTGTGTGTGTGGGTGGGTGGTGTGCTTCTTGTGGCAGAAGAAGAGACTGTTCACAATAAACATATTCATTATAAATAAGAATAAGATGAAACAGTGGAGTTGTTCCCGCTCTCTTCTTCTGTGGTGTTTAACAATGACAGAAACACGGACCTGAAGATGCAGAGTTTGTAACTTAAACACAATAATATGTTATAGAGTATCATGCAAAAGTTTGTCCCCCCCAGTTTAACCCTCCTGTTGTCCTCCTGGGTCAAGGAAGGAAGGAAGGAAGGAAGGAAGGAAGGATGAAGGGAAAGAAGAAGGAAGGACAAAGGGAAAGATGAAAGGAAAGAGGAAGGGAGGACGAAGGGAAGGAAGAAGGAAAGAAAGAGGGAAGGAAGGACGAAGGAAAAGATGGGAGGAAAGAGGAAGGGAGGACTAAGGGAAGGAAAGAAAGAAGGGAGGAAGGACAAAGGGAAAGAGGAAAGAGGAAGGGGAAAAGGAAGGAAAGATAGAAGGAGGGAGGGAACAGATTGGGTCAAAAAGGAAGGAAGAAGAAATGAGGACAATGGGAAGGAAGAAAAGAAGGGAAGGAAAAAGGATTGTGGAAAGAAGGAAGGGAGAAAGGAAGGAAGGAAAGAAGGAAGGATGGAGGGTAAAGTGCAGTATTACAATGAACAATGAAGGGTTTAAAAGTGCAGCAAGTGGCCTGGTGTATCTTTATTAGCTTGACACTGAATATATGTATATAGGTTGTTTTTTTTTAAATGAATTAATATCGGATCAATATGCAAAGTTCAGGATCAGAATCGATATCAGGATGGAAAATGTTGGGAAGCTGATCGTTGAACTGGGAGCAGGTTAATGTGGGAATCACGTGACGATTTCAGGTCAGAAACAACAAAGACGGCCGATAAAGTGACTGATAAACTTCTTCCCTCTTGCAGCACATCACGTCGTATATCGTGTATCTCTAAACGTCCAGACTCCAGGGCCCAGATTTAGATTAAGAACAGAAACCTGAGCTCGTGGCGCTCCAACGGAGATTTCTCATGGAGTCCAGAACCGGAGCGAGGCTGTTGCTGCAGTCAGGGGTTTTTCAGCGAGACCTCATCTCCCCGCTGTTTGTTATCTGCTGACTAATACCCTCCAATCACTCTAAGTAACCTGCGACTCAACGTCTCAGTTTAGACCGTCAGCGAGATTGTGTGGTAAAAATAGTGCATTGTTCCATTTGGTTTATTAGTACCTTTGACGGCAGTGAAGGGCCCTGAACGCATCACATTATGATAAACAACCGCCTCCTCCTCTGCAGACGAGACGAGATGAGACGGGAGAAAGAAAGAAAAAAAAAGTGACGGCAAATAATTTCACAGAATCGTTCCGCTGCTGAATCGAGTTAAATGCTAAATGGATGGCAATCACACAGAGACACACACACAGACACACACAGACACACACAGAGTCTCTGGAGACAGTTTAGCGCAGGCAGCTCTGCTGAGGTGTTGTTTTGTCACGGAGCAGGGCGGCCTGGTGTGGAGCAGATGGGACAGACACAGAGAAGACGCTGGTGGACGTTTGGCTGCAGCCGCACTGAGATTAATGAGCCTCGCCGAAGGTTTGAACACACTCATGCATCTACAGTTTTCAGATTAGCTCGACAACTACAACAACAACAAAAGTGACAACGTGACTCATCAACGTCGTTCATCCACCGAGAAAAACCAAAACCGTGTCCCTGCCCCTTTAAAGGAGATGTGTAGCCAGGTCCCAGGCAGGCGTCTTGGATCAAACATCACAGTCATAGATCTATATACATGTAGGCTAGATGCTGCCTCTATGTCCATTGGAACGATGCGTCAACATGGCGGCCATCTTGGGCGAGGCGAAGCCGTGTCTATCAACCATTAAAATCACCATAACTCACTGAATTTTCAATCGATTTTCAAGCTGTTTGGTTTATTATAATTGTAAGACATGATACAACATATTTTTAATTTAGGCTATCATACACACTTACACATACTCAGACCCACATGCATACTGAAATTTGTTCTGCAAGGGTCTGATCGCTTGTTAGACATATATTTTATATATTCTATATATTGTATAGTGATTTGTCTCATGGGGAAAGTTTGATCCCTCAGGGCCTCCGTCCGTTACACAATTAACTTTTTTTATCTACACTGCAAAAACTCAAAATCTTAAGAACATTTGTCTAAAACAAATGTCATTATACTTAAAATAAGACTCATCACATAAAAAGCAGCTTGTTTTAGAGACTTTTTACCTCTTTCAAAAAGAATTTTAACTTAACTTAAAAAACTGATAGTGGAGCAAGTTTTTCTTCCTTATCATAGCACAAAAAAACTTGCTTTCACTGACAGATTCTTGTACTTATTCTAAGTAAAAATTAGTTTGAAACAACTGAAAATTACCTAAAAACAAGTTCATTTTTAGGTGATGAGTCTTATTTTAAATAAAGACATTAGTTTTGACTAGAAATGAGACACTTTGACCAGAAATAAGACAAATATTCTTGGAAAGATGTAGAGTTTTTGCAGTGTAATGACTCGTTCCCTCTCGTTTGGTTGTGAAACACGTGTCGCAGGTGACGACTTCCTCTCGTGTGTGAAAAGGTGGAATAATCACATAACACACACTCTCTCTCTTTCTACCCACACACACACACACACACACACACACACACAGCGTTATCCTTCCTTCCCAGTATGATTACGGCCCGGTTGCCATTTGCACAGACTAATATGGAATGAATTGTGATTAGCTATTTCCACCCTCCGAGGCTTTATTATGCATTTAAATGGGACACACATTAAAGCAGCTGGGAATATGACAGTGCAGCAGCTGATTCCCCTAAGTGCTGCACTTGAGTGTTTATTTCTCTGCTTTCACTGTAATGGACCCATTTACCTACAGGGAGCAGAGTCGGCCTTTTTACTGCACCGACTGAAAATGAGAGAGAGAGGGAAACAGAAAAAGACTATTTGGAGTTTCAGGGCTCGACTTGGACTGCAGTCATTTCACTCCAGGGATTAAGAGTCAGGAAGACACCCCCCCCCCCCTCCTCCCCCTCCTCCTCCTCCTCCTCCTTCTCCTCCTCCTCCTCCTCCTCCTCTCTCTCCCTCCCACTGCAGCTGAGGGTGATTTCCTATTTATCCCGGTTATTATCACTGAGGCTGTGATGGAGACACAGAGACTCTTGACACCAGGGACGGAGCTAAAACTGCTGTAATTTGATTTGAACGCTCATCGTCCACCATCACAGGAAATAACCCGCTCCCTCCTTCAGGCTATACGCAAAAGTATTCGAATTTCCATTTCCATACATAGAAAAAGTAGTATATTAGAAATAGGAACAATTTCATATGGTATACTAATAGAGCATTTAAATAGAATATTTACTTTGACATATGGTGGGGAAAACAAGTATTTGTTTTGTGCTGATTTTCGCCCTTATTTAACTTGATCAAATGTGAAGTAATTTATAACCTTTATATGATGATATTCTCTCTGGATTTATGGTTTTATATATAATGTAGATCAGTATTTATAGCCTAGCCTACATATAATATTTATATATTTTTCAGAAATGAGTAATAGCCTATAAATAACACATACATGGAGACTATTAACACTTTTATGTGATAAATATAGTATATCTCTGATAAACAATATGTATTTAATATGTACATATATTAGGCTATGTAAAGAGACAAATATATCTTAAAATGATGAGAAAATATGATGATTATTATTTTTTGCCAAATTTGGTAAAAGTTAGACTAGATAACTGTAACATATAAAGCCAGATAAAAATGTAGATATTTCCCATATAAAACTTCATAAAATTGTATCAACATAGTGTATGTATTTGATAATAATACATCCCTTATGTGACATATGATAACTTCTTCCACCAAATTTTATTTGAGAAATATACGCCTTACCAATTTAGGTTTTATGCAGATTTCTTGGCATAAAACGTGGTGTTTTCAATAGGTAGAGGTCATATATTTTTCTCATGGCACAATTCAGTCGGATCACCAAATAACATTTTGACTCCAATTTCCCTCCTTCACCTTTTCCTCCTGATGTTTCTGCTCCGTCACCTCCATCGTTGTCTCTCAGCTCTCTCCGACTTTTCCTGCTGTGCTCTCTTCCTCCTCCTCCTCCTCCTCCTCCTCCTCCTCCTCCGTCCATGTGCTTTGACTGGGTGAGTGAGTGATGTGGATCATTACCGGAGCTCTGATGGGTCTCTATCAGATGAAATCCACTTTTCTGACACTTCCATGCTGAGAGTTCATCATCATGTTAGCCTAGCCTAGCCTAGCCTAGCCTAGCCTAGCCTAGCTTAGCTTGGTGCATCGCTTCTGTCACTGTCACCACGAGACGATGGGAGGCTAATGGCCCGGCTCATGCAGCTCCGTGATCCTGGTGGTGACTAAGTATAGACGGGTTATCATGGACCTCATCAACACACCTCATCATCTCCTCCTCCACTTTTCTGACACTTCCATGCTGAGAGTTCATCATCATGTTAGCCTAGCCTAGCCTAGCCTAGCCTAGCTTAGCTTGGTGCATGAACTGGAAACAGCTAGCGTGCTTCTGTGTGCAGCTTCCAGCAGCTTTAAAGCTAATCTTTACTCATTAATGCTCTTTGTTTACTTCACACAACAATAAAAACGTAAACCAACACAATGTAAAGACATAGGCTACAGTGTTGTGTGCCCAACCAAGCTAAGCTAACTAGCTAGCTGCTAGCCATAGCTGTCTAAATATTCCTTCAAGTATAGGCCTATAAGTTTATTCACTCTGACGTTTTAAAACAACTCCTCTGCAGATGCAGGACCAGAAACTATTACACAACTTTATTCTCCTCTCCTGCATCACATTATTTGACATTTTCCACATACTTTAACAGATTCCTGCTGCTAACGTGCTCAATGTGCAGTTTGAAATTGTGAACTCACCGTAATATAGACGAATGAATTTAAAAAACCCACTCATGGCAGAAAACAAACAAACAAAACAACTTGCACAATATTAAGCAAACCAACACTTTTCCTACATTTAGGCCTAAGCTAAACGCCTCTATTCTCTTTCACCTCCATCCAATCTTTAGTCTTGCACTTTGATGAGATATCATCTATCAAATGTGTGTTTATAGCCTACTGTTTGTGCTTTTACACCAATTTTTCCTGATTTTTCAAGCACACTCAATGACAGAAACAGTCACTAGAATTCACCATAAACATAGATCCAACACAATGTGCACCATGATTATGACAGCAGATTATGACCCAATAGGCTACTTCAAAAAATCCATCGCCTGGCTTATAACTGGAACAGTTTTGCAATTTTGTTTTATCAACCTTTTTTTGTTGTTGTTGTTGCAAAAATCGCTTTTAATTTGTTTAAAATGCAGCTTTTATTCTTGAAGATTAGGTCCAAACTCTTCCTGCAGCTTTCAGGTTTATTAATCCTCTCAGAGAGCAGATCCTGATGATGAAGCTATAAGACATCCACGCTAAACTGTTCTCTGCAGCTTCAGACAACAACAACAACAACAACTGAGGATTTTTTCCTTGTTATGACTTTATCCAGAATCACATCAGTTCCTAAGTGACTCAATAAAGCGGCCGGTGGGTGGAGCCGACACCTGTCTGTCTGACCCGCCAGGAACACTGTAGCTCCCATGAATCATGAAACCTTTATTGCATTTTCACACATAGAATAAAGATTTCACAGATCAGAAACTGTGTCTCTCAAGCTCTGGACCAGGTCGAAATCTCAGCATTTTCACAAATAAAATAAACCTTTAAAAAATACAATAGTGGGTGTCAGGCACAATTAATGTAACCTAAAATGTCTAAAATGTTTTTACAGCAGTAAGTGAACATTGTACAAACAGTCGCTCTGCTCATTACGTCAATTTCCTCTTAACTTTCCCCTTAAGTGCCGAATCGGAGGCTGGCGAATCGGAGGCTAACTGAGCGTCGTAACAGACTCTGCTCTTACCAATCAATTGAGGATCTCGGCATGGTAAATCTCCCCACGCCCGCAGAAGTCCCACCAGCCCCACCGGAGCCCATAGAAATGCATTGTATCGTCCAAATTTAGAAAAAAGAGTCTCTACATGCAAGTCTGAGAGCGCCTGGGGCGATTTTCAATCTGACTGAAAATGGGAGCCCCAAGGGGGCGGGGCACTGGTTGCAGGAGCGGTTCAGGCCGCTGTTTTTTGCTCTATTAAGACTTAGATGGCAAAATAAACTCTTCTCTCTCTCTTTTTTTCCGTTTGCTGATACTGTTAGCTCAATAAATTACTAAAAAATAATTAGGCTAATAAAAAAACAAGAGACCTGTAAAGGACGCTTTAAACCTGTTGGTTGGTTTTCTTTAACGCTAGACGGCCACTAGAATTCACCATAAAGCTGTTCACCTGGCTACTTCAAAAAATCCATCACCTGGCTTATAACTGGAACAGTTTTGCAATTTTGTTTTATCAACCTTTTTTGTTGTTGTTGCAAAAATCGCTTTTAAGCAGCCAGGTGGGATCAGACAACAACAACAACAACAACTGAGGATTTTTTCCTTGTTATGACTTTATCCAGACATCAGTTCCTAAGTGACTCAATAAAAGTGATGAGTCTGTTACCTGCAGCAGACAGCCTGTGATGGAGGAGTCATTGAGGATCTCGCAGTAAATCTCGCAGAAGTCCCAGCAGCCCAGAACAATAACTTTGAAAGCCTGTGGCAAGACTGAGGTGGGAGTCAACCGCAGCAGTGCAGGCTGGGAAATCTCTCCAGGATGACGGCCTGCTGATTCATACACGCTGTAGAAGACCTGCTGGTGGGATAAAGAGACGTAGTGACTGCAGCAGACAGCCTGAATAATCACTGAGAAGATGAAAGTGACACTTTTCTAATGAGACACAGCTTCATTAACGTGTGATGATGAAGCATTAAACACAACTTCACCTGCCATCACTCCCATTTCTGTCTGATGAATATGAACCTAGCTGATCGTTAGCTTAGCTTTATTAGCTCTTTGTTAATGTCTGGGGATGTGATGACTAATTTTCTTCTTCTGTGTTTTATTTTAGTTTTCCATCTCCTCCTCTCTCGGCTTCTCTCTGGAGCTCTAGTAACAACAGGTCAGTGTCAGCCAATCAGAAGAGAGGAGGAGACTTTGAGCCTCTCTTCTGATTGGCTGACTGTTTGCTAAAGTGAGTCAATAAAAACAGAGCAGATTTCAGAGTAAAACACTCAGAGAAACAAAATCCTGCAGTGTTGGATGGATGGTGGGTCCAGGTGGTGAGGGGGCGGGGCTTTGTTGTGACATCACAAAGTGACAGAAGTCCTGACGGCTGGTTTTAAGGCTCAGTTTCTGAATACAGGCTGTGTGCATTTCTCTGTGGACTGAGGCTTTGATACTTTCACAGTATTAATATAGAACCTAGAGCTGCTTTATAATCACACTACACATGGACATCTACCTTTATACTGTATGGAGCTTTAACACAAATGGAGCTCTCCTTTAACACAAACACCGCTGTTCTACAGCTTTATACTGTACGCTTTGGTTGGAGCAATTAAGTTGGTTAAGTTTAGTAAAAAGACAAACAGCAGAATCTACTTTATGTCTTTATACCAGTTTATTTTGGATCCGTTTGCAAAAAGGAAATTTAACACTGAGGGAACATCTACCTTTTTATACGATGAATGGAAGTCTATGGAGCTTTAACACAAACATCTACCTTTATACCGTATGGAGCTTTAACGCAAACATCTACCTTTATACCGTATGGAGCTTTAACACAAACATCTACCTTTATACCGTATGGAGCTTTAACACAAACATCTACCTTTATACCGTATGGAGCTTTAACACTAACATCTACCTTTATACCGTATGGAGCTTTAACGCAAACATCTACCTTTATACTGAAGTAGCTTTAACGCAAACATCTACCTTTATACCGTATGGAGCTTTAACGCAAACATCTACCTTTATACCGTATGGAGCTTTAACGCAAACATCTACCTTTATACCGTATGGAGCTTTAACGCAAACATCTACCTTTATACCGTATGGAGCTTTAACGCAAACATCTACCTTTATACCGTATGGAGCTTTAACGCAAACATCTACCTTTATACCGTATGGAGCTTTAACGCAAACATCTACCTTTATACCGTATGGAGCTTTAACACAAACATCTACCTTTATACCGTATGGAGCTTTAACACTAACAGCACCAGCTCTTGTTCTCTGTTATAAAGACACACCACAGTTTTACAGCAGTGACCTTCTCTGGTTTTTGACGCCAACAATGAGCTCGATCGTACATTGTTTGAATCCAGCTGGAGACCTTTGTTCATGTCACTCCACCATCTCTCTTTCTCTTTCTCTCTTTCACTTCCTGCCATCACTCTCCCGTCAGCTGGATCATAATAATACCAGCATGAAGAAAAAAAAAAAACTGGCTTTATTGTGAAGAAGAATATTGTGATAGTGACGTTCATGCAGTTTGAAACAAAGGACGAAACCCATTTGTCCTCACAAACAGTTAATCTTTTTTGCTGCAGCTCACCTCAGCACCCAGGGTACAGACTCTGAGCCCCCCCCCACCTCCACACCCCCACCTCCACCTTTCTCCCTCCACACCTGCGGAGGAGAAAACAATCTAACACCCAGTCTGGGAGCAGGAACATTTAACGGGAGATTGCAGACGATTTCACCGTTGAGGGAACTTGGCGGGGGGAACGGTTGTGTCGAGGGTGGGTGGGTGGGTGGGCGAGCGGTTGTCTAGGCCACGGTGGTGGCGGCGGCGGCGGTGGCTCCGAGTCCCCGGGCCCCACAACAACACTGCCATCTGAATCCAATCCACAGTCTGACGGATTGGGAGGCAAATTGACAGTGTCAGATTTCATATCACAGCGAGCTGCAGCGGGGGCCGGGAGCAGGGCTGTGGTCTAATAAAGAGAGGACAGTGTGTGTGTAAAGGTGGTGGTGGGTGTGTGTGTGTGTGTGTGTGTGTATGTATGTGTGTGCATATACACTCATTCCTTCAGTTGCATGCAGATGAATTATGAAATGAAGAGAAACAGCAACCGCAGCAGCGCTGGTGTGGTGTGGCCACTGCCCACATGCAGCTGCTGCTCCTTGTGCTGCAGTTACACAACCTTTGTGCACATGGGGTGGGGGGTGAGGGGTGTTGTGTGTGTGTGTGTGTGTGCATATGCTGACAGAGCCTTGCAGCGTGGTAGTGGTGGGAAGTGTAAAGCGGCTGCAGTAGTGACTAAGCCGTGCATGGTGTGTCAATCCCAGGATCGTCGGAGCCGCCGGCGATCGCAGCTCTGACAGGAGTGATGAGAGCGACACAAGAGCCATATGTCAACCAGCAAAACCCAGAGAGAGAGAGAGCCCACAGACAACGTGATTAACCCCGGTGCAGGATTAGAACACCACACACACACGCAAATACACACACACAGATACACACTAGAGTCAGTCGTCTTCATGTGTGAATCTAAACACACGTCACAGCAACTAATGAGAGAATCACGGAGGAAAGAAACAAAAAGATAAATATTTAGTTGTTTGCTCAGCAGCCTGGAGTGTGTGTGTGTGTGTGTGGTTGTTACCTGCCCTCTAGTGGCGCTGCAGGGGACTGCAGGAAGACGTCATTGTGCCTCCAACACATCCTGGCGTCCAGTTAGGATTTCTATTGATTTTTTTTTTTTTTTACACACTGCAAAAACTCAAATATCTTATTATTATCTGATTTTTAGTTAAAATGTAATTTCTATAGTCAAAACAAATCTCATTCTACTTAAAATAAGACTTGTCACATTAAAAAAGCAGCTTGTTTTTAGACTTAAAATAAGTAGAAAAATCTGTTTTTTTTTTTACAAGCACTTAAATTTCAAGAATATTTGTCTTATTTCTAGTCAAAACAAATCTGACACATTTTACTTATTTCAAGTCTATTTTCACTTGAAATAAGTAGAAAAATCTGATAGTGGGAAGTTTTTCTTCCTTATTACAAGCACAAAAAACTTCCTTTCAGATTTTTCTACTTATTTCAAATGAAAATTAGTTTCAAACTATTGAAAATGATCTAAAAACAAGTTGATTTTTAGGTGATGAGTCTTATTTAAAGTGGAAAGAGATTAGTTTTGACTAGAAATGAGACATTTTGACAAGAAATAAGACAAATATTCTTGGTGAGATTTTGAGTTTTTGCAGTGCAACAGTTGAATGTATGTGGGAGATTGAATTAAACAGAGGAGATGAAAGAGGACCACATTTTATTCCCTGCACAGACCAGAGAAGAAGAAGAAGCCGTGCACACACACACAGAGTCGGAGGCTGGAGGAGACCAGAGCAGTCTGAAGGAGATAAGCGACAGTGTGTTTTGTCTCAGGGAGCAGATTATCTGGGTGAATCAGACAGAAAGGTTGCAGTCTGACATTTCATGGTGAGTGGAGGAGGAGGAGGAGGAGGAGGAGCATGGTGTCCTCCGTCTCCTCCATCACTTCCCTCCTCTCTCCAAAAAGAAAATTACGTCTCTCCAGCTGCTCTGCGACCGGCAGCAGCAGCAGCAGCTCTTCACTCCTCTACAGTTCACACACACACACAGTGATGTGGAGGTGGAGGCTGGAGGGCCGCTCTGAAATGACTTCAATGTAAATCAAGTCTTAATGAGGTGTAACGACCTCTGACTGGAACTTTTCATTAACTTCTGGAGATTTATCAGGTTTTAGTTCACTGCACTGCAGATTGGGGATGAGACACAGACGCCACTTCGGTCCAGAGCAGATTTCAACACAAAAATGTAACTGTTGTGAGAGGGATGAAACCTATTGATCCTGTCTTGGGCCTCCGTCCCATCCCCAGGCAGACTAATTGTTCACTTTATCCAGATTTCCAGTCAAATATCAGGTTGATCATTAAAACATAAGTAATAAACACAAACTGTAAACTGATGGAGCTTCATGAGTCTGTGTTGTGACAGCGAAGACAAACAGCCAGGCAGGCGCTTCATAATAAAGGCCTAATATTGTTTTAATGGGAGTTTGAGAATCGAGGCTAATCTAGAGAAAAGTATCTATTATCATATCTAAATATACTGCAGCATTAGCAGCTCTTAAGTCTTCAGCTATGTTGTGTTTACGAGACACAAATTTGTTCATCCTCTTAAAGGATAACTTTCGTTTTTTACAACCTGGACCTTATTTCTAGCATCAAATACGATCATTTAATCACCCTGACAAGTTTGGTGTCATTTGGAGTCGTTTTGACGAAATTAGCCCCAATCGAGTGGTGCGTATATCCGTATAATGCGAGAACACGGGGCACGCAATGCAGCCTCTAAATAACACATTATCCGCCGCAAAACTCGTTCATTTCACCAATATTTTGTGATGATACACTAGTGTTATTCCCCTCCGAGCCCGTGGTGGCATGTTATCAACATCCTGCTCCTCTAGGTTGACCTACTAACCGCTGACCTGGATGATGTCATCTCCGACGGCGGCGCGGCGCAGCTAACTTGCTATCGCTAATGCTATGGTCCGTTTCTGCGTGTTTCTGACTCGTCAGAACAAAATGAGCAGCTGGATGAAGTTCAGCTTCGGTCAGCTTCCACAGGCTTCCTCTCCTCAGCCTGGATCCTCACTACAGCTCTGGCTAGTTGAGCTAAAAAGGACCCAAATGCCGAAGCGGAATGATTATTATCAGAACGAGCCGGGCACCGGTCGGAGATGACATCATCCAGATCAGAGGTTAGTAGGTCAGCCTGGAGGAGCCGGATGTTGATAACATGCCACCACGGGCTCGGTTGGCTCGGAGGGGAATAACACTAGTGTATCATGACCAAATATCGGCGAAATGAACAAATTTTGCGGCGGATAATGTGTTATTTAGAGGCTGCATTGGGTGCCCCGTGTTCTGTATTATACGGATATACGCGCCGCTCGATTGGGGCTAATTTCGTCAAAACGACTCCAAATGACACCAAACTTGTCAGGGTGATTAAATGATCGTATTTGATGCTAGAAATAAGGTCCAGGTTGTAAAAAACGAAAGTTATCCTTTAAGGGCTGCTTCCTCAGACTGGAGCTAGCTGGTTAGCATGCTAATCTTAGCCAGAGATTTTTTTTTTAAAGTGGTAAACAGGAGAAAATGTGCCTAGTATTTCTTCTTTCCTGGTTAAACAATTTTTGATGCTAATTGGCTACATAGCAATGCTAACTCATGCATGAGCCGTAAATATCAGCCTGTGGCCAGCAGCTAGCTAGCTAGCTTAGCTTTAAAGATTTAGCATACGTGAGCAAACAGCTAATCTAGAACATTTTTATAATAAATCAATCTGAAGTCATGACTTTTATTGTGAAAATACCCTCTGGACAGTTTGATCTCATACTCATTGAACACTTGAGCTTCAAAAGGTTTAGTCTATTCAGCCTATTTCTGTCTTTTGTTTTGACACAGCTAGCGGCACCATTGTGAAACTACAACTCATACAGCAGCTAGAAGACAAACAAGAAGAACAAAAAATAAG
Organism: Decapterus maruadsi; assembly: GCA_030347415.2. Classification (NCBI taxonomy): domain Eukaryota; kingdom Metazoa; phylum Chordata; class Actinopteri; order Carangiformes; family Carangidae; genus Decapterus; species Decapterus maruadsi. The sequence goes on from CM064902.1 coordinate 26,748,857, forward strand.
CAAATCAGAGTAAACAAATTAACAGGCTTAATAAATAGAGAATGTGTATAGCCTATTTTCAGTGACGGCGAGCGCCCACTGACCACAAGATCTCCTAGGATGGAGTCGCCGCTCCAGGAACAAAGACCTTTACCTTTAATAGGCATTTAGACCAAAAAGGTGTTGGCTGCATAGTTCAGGTTATGTTAATCAACAATCCATCAAAGTAAAAACTCTACAGCATTGATCATCCTACTTTGAAGTGTTTTTGTGCATCTGTGTGGCTCTGTTGTGAACACAGCCGACATACCACTCTGTCTTTTGACGGACAGCCTCTATTTGACCGAAATAAACACATGATAACATGAACACAGTTTCATACGAGTAAAAGATTTATTTCACATTTTTTTCTTTTAAATATCACCAGCTTAGTTTGAGGAATCAAAGACATTTCAGGAAGAATTAAGGAGGCTCGTGTGCACAGACGGACGGAGGACAGGAAACAGTCTGAGGCGTCCAGAGGACGAAGAAGAAGAAGAAGAAGAAGAAGAAGAAGAAGAAGAAGAAGAAGAAGAAGTCCGACATGGAGTAACCACACGTGACGTCTTGTCTGCTGATGGTTGGGCTGTTAGTGCGGACACCGTGTGCTGGTTTTACTCTGATGTCAGGTCAACTGTAAACATGAGCGCTGTCACTGTGTGTGTGTGTGTGTGTGTGTGTGTGTGTGTGTGTGTGGAGGGGGGGTTAAAAACGTCTTCGTCCGATCCGCAAACCAGGTGTGTGTGGGGTGGGAGGGGAGGTGAGGGGGAGGGAGGGGGCTGACGGGGGTGGAGTTAAGAAGAAGCTACAGAGACACGAGGACGTCACGACAAGTAGAGACGGTCACAATCACAACACACACACACACGCACACGCACACACGCACACAAAACGTGGCCTCACTGGAGACAAGCAGCGATGAACCCAACAGTCTCTAAAGGACACAGTTCACACCTGGATTCACCTGAGTCAAGGTTACAGCGGGGGTGGGTTAGCTCAGGTATGGTGGTGGTTGTAGAGCCATAACCGAGCCATAACAGGGCTGTAGTAGAGCCATAGTAGAGTTATAACAGAGCCATAGTAGAGTTATAACAGAGCTATAGTAGAGCCACAGTAGAGCCATAGTAGAGTCATAATAGAGCTGTAATAGAGTCGTAGTAGGGCCATAGTAGAGCTAACTGTATAACAGAGCCATAGTAGAGCCACAGTAGAGCCATAGTAGAGCCATAGTAGAGTCACAGTAAAGACTTAGTAGAACCATAGTAGAGCTATAATAGATCCATAGTACAGCCATATCAGGGCCATAGTAGAGCCACAGTAGAGCCATAATAGGGCTGTAATAGAGTCGTAGTAGGGCCATAGTATAGCTATAACAGAGCTACAATAGAGCTATAATAGAGCCATAGTACAGCCATATCAGGGCCATAGTAGAGCCACAGTAGAGCCGTAGTAGTAGTGAGTTGTTGAGCTGCTGGTCATAACCCTCCTCTGGTGTTCAGGAGTCTGGACTTTGTGTGTTTGACTGACGACTCAAGCTCGGTCGTAGGTGGTTCTTGGTTCTGGACCAGGACCGAGCTGGAACTAGCCCCGACTTTGTCTCTGGACCAGAACCAGAACCAGGACCAGGACCAGAACCAGAACTGCTCTGGTGGAAAAGAGGCAACAGGGTGTGTGCTGTGTTTCCTGTATATCGATGGTAACTGGTGACAGTTCGACCCAGTGACCCGGTCCATCTGACCGCTGACCTCCAGTGGAGGCGGGAGGCGGTGGTGGTGTGTGTGTGGGGGGGGGGGTGGTAGTGGGGGGAGGGGGGGGGGGTCAGAGTCACACAGGCACTTTAGAGAAATGACAAAAACACTATGAGTTCCATTAAGGCACAACAGATAACTACACATACACACACAGTCATACACACACAAGTCTTTGGGACAAGAACAGCATGATTCTGTCAGTGAGCACACACACACACACACGCACACACACACAACACACACACACACACACACACACACGCATACGACACACACACACACAGGACTCTGTGTGCTGATTGGTTAATGTGGTCGACGATGTTCTGTTTTCTTTACGTTCAGCTACATCTGCTCTGATTGAAACAATAAAAAACTCATTAAAACAATAAAAACATCTAAATCAGGTGCAACAGGGTCAGAGTCCACGAGCAGGTTCTGACCAGTTCTGACCGGTTCTGACCGGTTCTGACCGGTTCTGACCGGACCGACCCGTCAATCTAAAGTCACTGCACCTCGTTTCAAATACGTAGTGTCGGTCGCCACAGTTTAGAGTCTGAACTTTAATCTACATCAGTGTCTCAGCCTTTTCCCACCATGACTCACTCATCTAAATAATGAATGACATCGATCAGAATTAAAAACATATGTATATACGTATATGATTTAAAAGATGATCATAAAACAGCAACAAATAGTTTGTTAACTAGTCTGAAGAAACTACATTCAAATGCTTCCATTACATTGAACAGGAGACGACAGCAGCTCAGCAGCGCTACACGACCACCAGCAGCTCCAGGTCTGAACGGGAAGAATAAAGCTGCACTTATTCTTCTTATGCATTTGATTTTATTCATTTATTTATTTTTAATGTCAAAAAAATCCCATGAAACTCAACAATGACATCATCATGATCTAAATATGAATAGAATGGTTTATTTTTAGCTGCTTTTTAGTCGTGAAACTTGTGATTTGCAGTGTAAATAAAACTGATTCAGTTTGATGTGAGAGGGACTACTTTCTGCAGTGGAGTGATACGTGTTAGGAGCATTTATAGCCACAGTGCTGTGTGTGTGGGACTGACGTAAACAGTGACGCACGTGTGTTTTTAGCAGAGTTTTCCGATGGACACTGAACTACCAGCTGATGACGGATTGATTGATTGATTTGATTGATTGATTATCAGGATCATTGTTGTGTTTTTATGGGATCAGTCGACACGACGACGACGACGACGACGGCGTCTACTTCTCATCAAACAGCTGCAGCTGCTTGGCCCCAATGAATCAGCACCTAGAATCAGCAGAGGTAATTAGACACACACACACACACACTTTGTACACAACACACACTGCCAGATGCATGCTCACCGACGCACCGACGTCACATTCATGCACTCACTCACACAAAAAGCATAACGAGTCATTAAACTCTCATGTGATCAATAATGTGAATGTCATTGGCAAAGTGTGAATATCGATAGCGATCAATATGTTTGTTTTCTGTGAAGAAGATTAAAGATGAAGTGAAGTCGTCCTCACTCCTCCTCAGTGTGTGTGTGTGTGTGTGTGTGTGTGGAGGGTTGGGGGGAGGGGGGGGTGGAGGGTCGTTTAACTGCGGGGGAGGAGGCCCTTCTTATAGGCCAACAGGCCGGCTGCCGTGGCGACGGACAGGACGGTGGAGACGCCCATGAGCTTGAGGAGGCCGCCAACCGACGGCAGGTTCCTCTCCCAGAAGGTGGTGACGAAGGGGAGGGGGACGATGTCCTGGTGGGGGGGGGGGGGGGGGGCAGTTATTGGCTGCACATAAAGTTAAAGGGTTAGTTCAACATTTTGGCCCAAAATTGGCATAATCCCATAATCCCTATAGGTTTGTTACCTTTAATTGTCGGTGCAGGCTATTTTTAGAACGGTGGAGCAGAGCCGTGAGCTGCTCAGAGCTACGCTACGGAGGCTCATTATGGGATTTCTTGGTTTCCCTCATCAAACTCATCAAATACACAATCCAACAACTCCACAACGCTCTGGTGGACAAGTTGTGACCTGCACATTCACCACGCTATGAGATAATAACACAACGTTACCACACAGAGTTGTTTTAGAGGTAAATTCAGCAAAACTGTTGATGAAAAACTGTCCCTGAAGGGACAGTTTTTCATCACAGTCTCTGTATTTTTAAAACAACTCTGTGTGGTAATGATTATCTTGCAGGTCAAAACAACCAATGTATTTGATGAGTTTGATGAGGGAAACCAAGAAATCCCATGAGCCTCTGTAGCGTAGCTCTGAGCAGCTCACGGCTCTGCTCCGCCGTTCTAAAAATAGCTTGCACTGATTGAGTGACTGAATTAAAGGTAACAAACCCTTTAACAAAAGCTTCAGAGAGTTTCAGGTTTAGTTCTAGGACATAAAACTGTCCCATTTCCCAATTAGACAATGTTTTTAAAACAAAGCAGCTGAAACCAGTACCATTCAGATACGGTAGAAGATTATCTCACTATAATAATAATAAATATTCAGATGATTGTCTCACCAGACTCTGAGGCTCCGGCTGCCAGATCTGATTCGGGCCGATTTTACCCATCGCACACATGACCTGCAGGAGAACACAGTGGTTTTTTATTTAGAAGATTTTGGCCTTTTCCAGGAGACGTGAGAGAAGAAGAGCTTCAGGTGTGGACGTGTGACGATTGTCAAGCAGCTTCACATGTTTCACATTAAAACAGAGAAGACGTGTTCTGGTTCTGAGCTGCTCTCACCTCTCTGGCCGCCCTCTCCCCGGCCTGCACCGCCCCCTCCATGTAGCCGCTCCACTCTGTGGCCGTCTCCGTCCCCGCGAAGAACAGCTTCCCGACGGGTTCCCTCAGCACCCTGCGGTCAGGAGGAAACACACAACACGGTGAGACGACGTGCTGCTGCTGCTGTTAATGCTGCTGCTGCTGCTGCTGCTGCTGCTGTTAATGCTGCTGCTGCTGCTGCTGCTGCTGGAGCTGCTGCTGCTGCTGCTGCTGCTGCTGCTGCTGCTGCTGTGGACGATCTCAACACATTTGACTCATTATCTCACTGCTGTGTGTTAATGATCTTTCATTTGAAACAGTTTGTCGTCCTGGATTTGAACCAAAGTGATGTTGAATCCATTAATTTAATTAAGCTACAAAGCCTGAGTGAATTTCATTATTATGGGTTTTAATTAACTCAGTGAACTCGCTGTTTGAGATTTACTTCATTTATGATCAGGAACCTGCAAACGTAAAGACGCTCAGCCTCGTTCACCAACCACACTTGTTCTTAAATCCTACTTTTTTACAAAGATTGTGGCAACATTCATGAATGTTTTCTCATCCAGGATTTGTTCTTAGCTATGAACAAATCATTAGCAATATCAATTAAGTGACTGGTCCTGTGATATATGATAATATGATGACTTATGACGGCACACCTGAGAGTGTGGCCTCTCACTGCAAAAACTCAGAATATTTGTCTTATTTCTAGTCAAAATGTCTCATTTCTAGTCATTTCATTTTCACTTGTTTCAAATTTTCACTTGAAATAAATAGAAAAATCTGCCAGTGAAAGGAGGTTTTTTGTGCAAACCATTTCACGGCTTCACCATGTGTTTTTTTCTGATTATTTAACCTGTTTTTAGTTTGTTTTTGTTTGTGTGTTTGTGTGTAAGACTCACCTGCCGTACTGGGTGAGGATACCTGGGGGGAAGTACGCGGTGTAGCAGCCTCCAGAGTATTCCTCCTCACACCAGTTCTTCTCCTCGTAGTGCACCGGCTGAAACACACACACACACACACACACACACACACACACACACAGAGGTGAACACATGGATGGATGAGCAGGTGAGGCAGCTCCGTGCAGCTGTGTGAGGTCACAACAGCAAAACAACAACAACAAAAATCACATTCTGTCACTTTGACTTGAACCGAATCACAATACAAGGTTAAATCTACCAAAATAAAAGCCCTGGTAAATGTGCACCTGACAGCTCACGGTGCACAGCGTCCTGTCGGCTGTCAGAGTGGAAAAAAAACAAAACAAAGGGAAAAAACACATTTTCCCGTGTCCCGTGTGCAGCCACAGAGAAACACGCGGTGTCAGGGTAAATGGAGCTGAAGGGAAGCCAGGACTCACATGCAGCGCCTCGTCTGTTCCCAGCACGCGGGCGTAGATCTCACAGATCCTCTTCAGCCTGAAAGCAAGAGGGACAGAGACGCTCTGAGTTAAACTCATCCTGCAGCTGGAGACCAGACAGACAGATGTGGTCTGTCTCCATGGTGACACACCCACCTCTCCTCCTTGGTCAGTCCACACAGTTTCCTGCACTTACGGGCGAGGATGAATCTGGAGGAGAGAGAGAGAACGATTCAGTCAAACAAACAAGAATCAGAGTCTTTTTTTATCAGGCTTTCATCATCTATCAATAATCTATAATCTATAATCGATCTGATCTGATCACCCCATGATTGCAGGCACAGTCCCGTCAGGCTTTGTGTCATCTAGCGTCAGGCCGATGGGAGCGCCCTCCTCCTCGATCACCATGCTGCCGCAATAACCTGGAAACAGGTGGTTTAAAGGGAAAGTTCAACATTTTGGCAAATCAGCCCATCACCATAATCCCTATAGTCATAGCAGCAGGTTTGTTACCTTTAATTGTCGGTGCAAGCTATTTTTTAGAACGGTGGAGCAGAGCCGTGAGCTACGCTACGGAGGATTATGGCAATGGGCCAATTTGCCAAAAATGTTGAACTATCCCTTTAACAGGATGTGAGCAGGTAGCCTTCAAAATAAAAGTCTGAGAATGGGAAAAAAAACTAATATTCTTTCATTCCCAGGCTTTTGTTTTCCAACTGTTTGGATAAAAACAAAGTCTGATGAGATGCGACATGCGGCGTCTCTGCAGGACGGAGCGATGCGCCGCCGCTCTGGGAGTTTAATGAAGCAGAAAATTAAACTGTGTTTTGTGTTTGTTGTTTGTTTGATGGAAAAGTTGTTTTCCAGTAAAAAAAAAAAAAAACTGAAAATGAGAAAAGAGGCCGAAGCTGAATGTGACTGATCTGTTTTGGAGCACGAGGATCATTTATCTCTTGATTTATTGAGTCGTTTCATCTTTTCTTAATGGAGTGATATGAAGATTTATTCCTCCTCTCTCTCTCTCACCCTTCTTCCTCCAGAAGTTCTCTTTGTAGTAAACCATGCACTTGATGACCGAGCCCATGGGGACGCGGCTGATCAGCTGGTTCCTGAGCGGCGGCAGCTCGGGGTTGAAGTGAATCTTCAGGTTCAGGCCGGGGGGCGTGGCCACGATCACGTACTTAGCCTGAGAGACAGAGAGAGAGACACACGCAAACAGGTTCAGGTTTATTTGTTTAGCACAAAAAAATAAATGCGTATAACGCTGCGCAAGGAGGGAACAATGTCCTAGTGAACTTGTAAAAAGTTCCACCACTGTCAATAACAAAAAAACAAGAGACAAGCAGACAACAAAACAAAAACAAAAACAAAAGTTCAACAGCAGCAGGAATCAAGGAAGGAGGGAAAAATAATGAAGTTCCTGTGGAAAGGAAAAATTCCTTCAGATTCTTTTTAACCCTCCTGATGGTCTCCTGGGTCAAGGAAGGAAGGAAGGAAGGAAGGAAGGAAGGAAGGAAGGAAGAAAGGACAAAGGGAAAGAAGGAAGGAAGGAAGGAAGGAAGGAAGGAAGGAAAAAGGAAGAAAGAGATGGAGGGAGGAGATTGGAAGGAAGGAAGGAAGGAAGGAAGGAAGGAAGGAAGGAAGGAAGGAAGGAAGGAAGGAAGGAAGGAAGGAAGGACAAAGGCAACAATGGGAGGAAAGAAGGAAGGGAAAAAGGAAGGAAAGATAGATGGAGGGAGGACAAAGGGGAAATGAAGGAGGAAAGAAGGAAGGAGGGAAGGAAGGAAGGAAGGAAGGAAGGAAGGAAGGAAGGAAGGAAGGACAAAGGGAAGGAAAGACAAAGGGAAGGAAGGAAGGAAGGAAGGAAGGAAGGACAAAGGACGATGGGAGGAAAGAAAGAAGGGAAAAAGGGGAAAAAGATGGAAGGAAGGATGAAGGGAAAGGAAGGAAGGAAGGAAGGAAAGAAGCATGGGAAAAAGGATTGTGGAGAGAAGGAAGGGAGAAAGGAAGGAAAGGATGGAGGAAGTGAACAGATGGACAACAGGAGGGGCCTCTGTAAATAATGCAGGATCGATGACTTGATGTTCAGTAAAAATAAGGTTGGTGTTTGAGCTGCTGCAGCATCCCTTGGCAGCAGGTTGCCGAGCAACCAGTGGATGGCAGCACAGAACTACGGACGGAGCCGGTGCAGGAATCATTTCAATCAATGTGTGGACAAATAATCCTGTGACCTCCAACATCGACAGGAACGTAAGGAACGACAGGAACGTCGTCGCTCCTCTGTCTCTGCTGCAGAACAACAGAGAACCGTCTGATAGATGATAGACTGTTTACAGTATCTCAGCTCCAGAAAATGTTTTAAAAAGAAAAAAGATGAAGGAGAAAGATAAAAAGAAGGGGTTTCATCATCTTTAATTTTTTTGAAATAGTGTATAATATTAGAGTTGATACTAAGCCAATGCAATTATAACTATAGAGAGGACATAATGTGCACATTATGTAAATATGTGCAACCATGTGAAGTATGAATGGAATAAATCAAAATGAAATGAAATAAAGCCCCACGTTGATTAAAACAGAGAGTGTTTGTGAAATTATTCATGGGCGGAAAAAAAGAAGAAAAACATCAAACTTCTCATCTAATACTTCTTTATGAAATATTGAACAATATGAAATCTTTATTTAAATGAAACCACATGTTCAGAGGAGGAGACGTCAGGAAAGAAAACTGCTATATTTTATAACTTTATTGTTTGTTTCCAGATGTAAAACCCTGATTACAGCTGTTGTAATAAATATAAATACAGTATAAAAGGTCCCACCAGAGTGTTTCCACGGTTACCTTGTAGGTCTGTTTGTCCAGCGTCTCCACCACCACCGCGTCTCCGCTCTGGTCGATCCTGTAGACGGCAGACTGCAGCTTCACGCGGTCGCCCAGCTCGCGCGCCATGCAGTCGCTGATCTGCCCGGAGCCGCCGACGAACTTCCTCTCCTGCAGGAAGAGACAGAGCAGCTGTCAATCAACCAGACGGATCTGGAATCAACTTGGAATCAACTTCCAATTCAAAATAGCGGGCGGCACGGCGTGCCCTCTCTATTTTCAAAAATCGACTTAAAGGGATAGTTCAACATTTTGGCAAATTGGCCCATTGCCATAATCCCTATAGTCATAGCAGTAGGTTCGTTACCTTCAATTGTCAGTGCAAGCTATTTCTAGAATGGCGGAGCAGAGCCGTGAGCTGCTTGATGAAAAACTCTCCCGAGGGCAACGTGCATCAGTGGTTTTACATGAATTTCCCTCTAAAACAACTCTGTGTGGTAACGTTGTGTTATTATCTCATAGCGTGGTGAATGTGCAGGTCACAACTTGTCCACCAGAGCGTTGTGGAGTTGTTGGATTGTGTATTTGATGAGTTTGAAACCAAGAAATCCCATGAGCCTCCGTAGCGTAGCTCTGAGCAGCTCACGGCTCTGCTCCGCCGTTCTAAAAATAGCTTGCACCGACAATTAAAGGTAACGAACCTACTGCTATGACTAGTGTGGCATCTTTTTATTAATGTCTTCCTAAACTTGTCCTTATTACACAATAATTTTACTCATATGATTGTTTTTGCTATAGTTTTATTGTGTATTATTACTCTCTGATCCTCCGTCCTTCCTCCATCGCTCACTGTGAATTCCTTAAACCACAGGGACAATGTGTTTGCGCAGCCCGAGCTGCTGACTGACTGACTGACTGACTGACTGACTGACTGACTGACGGGGCGCACGAGGACGACGGCGCTGCCAAAGCTCCGACTCCTACACAGAAACCAAACAGACAGTGACCTTTTCCATATGGTTAGTGTCGACGTCTGCCTGTTTCTCCCTGATCGCTAACACATTCCGTGCATTCCTCCTCCGCCGCGTTTGGGTGAATTTTTCCTGCCAGTCGGCGGAAAATTAGCAGCTGAGTGAAGTTAAATGGTTTCTGACAGCGAAGCGGCGGCGGCGAGGTGAGTCTGAGCTTCGTCTGCTCTGATTAAAGACGAGCTGATGCAACGTTTCACAGCTTTAAACAAGACGACAGCCCAGGTGTGTGTGTCTGTGTGTGTCTGTGTGTGTGTGTGCGTGTGCACGGCTGTGACACCGGAGCCGGACCGCAGCGTCGTCTGTTTACAGAAACAACAGGCCTAGTTCCTCGGTCGCCACGGCAACAAGGCCACTCAGCTTTTTAAAAAAAAGTGAGAGCGGCTCCAAGAAACAAACAGCTTTTGTCCCGACTCATCACTATGCCGGGACGGGAGGCAGGAAAACCAAGGTGAAGGAATCTGAAGTCCAACGACACACGTCTGAGGCTGCAGCTGAAAACTGAACCGACGTGAAGCAGAAAGGTCAGACTGACACGCGATACGACGAGGCTTCACAGAGTGTGTGTGTGTGTGTGTGTGTGTGTGTGTCTGTGTGTGTGTGTGTGTGTGTGGGCCGCGTAATAAACAGCCGAACACGATCTGGAACGTCAGACAACTGGGCCCGAGTCCGACCTGGCTGGAGGCGAGGTCACGGGGTCAAGGTAAGGTCTACGGCGTCCTGCAGGATCCTGACCAAGACCCACGCCATCGAAACCTTGATTTAGTTGTTTGTTCGTCCTGCACCTGCAGCACTTTTGGACGTGCGTGCTCCATCCCACTACTGTGAGTCCTAGTCAGTGTTTAATGCGGAATGTCGCAGAATTTGACTGGAATGCTGTTTTCGGGTCGAAGAGGAACTGATATCTGGGGAAAACTGCACAGAGGGAAGCAAATGTTGTTGTCCCTGTTGTTTCACATGCATGTCAAGGAAGGAAGGAAGGAAGGGAAAGATGGAAGGAAAAAAGGAAGGAAAGATAGAAGGAGGGAGGGAACAGATTGGGTCAAAAAAGAATGAAGGAAGGAAGGAAGGGAAAAAGGAAGGTAATAAAGCCAGAGGTAGGGAACAGCTTCATTCAAGGAAGGAGGGAAGGAAGGAAGGAACAGATTGGGGAAAAAAGGAATGAATAGGGATTCAAGGAAGGAAGGAAGGAAGGAAGGAAGGAAGGAAGGAAGGAAGGAAGGGAAAAAGGAAGGTAATAAAGCCAGAGGTAGGGAACAGCTTCATTCAAGGAAGGAAGGAAGGAAGGAAGGAAGGAAGGAAGGAAGGAAGGAAGGAAGGTAATCAAGCCAGAGGTAGGGAACAGCTTCATTCAAGGAAGGAAGGAAGGAAGGAAGGAAGGAAGGAAGGAGGAAGAAAGGAAAGAAGGAAGGAAAGAAGGAAGGAAGGAAGGAGGAAGGAAGGGAGGGAAGGTAATAAAGCCAGATTGGGCTTCATTCAAGGAAGGAAGGAAGGAAGGAAGGAAGGAAGGAAGGAAGGAAGGAAGGAAGGAAGGAAGGAAGGAAGGAAGGAAGGAAGGAAGGAAGGAAGGAAGGAAGGAAGGGAAAAAGGAAGGTAATAAAGCCAGAGGTAGGGAACAGCTTCATTCAAGGAAGGAGGGAAGGAAGGAAGGAAGGAAGGAAGGAAGGAAGGAAGGAAGGAAGGAAGGAAGGAAGGAAGGAAGGAAGGAAGGAAGGAAGGAAGGAAGGAAGGAAGGAAGGAAGGAAGGAAGGAAGGACAAAGGGAAAGAAGGAAGGAAGGAAGGAAGGAAGGAAGGAAGGAAGGAAGGAAGGAAGGAAGGAAGGAAGGAAGGAAGGAAGGAAGGAAGGAAGGAAGGAAGGAAGGGAAAAAGGAAGGTAATAAAGCCAGAGGTAGGGAACAGCTTCATTCAAGGAAGGAAGGAAGGAAGGAAGGAAGGAAGGAAGGAAGGAAGGAAAGAAAAAGGATTGTGGAAAGAAGGAATGGGAAAAGGAAGGAAAGACGGAAAGAGGGAGGGAACAGACTGGGTCAAAAAAGAATGAAGGAAAGAAGGAAGGGGAAAAGGAAGGAAAGAAAGATGAAGGGATAAAGAACAGATTTGTTCAAGGAAGGAAGAAGGAAGGGAAAAGGAAAGAAAGATGGAGGGATAGGGAACAGATCAGGTCAATTGGATCAAAAGACGAAGGAAGAAGAGGTAAGGACGAAGGGAAGGAAGTAAGGAAAGAAGGAAGGGAAAAAGGAAGGAAAGAAAGAAGGATGGAGGAAGGGAACAGATGGAGTCAATTTGACCCAGAAGTCCAACAGAAAGGTGAAAAACCCGTCATAATTTGTGTATATTTTAGTCAGTAACATTAAAAACACTCTCTTTTTGGAAGGAAAATACGAGTAAAAGGTTAAAAAACAAACAGAATTTCCAAATATTTAAACGGAAAAAAAACGGAATTGAGGAAAAATTATAAAGCAGATTTCACAGAGCCGTACGTACTGAGGCCGTCGGCCATGTTGGTCCTCTCTAAACCCACCTGTCCTCCGTTAGAGGTGGAGAAGATCCTCATGGTTCCTCCGCACTGCTTCACGTACCAGAGGAACCACAGCGCCGACACCTCGTGGGGTTCCGACGTCACGTTCACATTGACGAACAGCGTGGCGAAGCGGCGGACGGTGCTGGGAGACGAAGGGGAATGAGACGGAGAAGAAGGGTTAACATTAACGTCATCATCACCACCGACAGGAAAAACCGACTCATGAAGGTCTGAGTCCGTCTGCAGCACCTGGTCCAGCAGATCCTCTCAAACAGCTGCTGCATGCTCATCTTGTCCCACTCCTCGGCGTGAGGAGCTCGCCACGGAGCTTCTCTGGGAATCTGAAACACGAGGAGGAGGAGGAGGATGAGACAAGCAAACAAACATTTAATAAAGATAAAGACGAGAAACTAGGTGTGCAGAGAGTGAGAGCTTCACCTCCTCTCCCATCTCGTCCATCGTCCTCCACAGGTTGTTGAAGTCCAGCAGCACGATGGGGTTCCACATGGGAGGGAAGGAGCCTTTGAACGGGTACGACTTTCCCTGTTGGACACATTTCATCCACACGGTTCATAATTCAATATCACAGACTCTTTGCACAACTGCTGATTAACAGTCAATACATTGATCTGATAGTGGCCTCACTGACGTACAGCGGCTTCATGCTAAAGTTTTGGCCCCGAGTGGAAGATGAAATGATCTCCACTGATCTTTGAAAACTTGTGTGAGAGAAATTGGAGCAGCTTCATGAAACACTTATATCCTGTAATGTATTCTGTTTGTGTTGCTGTGTGATTTCTGTGCGTCTTGTAATTGTTGCAACTGTTCTCGGCCAGGCTTCCCTTGAAAAAGAGGTCATTGTGTCTCAACGGGACCGACCTGGTTAAATAAAGGCAAAATTCAAAAAAGTTAAACATGAAACACTCTTTTATCAGTGCATTACTGTAGTTTTCTACAGTTTCAGAGTGAAAATGGAAACACACTGGGATAGTTTACAAAGGGTATTATGGCGCGTTTCCACTAGCAAGGTACAGCACGGTACGGCTCGGCTCGGTTTGGTTGTGTTTCCATTAGATACTAACTAGCGGGGGCGGGGGCGGGGGGGCCCAGACCTTTTCCTTTTCTGGCAGTTTGAAAATAGGTAAAAGATGAAAATAAAATCAAAAAGTGAATGTGTCATCTGTAACTTTATGTCCTTTGCAGATCATTCCATCTTTTACTTGATGAACTGTTCAGATTAACAGACATATTAAACCAGGGGTGCTAGTGGAAAGGCGCCATTAGATACTAACTTTTGCATGATGCCACTGGCAGTTTGAAAATGTAAAAGATGAAAATAAAAACAGATCATCATGTCTTTTCATCATTTCATCTTGATGAACTTTTCAGATTCAGCATTTTAATAAGTTTGTGATGAAGTAAGGCACAGATCGGGTTCAAACAGCTGTGAATAAAGACCGAGTGGTGAGCAGCAGCAGCAGCAGCAGCAGCAGCAGCAGCAGCAGCAGCAGCAGCAGGTTCAGGTAGGCTGTTTTGACATTTAGTCGACTGTGAGCCGACCTCCATTGTGCTTAGTCATAGTGAGTAAACTGGAGCAGCTGGGTGGTTGTGAAATCTCTTAGATCCACAGACATCAATCACGATAAGTCCACACACTACAGTCCCTGTGTTGTAGTTTATGGGCCGGGAACTTTACTGATTGCTCTGTTTCACAACCACACAACTCATTCACAAGTGTGTGTGTGTGTGTGTGTGGTGGTATCGAGCCAACTCTCTGGCGTGGCAGATTTCAAGTTAAACTGTGTACTGGCTGGTTTCCTGAGAAGCAGGTTCAGTTGAAGGTTGTTGGACGTGGACCAGGACGAGTCTGAGGAAGACGAGGACAGAAACCAGGAGCCCAGAGGATTATCTCTGTCCTCCTTCTGAGTCTGCACAGGAATGTGACACAAAGCCTGACCTCTTTAACATCTCTAGGAATTTACACCTCAGGACGTGGTCCAACCCTGCAGCATCTAGTGACAGTTTAAAGGGATAGTTCAACATTTTGGCAAATTGGCCCATCACCATAACCCCTATAGTCATAGCAGTAGGTTCATTACCTTTGATTGTCGGTGCAAGCTATTTTTAGAATGGCAGAGCAGAGTCGTGAGCTGCTCAGAGCTACACTACAGAGGCTCATGGGATTTCTTGGTTTCCCTCATCAAACTCATCAAATACACAATCCAACAACTCCAAAACTAAATTCATGCAAAACCACTGATGCACGTTGCCTTCAGGGACAGTTTTTCATCAACAGTCTCTGTATTTCCCTGGAAAACAACTCTGTGTGGTAACGTTGTGTTATTATCTCATAGCGTGGTGAATGTGCAGGTCACAACTTGTTGTTGGATTGTGTATTTGATGAGTTTGATGAGGGAAACCAAGAAATCCCATGAGCCTCCGTAGCGTAGCTCTGAGCAGCTCACGGCTCTGCTCCGCCATTCTAAAAACAGCTTGCACCGACAATTAAAGGTAACGAACCTACTGCTATGACTATAGGGATTATGGCGATGGCCCAATTTGCTGAAATGTTGAACTATCCCTTTAAACCTAAATCCACTTGGTTCCTGCTGCTGCATTCATTTTTACTAATCTCTCAAAATAAAACAAAGAGATGTTCGTACAGGAAAAGGACGGCGATGAGATTCCTGATGCTCAAAGATTCCTATAAGAAATCAGTCAACAGCCTTTTTTAACATTATTCCAAAAATACACCAGCGTGTTGCTGAGAATCCCCCTGATGATCAGTGACAGCCTCATCGAGCCAGAGTCAAAGACCGTTTCATTAAACCGTCACTTCCTGTTTATGTTCAGGACAGGCCTGATGTGCTCAGCAACATCAAGCATCTGGAACACGTACTCTTCTAACCACAGTGGATGTTGAGTCACTGCTCACGACCACAGAAGACAAACAGGCCTCAGACTGAGCTCTGAACCGATGCAAACTGATTCCTTATTGTCACTGAAGCTCTTCAACCAAACACCCAACAGACAGCGTTGGGTCCAGATCTCATAGAAACCAAGACATCGATGGATCCAGTTGTTGTTATCCACTAGAAATTGAATCAAGTTTCACCTCTGATCTTAAAACTGAGCTGAAGAAGCTTCTAGACGAGCTGGGAAACAACTTCAACGACAACACCAGGCCCAGCTGCCCTTGATTCAACTTTTTACAGACTCACCAGATCACGTTTTTTATTCACTAGGGTTTATGTTGACAGGTTCTACAGTGACTGTTGACCTAGAGACCTGCACCGCATTGATCATCAACCACTGGGAAAACACGACAGACAAATGAAATCAATGGGAAGCCAACGAACTGCAGTCTAAACGAAGACCTACCATGACTGCTGGTTAAATACCTGTCACTGTGGCTCCACACAGCGCCACCTGCAGGACTGGAGGATGCACAACTTCTGCTTTTTCAATCCCAATGCCGACCTGGTCGAACTATTTAGTCAGTATCTGGGCTGATATCCAATCTTAAAGGAGTCATCACCTGGAAATCGCAATTTCTCTTGTTAAAACATGCATATTGGTGTTTGACATCAGTTGAAACTTGCCTGAAAAGCTGGACTTTGAAAGCGGCGCCGTTTTTTCGCTTCAGCTCTTTTTCCGAACAGGAATAGCACACAAGGGTGTGCCTTCCTAAAGCAGGAGATTTTGATTCTGCTCCTACGGTGACCTCACCGGCGGAGGCTACTTGCCTCTTTCACCACCCAACCCCGGCCCGTCCACTTCCTGAAATCGCCGAAGCGGTACCAGGGGGCTGTTTATGTTTTGGAGTCAAGTCCCCCCCCCCGCCCCCCCCCCCCGGCTCTGTCCTTCCTGCGGCGAATCAACGCGCGCCTCATTACATATTATACAATGCACATCCGGACCAGTCAAAACCTTGCGCGTAATCTCGCGTGATAAAGTCACGGTACGAAAAAGTTTTACGAATTGATCCAAAGCGATCCAAGGGGGGCTGGATACGTAAAAAACCAGGTTATGACTCCTTTATATTTAGATTGGTGCATCCCTATTTTCTATACATCCACACCTGCTACTCAACTAGAAAATGTCCATCGGTCATTTAAGCTTTTAACTGGTTGAAACGTGCAATTTGAGGCAGGCGCTATCCAGAGCTACATGTTGAATTTTGTTTCACCTACTGTTAAAACTTGTCGTACATGCACACCGCGTGTACTCTGTACACAGCCAAGCCCAGGACAAATAACGTTTATCTTATCTTATCCATTGACTTACTCACTAATGAAACATATGAGAGGTTGTTCTAAGTTTGATTTAGATAATAATGTCATTCTGAGTCCCACACAGTATTTTGAAGACCAGGTTTTTGCTGCTTTCTCGTCGCCTGCACCTCTCAGCAGAGTAACAGCAGCCAGGAACCACAGCCAGCGGTCCATTCATGCATGTGTTGCTTCTGCAGCCATGCATGGCCTCTCTGGCGTAACATCATTGACATTTAGATTGACGGGTAAATTTGTTTTAAACCCCATTAAACTCCAGCTTCCCCCTGAAAGACACAAAGAGCGGCTCCATGTAATGATGCCTTTGTGCGAGTGCTCTCAGCTCTCACAGTGGACGCTGGTTTTTCCTGGGATCACTCTCGTCCTGTTGTATTGGCTGGAGCTGCTCCACCGCTGAGCCAATAACGACCTCTTATTACATAAAGCATCTCATTTTGGCTTGTTATGTAATTCACTGGTTTTTATAGGGAGATTCCTTCCTGACCGCACCGACGTTAAAACGGCTCAATGAGTTTTTATTTTCTCTGTTAATTTGACTTTTAATCGTCGTTAATACGCCTGCACATGTGCATGTAGTTTCACCTGCTGTTATCTGGCTTCATAAACATGACGACTAGTCTAATAAACTCACTGGGTCAGATCTGGAAGGTGTCTGTTTTATGTTTTATTTCCATTTGAAGGTTTTATCTCAGGTAAAGTTGAGTACAAAGGACCAAAACCAAGTGTTTCAGTTTTATCATTATTGCTTATATATCAGACAGTGGATTATCAAAGGAAACCACCTGAAACGTGACTTTTTGTTGTATAAAAATAACTGTCAGTGTCATTTTTACAGCAACGTCAGTCCAGATATAGAATTAAGTGTTAATGTAGGAAGAAAAAACTAGTGAGAAGACGAAATACGGTTCATTAAAGCTATACAATATAGGTTTTATCAAAGGGGAACCAATAATTAAGACTTTGTTTCCAGTCCATCGGACAGCAGGATAAACAGATGTTATTAACTCATCTCGTCAGGATGTTTGAGGAGCTTCAGGGAACATTTAGTGCTTTTAGTTCAGTCTATAGAGTCTGTAGATAATGAATGAACTATACAGTGTGTATGTGAAGCTTAATTAAACTGATTCAGCGATTCATTTTCAATTAAAAAATGCTCAGAGAGGAATTTCTTGACCTAGAGATATGTGGTTTGTTGGTTAAGAAACAAGAACTTGAAGTAGTCCATCATGTTTTCAGTCGAACAGAGTAAAAGCTAGATTTCTATCTTAGTTTTTAACTGGATCATTATAATTTTATTGATTTAAGAGGAGCTTCAGGGAACATGAGGGCATGTTGCATCAGGCAGAACCTGAGTGGAGACTCTATATAAAGTTATTATTGTTGTATATAACCAATAAAATAAAAATGAATGATTCCTGGTGCAGTGAAGATACCGGCGCAGTCCGGACTTCAACCCTGAGTCAGCGTTTTTGATCCGAGCAACTCTCACCTGAAATGAACTGTGGGTTATGAGAGGGCAAAAGCTTTATCTGCCCGCTACAACAGAAACGTGACAGAGTTCACCTTCACCACCAGCAGCAGCAGCAGCAGCAGGACTCAGGAACAGTCTCCACCTCACCTTGTTGTTTACAACTAGCCTACATCCGGGTTGAAAACCAGCAGGAGTTTTGCTATATCTCATTTTTCATGTCACTATATCGCTGTTTAGACTAATCTGATGTTTGTAAAGTTTATAAAACCAATGATTAGACAAACATTACTATTTATGTATGCACATTTTTGTAATTAGTCATGTTTAGATTAGCTGGGCTAGCGGTTAGCAGCTACCTGTTTAACTTTAATAACAAACTCACTGACTCAATAAACGGTTCATTCATGAAAAATATTTTCTCCAGCAGATATCTGAGTTACAACATGACTGAGCTACTGGAGTAGTTTCATGTTGTGTCTGACAACAGGAGGGTTTTAACAGCTGACATCCTGATGTTAGCTTAGCTACTACCGTTAGCTTAGCTACCGTTAGCTTAGCTACCGCCGTTAGCTTAGCTACTACCGTTAGCTACTGCCGTTAGCTTAGCTACCGTTAGCTGTCCCTGTCAGCTGCAGCCACTGATGCTTTCTAGACACTGTTTCCCACAAACTGAATAAATATCACACATAGCAACACAAAACACACACACAGAAATATTAATGTTTCAGGAATCATTTCAGATTTGTCTAAACGATGATAGGACATGAAAAATATGATATCTAAACTTTCGTTTGTTACTGTTCTCATTCAAATTAGCCATGTGCTGGTTTTCTACCCTCTGTTTTCCATCAGTCATGTTGTTGTTGCTGCTTTCGACACAAGAAGGACCCAGAGGACAAAGTGTCCCACAGAGCAGCAGCAGCACATCACCCACTGCACTGTGCACAAAACTGTCCTGTCGTTGCCGCGGAACAACAGGTCTGTCACCATGGTGACGGCATCCAAGTGAATACAGAAAGAGGAGGAGGAGGAGGAGAAAGGATGCACGGCAGCAGCAGCATCTGTGTCCACATCAGCGAGCAGCAGCAGAGTCAGAGTGAGGACGGATCAGCCTCAGCATCAGACACACAGGACGGACCAACAGCTTCTAGCACGGGGTTATTATGACTTTTAGATGAAGAATCATATACAGCACTGGGTTATAGATGCGTTATTGTGAAAACATCACTTTTAATCATCTATGGGCTCAGATTAGGCTCAAAAACATAAGAAAGTTATAGGAAAAGGATTATTTTAGAACAAACCCAGAGCTTCATTTGATTTAACTCAACAAGCGTTACATCTTCATCCTCCTGAATGTTTTACTAGCACACCGATAAATCAATTTCCAATACAATATAAAGGTGCAATATTGTGGAATAACAACTCTCTACTCGGGAAGAAATGTTCAAAAGGTGCTGAAAGGAATATCTGACTGCTGGCCTGTTACCTTTCTAACATGTGCAGTGTTTATATCTTTGTAATCTGTGAATTTCTTTAAGTTTTATGATATTTTATGGGTGGAGGCTTCGCTTAACCTCTTCCTGCACATATGTCATCTATCTCACTGCATACCTTGTTGTGTCTTCTTGTGCAAATAAACCATTAAACCTCTGTAAACCTGTAAAATAAATTTGGTGCATTTATATAAATCATTTTATAGCCGTCTGCTCTGAAGATGTTTCCCCTAAACCTAATTCCGTCCATATGTACAGACACCACGATGATGATGATGATGATGAGCACAGAAAGCAACTGGTGTCCAGACTCGGTGCTGCGAACGTGCAAACAAACAGGCACGAGGCCTCGGCCGCGGCCGCAGCCGCCCCGAGACGATCCTGTGCTGTTTCTCAATCTCTGATAAGCAGAGACAGTATTTAATCAGAGTCTGTTTCCCCAGCTCCGATAGTGACGGCTCATTAATAAATCCTGCGCTGAGAGCTGAGGGCTGCAGCTGCCTGTTAGCCCGTAGTTTGCTGATAAGAAAGTCCCGGCCTCGGCGCTGCCGGCCGGCCGGCCCTCTGGATTACAATCTGCCTCGCCAAAGCTGATTAGCTACGCGGCTCGGTTGAAAGCTAGCTCTAATTATTACACAGAGGCTCGGCTCACACGCTGTGAAGAAATGTCACTGTCATACATGTTGAGATCACTGGCAGCTTTGTTACGAAAGTTCAGAGTCAGTTGGCTGATCTCAGAGCAGATACGTTAAATTGAGTTCTTTTTTTTCTTTTTCAGGACAAAGTGGGTTTTTTCATACCTTGTTTGTTACTTTGTCCTGAAAAAGAAAAAAATAACAGACATAATGAACTTTCATATATATTTGTCTTATTTCTAGTCAAAACAAATCTCATTAAACTTAAAATAAGACTCATCACATTAAAAAGTAGCTTGTTTTTAGACACGTTTTACTTCTTTCAAGCAGATTTTCACTTGAAATAAGTAGAAAAATCAAGTTTTTCTTTCTTATTACAAGCACAAAAAACGTCCACTAGCAGATTTTTCTTCTTATTTCAAGTGAAAATTAGTTTGAAACAAGTGAAAATTAGTTTGAAACAAATGAAAATGATCTAAAAACAAGTAAATTTTAGGGGATGGGTCTTATTTAAAGCGGAAAGAGATTAGTTTTGACTAGAAATGAGACATTTTGACAAGATATAAGACAAATATTCTTGGAAAGATTCAGAGTTTTTACAGTGGTGAAGGTCGTGCTCCGGTCTGGTCTGGTCCGATCTGGTCTGGTTTGAGTTGCAGTGGTTTAATATTGGCGTGTGCTGATCTCAGGCCTGTGATAAACACTGACCTTCCACCGCTGAGCATCAACAAATTCAATTAATTAACAGAAGACTTTCAGAACTTGAACGTCTCGTCCCGCTGTCTGAGTCTGAAACTTTCAACCTCTAATCTCTTTAGTTGGATCTGCGGTTATATCATCATGTTGTTGTTGTTGTTGTTGTTTTGTCCTGCAGCAGAAACTTTTTAGAAATCAGCTGATCTCACTTACAAAGGTTTTTTCATTCGGTTTGTGAACTTTTCTCTCAGCGGGGGTTTTAAATTAAATAGGTCTCTGCAGCTGTCGATCACTCTGTCCCACTGTGACATCACTAGACCCCTGTTTTTTAAGAAATCCTTAAACTACTGAGACACAACACACTGAAACTGACCAAACCAAACATATTTCACTGAGAAATACCAATATTTCCATGAATCTCCTGTGTCTCTGAACTGTCTATTTAACCAAATCACAGCCGATTAGTCTCGTGTTTATGATCTCCACTTACAAATTAAAAAAATGATATTATTATAATGTAATAAAATGCTAATTATGTGGCCGAGGTCAAAATCCAAATCTCAGGAGCTGCAGTTCTTTCTGATAAAAAGGTAAAACTGTGTAAAACTCATCAGAACCATCAGTGTTTTCATGTATAAAGGACGAACATCACATCATTATCAATATATGATGTTTTTGTTGCAACATGTTGTATTATGTCTCAGTTTTTTTTTGTTTTTTTTTCCTGCTCTGGCTCTTTATTCAAACTTTATTGATCCCTGCAGCACAGACGTTGTCTCTTTTAGGAGGTCAAACAGATCAGAGGTTCGCTGTTTGTCAAAGGGATAGTAGTATTTTTTTAAAGTGGGGTTGTATTATCTACAAATAGCCCCTAAGTACTTTAATTGCAGTAGAAAAAAATACACAGTTCCACCAACTCACGTATCCCTCCGCTCAGGGTTAGCGCCCGTCGATCAGCAGTTGGTTAGGTCCAAATTAAAACTGTGTTTTTCCTTCACTTTGAAGGGCTGGAAAAATGATATTATAGCCAACAATGGAACTGTGTTTTTTTTTCTCAGGTAAAACCTCTTTTAGGCCGTGAAAATAGGCTGTTTCTTTGGGTCCATTCACAACAATGTATGTTGTAAATCTCTGGGCAGGGCTATTATGGGCTGGCGTTGCTAACGGGAGGAGTGCAGAGAGTCTTCTACTGCAATTAAAGTACTTAGGGGCTGTTTGTAGATCATACAACCACACTTTAAAAACATGCTACTATCCCTTTAAACAGATGAGGTGTTGACTTGACGACATGTTTATTTCAGCTGATGACGATGATGTCACGATTGTGTCACTGTTATCACGCAGGATCAATTCACACTGATGGGTTTGTGGCTTTTTTGCAGAGTCAGCTGTGGGAGCTGCACACACACAAACGCACACACACACACGCACACACACAGTCTGACAGTGATGCGGGTGAGCAGCTTTTGATGAGGCACGCCGCCATGGAAACCAGCCAGGAAGCTACGAGAGGCGAGTGTGCCTGTGTGTGTGTGTGTGTGTGTGTCAGGGTCTTTGAGTGGATCTTGCAGAGATAGTCGCCACGGAGACACAGGAGCTGGATGTGGAGGCTCCGTGTGCAGCTGCTGCAGCGACCGACCGACCGACCGACCGACCGACCGACCGTCATGGCGGTGACATTTCACAGCAGCAGTGAAGTAGGTCAGTGGTGCATCGGTGCTAAACACACAGTGGTGAGAGGAGACGCCACAACTCAGCCTTGATTCATGTGGAGAGGAAACATCAAGCAAACGGGACCAATCAGCCGACAGCATCAAACATCTGCGTCCGCTCAGCCAATCAGAAGAGAGGAGATCCAATAAAAGTAGAGCAGATTTCAGAATAAAACTCTCAGAGAAACCACAAATCCTGCAAAGTTGTTGGACGGTGGGTCCAGGTGGTGAGGGGACAGGGCTTTGTTGTGACATCACAAAGTGACAGGAAGTCCTGACGGCTGGCTGACGGACATCTACCTTTATACTGTATGAAGCTTTAACACTAACATCTACCTTTATACTGTATGAAGCTTTAACACTAACATCTACCTTTATACCGTATGGAGCTTTAACACAAACATCTACCTTTATACCGTATGGAGCTTTAACACAAACATCTACCTTTATACTGTATGGAGCTTTAACACAAACATCTACCTTTACTTTGAAGGAGCTTTAATACAAACGTCTACCGTTATACTGTCAAATATTGAGCCTCCTCCTTCCTGTGTGTGCAGGGGATTGTGGGTAGTGTACATTACAAACAGCTTTCTATGTAATTCAGTGAAAGTTGTGTTTGTATGTGTGTCCACTCCCTGAGGCCTGAAGCTCAAAGTCCATCTCTGAAGTTGACATTTATTGACTGGAACACAGTCTATGCTGAGATAAGGACCCACAAACACACACACACACACACACACACACACACACACATACATATAAAGTTTCCAGCCTCACCAGGAAGTCTGATGATTTACAGTGGGGTTAGTTTAGGGAACATGGCAGCGGCAGCAAATCAAATCAGGTGGAGAAACACAACTGTGTTAAGGACAGCGGTGCGTCCACGCTAATGAGATATAGAACAAAGAATAAGGAGAACAAAGAGAGAGAGGGAGAGATGGCCTCAGCGTCTCTTTCTTCCTCCCTTCTTTTGTTTGCTTCTGCCCGTCCTTTCAACCACTCAGAGAAAAGAGAAACTGCATTACAGAGATCCCTCAGGCAAAGATTAGCATCTCCAGCCGCTAATGCTGGAGAGCAGAGGGGGGGGGGCAGACATGATGGAGGAAGTTGCGGCGAGGACACGTTTTTTTTTCTTTTCTCCCTCCTCCTGAGCGTTCACGTTAACGTCTGTCAGACCTTCAGTCACTCAGCTGTCACGTCTCATCAGCATCAGGACCGACGTGACGAATCCTCCTCACGACAAACTGGATTCACTGCAGTGGAGCTGATGAATATCAACACTGATCAATACTGATCGATCGATGTCGGGAGGATTAAAGGGATAGTTCAACATTTTGGCAAATTGGCCCATCACCATAACCCCTATAGTGATAGCAGTAGGTTTGTTACCTTTAATTGTCGATGCAAGCTATTTTTAGAACGGTGGAGCAGAGTCGTGAGCTGCTCAGAGCTACGCTACGGAGGCTCATGGGATTTCTTGGTTTCCCTCATCAAACTCATCAAATACACAATCCAACAACTCCACAACGCTCTGGTGGACAAGTTGTGACCTGCACATTCACCACGCTATGAGATAATAACACAACGTTACCACACAGAGTTGTTGCACCAGAGCATTGTGGAGTTGTTGGATTGTGTATTTGATGAGTTTGATGAGGGAAACCAAGAAGTCCCATGAGCCTCCGTAGCGTAGCTCTGAGCAGCTCACGGCTCTGCTCCGCCGTTCTAAAAACAGCTTGCACCGACAATTAAAGGTAACGAACCTACTGCTATGACTATAGGGATTATGACAATGGGCCAATTTGACAAAATGTTGAACTATCCCTTTAATTAGAATTTCCTGTGTAGCGTCCTTCAGGATGTTTGTGTTGTGTTGTATTGTGTTGTGTTGTGTTCAGGAAATGATCGACAACTTCCCGCTGCAGAGCTGAAACTGAAGGACACATCTGGGGTGTGTTTGCATCTGGACTTGACATCGGCCAAAGCTCACGGGGGAATATTGTAAACACACACACCGACACACACACAGACACACAGACACACAGACACGCACACACACTCACCTTGACATAATGCACCAGGCTTTCCTGCTCGTTCACTTTGTACGTCTCGATGCCGTACTCTTTGGCCAATCGGAAGATGCGGTTCTGAGTCGGCCCGACGTAAGCCCCGCCCAGATCGACCCACTTTGTCTCCTTATTCTGAAAAGACACAAACACACACACACACAAACACACACACAGTCAAACATGATAAAAGACATCATTTGCATTACAGAATTCTGGCTGTTTATCCAGCGCTGGCCAACATCTGTCTGTCTGTGAGCTCATACAAAGACATGAAGCACACACACACTAACACACACAGACACACACAGACACACTAACACACACACAGACCAACTAACACACAGATCTGGGGTCAGATACATGCTACAGACGCTCCGTGTGCAGAGTCTTGTATTTGATTGTACATGTAACGATGTTTGCAGATGTAAAGCGCACGCTGCTTCCTGTCAGAGCGAAACTCCAGGATCAGTGAGGACAACGTGGTCGTCATGGAGACACCCCATAATTTTAAACATCCAACAGGAACAGAGTCAAGATTTATTTATTCATTACTTTTATTTTACTTTAACACTGTCTGTTTCTGAGGATAATATAGAATAAAAACTTCAGGGGACTCGGTGTTGCATTCAGGAGCCAGCGGCTGCTTCAGGAAATCTGGACGTTCCTGTACATTTCAGACTTACCACGATACTATGTGCTGTAAAGTGAATTTTAGACGGACACTTCAGATTCAGTCCGCCTCCTACACTTCACTAAAAGTGTGAGTAAGATGCTTGATAACTGACTTTTAAAGGGATAGTTCACTCAAAATTAAAATTTCTCATCCTGTCTTGTATTGAAGCCCCGACATAAGAAACTGTCCCCAAAAAAATTAAATAAGTCTATATTTCAAGCTTGTTTGTAGCAGAAGCTTCTCAAAGCTCCTCTTCCTGGTTCGTCCAATTTTGATGATCCATTTGCAACCATTATATGGACGTGCACTGCTACGCCGAGACCCTCTGTAACTCAGAGAAGCCACGGAGGACTCTGAAACTTCTCCCAGCCCTTAGTCCACATGAGGGGGAGTGGATAATGAGTGAAATTTTAATTTTGGGTGAACTATCCCTTTAAGTGCAGCTTCCAGCCAAGAACAAGTCGGCTCTTATCGTTGTTGTCTTGATAAAAGCTCTGCTGGTCTTACCCTGACGGTGAAGGTGCGGCCGCCGACGCGGTCCCGGGCCTCCAGCACCACGGGGCTCAGACCCTGAGCCTTCAGCAGCTTGGCAGCACTCAGCCCTGCACAGGGGGACAGACAGGGAGACAGGGAGGTGAGGGAGAGAGGCTGCATAACTCTGGTCTTAACTCCCTTTGTCAGAGTAAAACATGGACTCCTCAGACAGATAAGACGTAAACTCTGCGACCGTGTGGACGTGCGAGGAGGAGGAGGAGTAAAGCGACCCGACGTCTCCGTGGTTCGGTTTCTCTTTGTGCCTCTTCACTGTAAACTCTTTTGTTCAGGTTTCTCCGGAGGGGGATTAGATGGAGGATTAACTACCTAACATTTGCCTTTTGAATCAGTTGGCTGGATGTGGAGGCAGAGGAGAGCTCTGGGAACGATGGGAGGGAGGAGGAGAGGAGGAGGAGGGGGAGGGGGAGAAACACTTCCACAACTGATCAGAGGTCAGCTGACCTGCTGGTCATGTGAGGAGGGAGAGAAACAGAGCTGGAGTTTCTCACACATGTCGACTGACTGACAATTATGACATCATCACCTGATCACAACCACGTTGCATCATTGAAATAATTTCCATGCATCTGTATAAAAACATCTGGATGATGAAACGGACAGATGTGTCAGATTTACATCACTCTCTAGTAGTCTCCTCTTTTATTAATGACATCATCACTCTTCTTCTTCTTCTTAATACATTTAATTATACTTAAAATAAGGCTCATCACATTAAAAAGTAAATTTTCACTTGAAATAAGTAGAAAAATCTGACAGTGGAGCAAGTTTTTCTTTCTTATTACAAACACAAAAAAACTTCCTTTCACTGGCAGATTTTTCTCCTTATTTCAAGTGAAAATTAGTTGAAACAAGTGAAAAATGATCTAAAAACAAGTTAATATTTAGGTGGTGAGTCTTATTCAAAGTGGAAAGAGATTAGTTTTGACTAGAAATAAGACAAGTATTCTTGGAGAGGTGTAGAGTTTTTGCAGTGTTCACCTCCAGTTCGGAGGAAAACGCCTCGTCACTGACCCGAGGGCATCGTCGCCGCGTTGCGTTCAAACAGGAAACGTGAAGACGAGCATCATCTTCATCTCAGCGTCACATCTGTGTAAATGTTTTCCTGGCCTTCGCCCGACATTCTCCATCCTCTCCATCCAGCTCTCTCCATCCAAACCCTGCTGAGCGGCGTGAAGGCCAGCAGGGTTTATATTAGCTTAAACATAGTTTGTCCTGTATTACCCAACCTCAGCCCCCCCCTCCTCCCTCCTCCCCCTCCCCCTCCTCCTCCCCCCTGTACAAACACACCCAGCCTGCCAGGCTTTGGAGAACAGCATTAGTCCTGACCAGAGGAGGCTCGCAAATCTTCCCCCACGTTAAATTGATGCTATTACCTGCGCTCGGCTAAAAAGGTCAGAGTCTGTCTTGGAAAAACAAAGAGCATCTGTCTGCATCTCCTGTTTATGCCTCCAGCGATCAGCGCAGAGAAGAAGAAGAAGAAGAAGAAGAAGAGGAAGAAGAAGAGGAAGAGAAGAAGAGAAGCCTCCTGTTCGGTTCAGACGCAGCTTTGATCGGGGAAACTTTGTTTGGATTAATTGAGCGATCATTTCTTCTCTTCTTTGATATAAAACAAAATACGAGCTAGAGATCAGAATAAAGCTCTCGGCGCTTCAAAGGACTCAGACTGAGCTCCCCCCCCCCCGACCCCTCCCTCCGATGTTTACCTCCAGTTTCCCACCGTGAAACAAAGAGGAAGAAGAAGAGGAGGAAGAGGAGGAACGAAGTGGAGAGCAGCAGATTGAAATTCAGCTCATGCAGCGACGAGGACGAAGCTGGGAGAGAAGAGCGAGCTGCAGGAACATGAGCGCATACGTGTGAAACTCACAGACACACGATGGATTTACAGTATCTGCCCCCCTTCCCACCCCCCTCCCCACCCTTCCCTCTCCCTCCGAGGGTCTACGGCGCTGGACGAGGAGAGATTTACACTGAGGACAAACATCTGGAGGCCTCTCTGCAGATGTTTGACTTTCACATCAACAGTTTCCAGCTGCTGGAAAAAAATGTGCAGCAGCGCTGAGTTCAAAACTTCAGCAAACAGTTCATCAGCCTCACGTACGGAAAGGGATAGTTCACCCAAAATTCAAATTTCACTCATTATCGGAGGACTCTGAAACTTCTCGCAGCCCTTAGTCGACGTGAGGGTGAGTGGATAATGAGTGGAATTTCAATTTTGGGTGAACTATCCCTTTAAGTGAGTGTGCTTCTCTGGACGTTTCCAAACAAGACAAAGTTTACAGCATCGTATCTCGAACGTGTGCCAAGTGTCAGCAAGTTGCAGCCGCTGATCTTCTTCCATGGACCTTTAAAAGATGTTAAATCTTAAAGGGATAGTTCAACATTTTGGCAAATTGGCCCATTACCATAGTCATAGCAGTAGGTTCGTTACCTTTAATTGTCGGTGCAAGCTATTTTTAGAACGGCGGAGCAGAGCCGTGAGCTGTTCAGAGCTACGCTACGGAGGCTCATGGGATTTCTTGGTTTCCCTCATCAGACTCATAAAATACACAATCCAACAACTCCACAACGCTCTGGTGGACAAGTTGTAACCTGCACATTCACCACGCTATGAGATAATAACACAACGTTACCACACAGAGTTGTTTTAGAGGGAAATACAGAGACTGTTGATGAAAAATCGGTTCGGTATCAGATATCGGCCGATAACCCCAGGTGTTGTTGTCGGTACTGGGACTGGATCTGTGCATTGCTAGTTTTTACTGATGTGTTTTATGTTGTTGAATAATAATAAAAAATGTCCTGACTGAGCCCGTCTGAGACCACAGAACTTGTAACGCTCAACCATCTCATCCAAACCCAACAGACTTCAGGACGAGGGAACAGGAAGTGATAAACATAAGCGTCTGTTATGTAACTCCATCAGTCGCTCAGTCAGTGACCTTCTCAATCCTCAACACGTCTCTCAGCGCCAGTGATGAAGTTAAAATCCACTCTTCCACCTCTGCAGGAGTGGAGATATGAGCAGTTTGAGGCCGAAGCATCGTGACCTGCGCTACGGATCGTCTCTATTGAGTCAAACCAGTGATTTTATGTCAAACACAGCAAGGCCTTTGAGGGTTTACGGTCAATATTCATCTATATTGTCAATTATCAAACATTTGAAATGTCCCTTTAAGCTGCATTTATAACAAATAACAAATAAGAGATTAGTTTTTTTCTCTCCTCCTCCGTGTCTCTAACCCTCCTCTCCTCCAGGTGCATTCATTTGTTTCCAACAACGAAGACGGTGAGAAATCAATCCATGGAGCGATGGATAAGGTTATTTATCATCTACCATGTTACCATGGTTATATCTGTGTAGTCTTATCGGTCATAAACAAGAGGTTACGGGTTAGCGCGTTACCGCAGAGACGACGACGCCTGCAGCGTTTACACACGGAGGAGAGAAAGGTCAGCTGGGCTTTGTTGGAAACCATGAAGAAGAATCAAAGAGAGACGACACTGATTCCTCCTCCTCCTCCTCCTCCTCCTCCTCCTCCTGTTGCTGCTGCTGCATCCTCACATTTCCTGTGTTTCTGCACCTAAACGCATCATCGGCTTGATATTTATCAAACAGACGCAGCCGCCGCCGCCTTGAAGCGCAGTCTTCCTGTCGTCTGAAGGTGCAGCTGGAGCGGCGAGCGTCAATCTGTCCATCCGTCCGTCTCTCCGGCCTTTTGTGCAGCGTTGGAGGAGGGATCAGACGGGCGGAGGGGGGGAGGGAGGGGGCAGACATGATGAGTGAGGTCATCTTCATCATCAGGCAGGGACGTCTTGTTTTCACAATTAATCGCGGTATCAAACGCCACCGTTATTTGATCGTGAATATTTCCACTTAGGGCGGAACCGTGGCGGCAGATGTGACGCCCCCGTCATGAGGCTGAAGAAGGAGAGCGTGGAGCCGTCGTCCTCGCTGCTAGCGGCGACGCTCCTCCTCTATCGCTCCATCTCCGTCTCATTTCCTGGACGATGAAGAACTTAATAAACGACGCGGCTCTGGTTCCGACACCGTCGTTAATTCATATTTAACAACAGCGTCTGTGATTGTTTCTCTGCAGATCTCGTCCTGTTGCACAACACCAGGCTGCAGCAGCATCCTCAACACTTGTATCTGCCCCCCCTCCTACCCCCCCCTCCCCTCCCCCTCTCTCCTCTCTCCTCCTCGGGGCTCTGGCTGACCTAATTGTCTCGTCCCTCTGAGATGTTTGAACAGAAGAAGAAACATAGAAAGCGACTGTGTTTCTTGTTTTTATCTCCTACAAACACTGTTATTAATGTGTCTGACCTGCAGGTGTCAGCAGGTTCTACACACACACACACACACACAATGCACACGCAAACACAAACATGCACACTCAAACGGCTCAAACCAAGTGTGGATCATTATTTCTACACACTTCTTACATTATTTAATTAAAGTCTGCATGCTTTGCACCATAATGTACATTTTAACACAACCAAGTGTCATCATCAAGACAACAGGAGCTGCAATAGTTGTGTTGTGTTACTATGGTCGCCCTGGGCAACAGGTCAGGTTAAAAGAACATTTGGTGAAAGACCAACAAACACAAACATCACATCATTAGTTTTATATCTTTTTTTAAAAGGACAACAAGGAGTTCTGGAAAGCCACGTGTTTCCACACTCCATTTCCCATGAGCCTCAGCGTGCACGGTGAGATTCTTGGACCGGCTCAAGGCGGACGAAAGTGAAAACATGAACCAAAATGATTTCACTGATCAAGAATGAAATTCGGAGGTTGAAGACGATCAGACACCGTCGTAGTTCCACCATGAACGATGCCAACTGGCAATCCGGCCGCGTTATTCCCATGAGCCGCCGGGCAGCGTCCAGGAAACCAAAACTAGGAAACGCTGGTTGAGTCGACCTCTAAATAATAATATCACAATAATATTGTGATATTTTTTATATGTTATATGGACTGCAGATGGAAATGAGCTGTGAGCTAAATCTGGTGCAACCGTCTCTTCGGTTGCAAACGATTCATGTCATTACACAACCGTCCCTTCATCAACTAAACAAACTAAACAAGTAACTAAAGTCAAATAAATAAGTAATAAAGACAAAACCATACATTTATCGATAATGGAGCCGTCAACAAATGGTAACGTAGATTCATCCACATTAATATGAGACTCTTTTAGAACCAACTACAAACTCCTGATTGTCCCTTTAAAGTGAAAAAGTGAAATGACATTGTGATGTTTAATGCACATTGTGCAGCTGCAGGTTCGAGTCCGACTCTGTAACGTCTGTCTGAGACTAAACGTCTTTAAAAGGAACCGGGACAAAGGAAGGAGTCCAACAGGAGCTGCAGGACGAGGACGGATCGGTTCTAATACGATGTAATAATCAATAATCAATAATCATCTCTTATCAGAGCAGAGGAACAAACACCTGCAGGAATCATCACATCACATTTAGTGTGTGTGTGTCTATTAATGTAGTGCAAACACACTCCTTTTCATCCTCTGCCCTCTGCGCTGGAAAAAGAGATAGAGACAGACACCGTTTCCTTGACAACATGTTAAGATGGAGCCACTTGGCAGGAACAAACTGCATGTGTGTGTGTGTGTGTGTGTGTGGATATCCCACTGTTTCTGTCTCTGCCACAAGTGACTCTATAATTTAACATGAATACACTTAAACACACACACACACACACACACACACACACACACACACACACACACACACACACACACACACACCAGTCATCCATGCATCAGTTAGAGTTAGAGTCGACCCAACAGCTATGAAATATTCCGGGCACTATTGTTATTCTGTGGATTTTTTCTTCTTATTCTCCATCTTCCGGACGATTTTCGATTCGCTACTAGTCCTGCAACTCGAAGAGTTGCAGGACATATTATATATCAAAACGTGCGTCTTGATCGGGATCGGTGTGCTATTACTTTTCTAAGCAGTTCACGAATTTTTCGCGACATAAGTCGCGAAAAACTGCTCAAAATTTTGCATTGAAGTCTATGGGACGAGCGAAAAAAAAAGAGCAAAAAAGACCAAACATTGGAGTTTAACAAACGTCTACTGCTCAGGCATACTTTCCCCTAGAGACTCCGTTTAAACTTTAAATAGTAGACACAAGTCTTGTGTATTGGTGTATTACTCCACGTTTTGATAGGTTGAATAGTTTTTGATCAATCCCTGATCAATGACCATGATCATTTTTGGAGAAATCATGAGATTATAATGGGTGTGTATTGCACGGAATGTTCGTGCTAGAGTGCGTGATGTCATCAGCTAGAGTGGGGAGAGAGCCCAGAAAAACTCCTGATTCTTTCTCTTTCCACACTCCTCTTGGACACAATTTACACTGTACACACATAATTTTTCACAGTTTTGTAGACAAACTTGTTGTGTCTCCCACAGTGTGTTCAAAATATCAGAGAGACTTACAGAATTTGAATTAGCAGCCTCCGAGTGCGTCCATGTCTGTCTCTTTGCCTCATTGACTCCAATACAAAAATTTTCTGAGAGGAGCAGAACGGACCGATGTTTTAAAACTGCCCGTGTCGCCAAAATATTTACTGTAGAAACACCAAATCGTACCAAAATTTTCAGGAAGGCCTTAGGGCACCGTTGATCCGTGTCTTGTTCTGATAGGAGCTACCGTTTTGTCAGAATAAGCCTAAATGCGAGACCAGTGCAGAGGCAGAAAATCAGTCTTTTTCTCTACGTTTCTGTCTGCCTCAGCCTGGGAGCCCCTATCGTCATTGGCAACCAGCTCAAGTTGTCATGGTAACCTCTGATCCTCAGGCCAGGGTCGTTAACTCCATAAACAATCCACCTGGAGCTCGTTAAGATGTTTGTAAACACAGAGACACAGCTAAATCAGACTGATACAGGATTCAGCTCAGTCACACACACAGACTCTAGAACCAGCTTCATGTCATTACAGTTACACACACACACACACACATTAAAAACACACAGGTAACATACAAATGCGCGCGTCAGCGCGCACTCCTTTCTCACACTCTAACACACACAGGTAACTTCCTGTGATTACAGTTAAAGACACACAAACACATCAAATGCGCGCGTAAGCGCGCACTCATCTCTCTCACTCTAACACAGGTAACTTCATGTGATTACAGCTCCTCCATATCAGTGCTTATAGAAAGATGATCATGTGTCTGATCAGCTCTGTCTTGACCTTAAGAACGTGGGTTTGATTCCCACGTTGACAGAGATGGTTAGAACGGCAGTAGCCCCGGTGCCCTTTCAAAATTTCCCGAGAGGAAATTTTCTAGTTATTATTCCTGTTGGTGCAAACCCTTCAGAATAAAGTGTATTCCGTGTGTGCGTGTGTGTGTATCTGCATATTTGAATGTGTTTATTTAGTTTTATCAGGGTGTGTCCTGCTCTCACCCAGTGCATGCTGGGATACGTGTTACCTCAGTGTTTACAGCTAAAGTCTGACTCTTGATTCCTTCTTCTTCTTCTTCTTCTTCTTCTTCTTCTTCTTCTTCTTCTTCTTCTCTAAATGTAAAATTGATTATTTAACAAATGAAAATCCGATAACGCCGCAGACAAAGACTCTTCTTCTCGGACTGATCTGAGTCCTGTTGGACCGGATTAGTCTGTGTTACCATACCGACCACCAGACATGTGACCAGGACCACTTCTGGAGATTTTTAAACTTCTGCATCCCCCCCCAAAAAAAACCTGCTAAAATCCACATCCATCATCATCATCGACCACCTGGGCCGCAGCGCGTCGCGTCCAATCATATGAATTTGGACCATTTCCTGTTTGTCCTCCTCCGTCCTCCGTCTCCTGCTCTAGTCTCTGAATCACATTAAGGCTGAGAGACGGCAGATCAGAGCAGACGTTCACCTCCAGCCTGGGGATCTATCACCACCACCGTCTGCTGCTGCTGCTGCTGCTTCACACACACACACACACACACACACAGGGCAGGACGGTGCGTTCAGGGACACCAGGAGATCCAGTTTCTCCCAGTTTCTACCTGAGAGTCCTGAGTACCAACCAACTTTAGCAAAGTAATAATAATAACTTGTTTTCAGCACTTCATCATGTTGTATTCATGCATCTGAACTGAAAACTGATCGATCAATAACTGTCGACAGCCTGAGTTATAGGTAGTTATGTACCGATCTATCCCATAATCCACTGTGAGCCAGTGAGAAAATAATAAGAAACCAAACAAACTAACAGAGTCTGAGGATTTTACTCATGAGCTCAGGCTTTAAAGGGATAGTTCAACATTTTGGCAGATTGGCCCATTGCCATAATCCCTATAGTCATAGCAGTAGGTTCGTTACCTTTAATTGTCGGTGCAAGCTATTTTTAGAACGGCGGAGCAGAGCCATGAGCTGCTCAGAGCTACGCTACGGAGGCTCATGGGATTTCTTGGTTTCCCTCATCAAACTCATCAAATACACAATCCAACAACTCCACAACGCTCTGGTGGACAAGTTGTGACCTGCACATTCACCACGCTATGAGATAATAACACAACGTTACCACACAGAGTTGTTTTAGTGGGAAATTCATGCAAAACCACTGATGCACGTTGCCTTCAGGGACAGTTTTTCAGCAAGCAGTGATGACTTTGATGAGGGAAACTAAGAAATCCCATGAGCCTCCGTAGCGTAGATCTGAGCAGCTCACGGCTCTGCTCCACCGTTCCAAAAATAGCTTGCACCGACAATTAAAGGTAACGAACCTACTGATATGACAGGGACTATGGCAATGGGCCAATTTGCCAAAATGTTGAACTATCCCTTTAGAGATACCAACCAACAGAAGTGCCAAAGTAACCGTCACCCATCCTGCTGGAAACACCTACGTTATGACAGCTGGTAAAACTAGGAGACAGTTAGCTTAGCTTAGCTTAGCTCTTTGGTCCAGTTGAGCCTTTTAACGACGGCAGCAGAGAGAGAGAGAGAGAGAGAGAGAGAGAGAGGAAAAACACATGATCAATAAGAGTTCAATACATGGTCCAGACCCTGAGAGACCACTCAGCTCACACACACTCACAGGTGCTGTGTTAGCTGTTAGCCGTTAGCCACGCTGAGCTAAGACCAGCAGGCGGTTGAAGCTTCATATTAAACGTTGAGCTCATCTTTGTATTCTATAAATAGTTAATGCAGACGTCAGGTATCATCAATGTTTAATGTGTGGCGGCAACAACGGCCTCCATCGACCTCTGAAGCTCTTTGTCCCCTGAGTTGTCGTTTATCCGACGTGTCACAAACGCCTCCCGAACTGAATAACAAACAGTCGACGCAGTGCGTTTAATAAAAACACTCGTTTCTCAACGAACCGTCGGCTGACAGCTGCACAGGAGTCTGACATTTCATTGTCTTTGAAAACTAAACTTACTCCTGCGTGTGTGTGTGTGTGTGTGTGTGTGTGTGTGTGTCTGTGTGTGTGTGTGTGCGTGTGTCCTCACAAACACAACCGTTCAATAGCAGCTGAGTGACATGTGAGCCACTTCAATCAGAGCCACTAAAAGGTTCCGTATTGATCCGGAGGGGGAGACATTTACAAGACGCGCAGCAACAATCACACCGTCTCGTGTTCTCGGCTCGGAGACACTGATTGGCTGTTTATGGGCAACAAACACAGGAGCAACGCTGACAAGCAATTACATGAGGCCGAGGAGACGGAGGGAGAACCATTGTAGTGTTGTGTTGTGTTGTGTGTGTGCATGTGTATTGTCTTATTAGCTCCAGGGCTTTACACTGAATATTTTATAGAGATTAAACCGGCTTTATTCACCAGGTGCAGCGTTAAATCCTAAATATTGTGGGAGCTGAGTCGGTGGTAAAAAGCAGCTAAGTTAGTTAGTTAGCTGTGTGTCTTCTGCTTTTAAACCTGGTGACACAACATGTGGTTGATGTAAATAAAGTCAATAAAGCTGCAGCCAACTATTATTATCATGCCATATTATTATGCCGAGTCCTTTTTAATGAATCATTTGGTTTGGAAACTGTTGGAAATAATTATCATTTTTAAATAATTGTAGTTATATTTATGTACTAGTTGTAAGTTGTTTTTAATATTTATGGTGATGTCATCAGTCGTCTGCTGCGACATATGGACAAAAAAGAGAAGCAACTTTTCACGTCTGAGAAGCTGGAAACTGAACATTTGCATGAATAATGGGAAGACGTGCAAGCTATTTTTAGAACGGCGGAGCAGAGCCGTGAGCTGCTCAGAGCTACGCTACAGAGAGTTGTTTTAGAGGGAAATTCATGCAAAACCTCTGATGCGCGTTGCCTTCAGGGACAGTTTTTCATCAACAGTCTCTGTATTTCCCTCTAAAACAACTCTGTGTGGTAACGTTGTGTTATTATCTCATAGCGTGGTGAATGTGCAGGTCACAACTTGTCCACCAGAGCATTGTGGAGTTGTTGGATTGTGTATTTGATGAGTTTGATGAGGGAAACCAAGAAATCCCATGAGCCTCCGTAGCGTAGCTCTGAGCAGCTCACGGCTCTGCTCCGCCGTTCTAAAAACAGCTTGCACAGACAATTAAAGGTAACGAACCTACTGCTATGACTATAGGGGTTATGGTGATGGGACACTTTGCCAATACGTTGAACTATCCCTTTAACTGAGTCAATACGGGGACAGGACAGGTTGTCCGGCTCCCACACTCACACAAAAGGGCCGAAGCAATCAGTCGGACAAACACGACGACACCTGCCTCAGATGTGGCCGTCTCTTTGTGCCACAGGTGGAAACGAGGCGACTCCTCCTCCTCCTCCTCCTCCTCTTCATCCTTCTCCTCCTCTTCCTCCTCCTCCCGCTGAGCAAACAGCCATCAGCTCCTCTCACAGTCAGTGTCACCATTACAACATCAACCCTGCAGAGATTTACAGCTGCACATTTCTCACGGCTTTACCTGCCGCACGCGAAGGCAAACAGCGAGCGAGGCAGAGGCACGCCGGGAATTACACCAGGACGCACGCACACACACACACACACACAGACACACACAGACGGAGAGATGAGGCGTGGGTCTAATGATTATATCTGGCAGCTCAGCCAACACGTTCCTTTGTTTGCACAGCTGGACGGAGAAAGTGGCGTTGTGGGATTGAGGCCGTGCTGATGGAAATGAGAGCGGCTGACTGTCAGGGAGGGGTCAGGGTTCGCGCTGCCGCCTCGCCGCCGTTCACACGTCACCTGAAGATGAACGCACTCACACAGGTGCAGCGGAGACGGGAGGAGGAGGGAGGACGGCTCAGGCCCAGAAACCAGGGAGGAGGAGGAGGAGGAGGAGGAGGAGACAGTGTCAGTAATAAGTTATTATACCAGGGAATCATGTATAATAAGTGTGTTCAGTCTGCAGGCAGCTGTTGTTTGGCTGCTCCCCAGCTCTGTCAACACCAGCGCTCCTCAACCAGAACAATGGAGCCCGACAGACACCAAGACATGGACATGTAAACACTAACATGAAGACGAAGTCCGTCCAGACGAGTTTTATAGCTACTGTAAACAGAAGGAGCATCCACACAGACCAGATGTTGCTGCCGCTGAGGAACTTAAAGCTCATCTTTTGTGACACTTCCCAAAAAGTCAAAGGGTCCATAATAACACAACGTTACCACACAGAGTTGAAATTTTACGTTGAGGGGAAATTCATATTTACCTCTACAAAACTCTGTGTGGTTTGATGCACGTTGCCTTCAGGGCTTGTTTATTTATTTAATTTTTTTTTTTTTTCATCAAAAACATGATACCAAAGACGGTATAGAGCTTTTAACCGCATCTAGTGATACGGTTTCCATTCATTTAGCAAAACAACTCAAATGTCTTGTTTTTTTGTTTTTTTTTAATTGTGGCCACATGCCTCCACCTTCACAACAGAGTCCTGCTGCACCTCGCGAGTAGCCACTAAGGTAAACTACAGATAACTATCTTGCTCAGTATCTCCTCTTTGCACCCCTCTGCACCTGGATGACAGAATGTTTTGCAGAACATTGAACTCAGGTGACAGAATGACAACTGACTGTCCACCGGTGTGTTTTTAAAATGAGCGGGTTTGTGGAGTTGTTGAAAAAAAAAAAAATTGTGTATTTGATGAGTTTGATGCCTAAGTTTAACAGGAAACCAAGAAACATAAACCATGAGCCTCAGCTGGTGTCTCGGGGTGCGAGGAGCTCTGAGCAGCTCATGGCGATCCTAGGAGCTGTCCGTGGGGTTAGGCTACTTAATCAAAAGTTCTTGAAGTGGCCCAGGTTATCAAACTAAGAGAAATAGATCTGTGGTGGTTTAAATAGTCAAAATACCGTTATCAATGAGGAAAAAAAGAAAAAGAGATGTTGACTGCTCAGATGACTATGAAAGGGGGGGTTACAGCATACCTCCTTAGGCCTGAGTTCCCTGTTCCCCCTTGGCCAACTTTTTTATTTATGTTAATTTATTTTACTTTTAAATTTGACCAAAATGTTGAACTAGATTCCCTTAAGTTTAAACAATTGATATTATTTATTTTAAGTTTGTTAAACTGTATTTAATGTTTAAATACAATAACACACTT
Source organism: Decapterus maruadsi (assembly GCA_030347415.2). Classification (NCBI taxonomy): domain Eukaryota; kingdom Metazoa; phylum Chordata; class Actinopteri; order Carangiformes; family Carangidae; genus Decapterus; species Decapterus maruadsi. The sequence continues at coordinate 26,787,336 of CM064902.1, forward strand.
TTTTTTTTTTTTTTACAAAATACGATTGATGCACTTTTTTATACAGAAAATGTAATAATTTGCGTAGCTCTGAGCAGCTCACGGCTCTGCTCCGCCGTTCTAAAAACAGCTTGCACCAACAATTAAAGGTAACGAACCTACTGCTGTGACTATAGGGGTTATTATGGCAATGGGCCAATAATGCCAAAATGTTGAACTATCCCTTTAAAAGCAATAGGTAAACTTTGCCGCATTTTGGAATAAGTTGTGTCATATTGCATTAGTTATTACAAAATACGAGTGATGCACTTTTTTATACAGAAAATGTAATAATTTGGTGCGTTACGTATTGCGAGAATCCATTCAAAATCACACATCAGGTTCATCATCATCATCATCAGGACAAGTTTGGACACGTAGGAACCGACAGACGAGTTGAGCGGCTCTGACAAACCCAACGTCCTGCGTCCAGAGACAAACAGCAGCGTCCAATCAGAGCCGTCCAGGTAAATATAAACCTGACTGTTTTTAACCATGTAAACAACCTGAATCAACAGCATTAAAGGGCACAGATCGCGTCATAGGCCTCACACATATTGTTTTCTGTGAGCCCACACACCGGCGCTGCCCTGACAGGCCTCGTCACGCGTTGGCGCTTTGGCACGTCAACACACACACACACACACACACAAACACACTAATGGTTCCCTGTGTGATCAGACACATTCCTGCCACAGCGTCTCCATGACTTCTATACTGTCAGCGGTACGCTTTAATTCAACATATTGTCTTTATTCCCAACAACTGTTTCCTTACAGAAGCTGCTGGGAGCTGTGACATCACCGTGACATCACTGCAAACCGTTAAAACAAGATTAAAGTGTTGAACAAATAGACAAACTTATCTGCAGGGAAAACAAACAACCAGCTCAACGGTAGCTCATCTGTAAACATCCTGTTTCTGATCGGACCAGTGTTTGTTATTTTAACTCCAGAAGAAAGTGGCAGCTGATCCAGGATCATTTCCAGATGGATGGATGGATGTGTTTGATGATGTTTGATTAACGACAAGCTGAGGTCATGAGGTCGATCTCTGAACTAAAATGAAGTGCGTCTTTACGTTTCAAACTACAAAAACTACATCTCCCATAATAAAACTACAAGTACAGTTTGTTTCTATGTTTATAAAAGTCAACAAAGCTCCTATACAGTCATTTTCAGAGCTAAAACCTCCTGCTGTCTGAGGTCATGTGACATTTCACCTGAAGGCTTCTAGGGCTTATGGGAAATGGGGTTCATTACAGACCAATAATACACATCAATAATCCTTCTAGAAACATAATATAAATATATAAATGGCCATATTTACAACTATCTAGTGATTCTGAATGAGGTTTTCTTACGTCTTTCACTTCCTGTTGGTCAAAGTTTCAAAATAAAACTCACGTCTCAACAACAGCAACAACCTGCATTGGCGAAGCCGCGGCGAGCGTCCTCCTGAGAACTGACCTGTGAGCGCGGTGTAATTTTATAGTCATTTAACTTTTACTGCAGCGAGTGAAGGTCCGTGGAGACTCTGAGAGTTTCTAGGCTCGGAGCAGCAGCAGCCAAGGTGTTTAAATCACAGTTTATAGGAGGAACCGACGCCGATGTTCAGTCAGTAAAAACCACTTAGTTCTCACTCTGTGTCACTTCCTTATTTATTCTCTTTAAGACTCTCGTTTCCACTTTCCTCTCTGATCCGTCGGCCTCCTTCCTCTTTTCTTTCTGGCTTTATTCTCCTCACAACCTCCGCTGCAGAGACAGAACAGGAGGAAGTGGTTCCCTCCCGCTCTTCCCTGTTATTTCCCCTCCTCCTCCTCCTCCTCCTCCTCTTCCTCGCCACCATCCTCTCTGCTGCTGCTGCCGGTTTGATAACAGCCTGTCACAAGTGTTTAATGTTTTCTCAGAAAGTGCTGGCTGCCCCTCGGGGGGGTTGGGTTGGTTGGGGGGTCACAGTCCTGCTGCTGCTGCTGCTGCTGCTGCTGAGTGGCTGGCAGGCAGGAAACTGACAATTGTATTTGCAGAAGAAGAAGAAGAAAAAGAAGCAACAAATGTGAGCAGCCTCTGATTGGACACTGATTGTTATATGTGGAGCTCATTGCGAGGCGGTAAAGGCCAGTGCTATAAACAAATGGTGTAATTACAAGAGCTTAATGTGACACAGGGAGGAGGAGGTGAAGTGGGGGGGGGGGGGGGGGGGGCTGTCAGCCAGTGTTATTACATTAACTCTAGTCTGAAGCATTTGTTTCGGGGGTTGACTGGTATCTGAACTGACACTGACCTAAATTCTTCCTGCAGACGGACGTGCAGGCAGGCCATCGACCTGTCAGAGAGGGAGGGGGGGCGGAGGAGGAGGAGGGGGTGGGGTGTGTGGGGGGGTGTACAGGTCCCTAAAGGTCTGACACCTCTGTGGAGACGTGCATGACTGTCTGTGCACGATGCATTAAATTAAAGACACATCTCTGTTCCCGTTATTCCTACTCACTCACTGCACATTCACCCGTCGCTGCCGTCGCCACAGGAAGTGAGGTCACACCTGACATCATCATCATCATCACGGTCTGCTTTCAGGAGGAAGCTGCAGAATCTCTGGTATTTCCACGATAACAGAACAGGAAATACTGGTCCATTTCCCTCCTGCTCTACTCTTTCATCTGAACCGACACTGTAAAAACTCTAAATCAAGAATATTTGTCTTATTTCTAGTCAAAACAAATCTGACACATTTGACTTATTTCAAGTCTATTTTCATTTGAAATAAGTAGAAAAATCTGATAATGGAGCAAGTTTTTCTTTCTTATTACAAACACAAAAAACTTGCTTTCACTGGCAGATTTTTCTACTTATTTCAAGTGAAAATTAGTTTGAAACAAGTGAAAATGATCTAAAAACAAGTTGACGAGTCTTATTTAAAGTGGAAAGAGATTAGTTTTGACTAGAAATGAGACATTTTGACAAGATATAAGACAAATATTCTTGGAAAGATTTGGAGTTTTTGCAGTGCATTCGGATAAAACCAGGTGTGATGATGATGATCACAGCTCGCCTCTGATTGGCTCCCAAACCAAATCAAACTGCCATCGAGAAACAACAGGTGAGGTCATATGTATGTCAGCCATATGGATGCATCTAATCATCATTTACAAGACCCCCCCCCCCCCCCTTCCTCCACCCCCTCCTTCTCCTTTTACCTTCCTCTTATGTAATACAAAGTATTGCTGTGGCTGATTAGCTGTTACTTAACAGGAGGCGCTGCTGCTGTGGAGATACAGCGGTGGAAACGGGGGGAAGGGGGGTGGAGGAGTGAAGGGGGGGGGGGGTGGAGGTGTGGGGGGGGGGGCAGCCTCACGGAAGAGACGTGCAGACGGAGAAAGTGGTGAAGAAGAAGAAGAAGAAGAAGAAGGAGAAGCAGGAGAAACCCCGCATTGACAGTCGGAGCTGATCCGGATCCACTTCCTCCGCTGCAGCACAACACGAGCGGCTGTTGCTGTGTGTGCGCGTGCGTAACCTATAGCTATCCTATATAATAACATGTGTGTATCTGTGTGTGCAACAGTTGTCTGGTCACCTCACACACAGACAGACACACACACACACACAGACACGGAGCATCAGCCGCTGCAGACGAACGGAGCCTCCTGACGCTGCGGGAATTCAGCCACCGACTCACCGGCTCGTCTCGCGCTACAAACCCCATCAAATAAGAATAAAATAAAGTTTCCCACTGACCTGAGATCCCTCCGCCGATCACTATCGCATCGTAGGTGTCGCCGGGTGCAGTCATGGTGCCGTGTGTGTGTGTGTGTGTCCGCCGCTGAACGCAGGGCGCACAGAGGAGCGCATCTGTATTAAAAAGCTCCGGCCGCCTTCCTCCTCCTCCTCCTCCTCCTCCTCCTCCTCCTGCAGGCTCCGCCCACCCATAGTAGAGCAGCGCACACGGAGGAGGAGGAAGAGGATTATTAGTAGTAGGTGAAGTGAACCTTTTTTTTTTTTTCTACCTGGTTTATCCTCAGACGGAGCTCAGAGTCCAGGATCCGGACTGGACTCCGCTCCGGACTCAAGGTCTAGGTCTAGGCTATCTGGTCTTATCTGCACCTGCAGCTGCATTAGAGCCGCTTGAACTCTGATCTGCGGCTGTAAATCTAAATAAATCATGATGAGTGTCCCATCAGATCGATCTCAGCTTTCCTTCTTTCCAGGAAAAGCCCCTCAGTGTGTGTGTGTGTGTGTGTGTGTGTGTGTGTGTGTGTGTGTGTGTGTGTGTGTGTGTGTGTGTGTGTGTGTGTGTGTGTGTGTGTGTGTGCGCGCGCGTGCGTCCGGGCTCTGGCTCTCAGTCAGTTAACCATGCAGCAGGCCTGCACTATAAAGATGGAGCAGATAAGAAGAAGAAGAAGAAGAGGAGGATCTATACGTCTGAAGCTGAAGCTATGAACCAACAGACAGGAGTGAATCATGTTACAGCCTCAGTCTCACAACCAGGTTATGACAATAACAACAACACAACACGCTGTTGTTAAGGAAACAACATCTCTGTGATCTGATGGAAGATGTTCAATAAACTCCTGATCAGTTCTATTGGATCCACTGATCAGGATTCAATATTCAATCTATAACTCTGAGGCTCTGCACTTGACTGACATGTTCTTTCTAGTCATTTGCTCATGTATTCTTTAGTTTGTGTCGCCATCTTGTGGTTGCTTGGTTACAGGTTTATTTCATTCATTCCTCATAGCCTACATCACCTTAAAAGCAGTGGTGTAGTCTAAAATACTAATGCTTTTTTAGTGGGTATGATAAAACTAATAGACGATCACCAGTTTTCATCAATATTGGACAAAGTTCAACAAAGTTCCACAATAAAAAAGTGTTTTCAGTCGACATGAGTGAATTCCTTTATCAAACTTGTCCTTTGATTCCTGAGCTGCTTGTCTAAGTCACTGAATTCATCTACTAGCTACTGAAATTTCCCAGTTTGGGATTAATAAAGTATCTATCTATCTATCTATCTATCTATCTATCTATCTATCTATCTATCTATCTATCTATCTATCTATCTATCTATCTGATCTTATTCGTTGTCTTGTTGTCTAAAACAAAGCGTTCATTTAAATCAACGTACCAACTCCCAGAAAATGTTAGCGAAGCTTTAATAAAATAAAGTTGTAACGCTCTCATTTTGCAACTTCTTGGTCCAACTGTATAAAAACCCAGTGCTAGAAAAAGTCTGTTCAGCAGCAGGTGTGTTAACATGATTAATCTAACGCTTTATAGTTTTTTAATTATTCATCCCCAACTAGATGTGTTAGGTTGTTCACTGTTTCTACCTGCAGGCCGTCTGTGGTTTGTCGTTAGTGTTGGAGCAGGTCGTCTACACTCACACCACACAGACACCACGCCTTAAAAGTAAACAGTCTTTGTACCAAAGTTCCTTCACAAACAAAACCTTGTGGATTTCTGTTCACAGTTCAAACTTTTACTGTTGCAGGTGGGCTGACCCTTAATTAACCCCCTCCCACCATCACCACGACCCCCCCTCAGAGGGTTAATCTGAGTTAATCCTAATCCTCATTTGATCTAATTTGCGGAATAAGATACTGAAGTCCCACACTAGCACATCCTCGTCTTTAGAGGGGCTGTGGGGCCGTGTGGAGGGGGGGGGATTAGATAGCATGAAGTACCAGTTGACACCTGTACAATCTAATGTAATCCAATACAACAGCCCTGCAGGTTGGTAGGGGGTTGTTCTATGTGCACATGATGAGTTGAGTGTGTGTTTGTTACAAATATGGTGCAGTATCAAATTAGAGCCATAATTAAAAAGTTATCCACCCACGACAACAAACACACACTGACTTCTGTTTGTACGTCTCTATCAGACTGTTAATTCACCAGGGAGTTGTTTTTATTTAAATGAGGTTCATCCGTTTGATTAATTTGTAAATTCATTAGGTTTCATTAGAAACAGGCAGTCACAGACACATTGATATAGCTACAGCCTCAGATGTGAAGGCAACAACAACTACAACACTGGAGCACTGACATGAGCAGGTACAGGTTTCTGTCACTGGATGTCGCACTAAACCACCAGCATCTCAGACCAAAACAAACCCTGTGGTCCGCGTCCTGATCCAACTGTCCTCAGCTTCTCAATCAGCTAACTTATAAAAATAAAATACAACAAGTGGCAATGACAAGACAAACAATGAATAAAGTTTCCCAAGCAACATAAACAACAGGCTATCATCAGTTAGCCCAGAGGGATGTAGCTACTGCCATGTTGAGTCCAGGCTCTGCCAACATTTATCAACCACATCATTCATAAAGTTAGCTATGTTGTCGTGCCAAATCCGATTAATGACAATGAGATAAAACATTATGATCCATCACGTTAGTTGGTAGCATCGCCGTTGATGTTGCTCCACAGCAATGCTAACAGTTAGCCAACTAGCGATAGCTGAACAAGTCAGCAAGTCAGCCGTATCGTCATCAACAACCTTATACACCAACCAAAGTCAGCGGTTGGCTAACTAGCAAGTGTAACATTTTTTATAATTATTTTATATACATAAAAGACATAAAAAACAAAACAAAAACAGAACCCCTCTCTCGTTTTTTCATAACATCAGGTAGACTAGTGAATGTAGTGGCTGACATTGGTCTTAGCAACGGCAACATTCGAATTCGAACGCATTCATTTCAATGTTACCATACCAACTGTTGCCAAGGGAAGAAGGAAAGTCAGTTCAAGCAAAGATGGGTTTTTTTTTTTTTTTTAAAGATGGTTTATCTTTGGTTCAAGTGTCAGCCACGGATGTGTTATATTATCGGTGTCAGCCAGTAGATGTCGCAGTGAACCAACAGAAAGTTTCCCTGTAAACACCGAGAGCCAACGGAAACATCCGATCACAGCCGATCAAAGCTAGCGGTTAGCTTGTTAGCGGTAGTAGCTAGCTAGCGTTAGCATGCTACAGTAGCTGCGAGTGGTGATAACACAACAGACAAATCACATTAGGCCATACTCACTGTGTCCGGAGGAGGAGAACAGAAGGTAACACTCTGTAAAGCCACAACAGTCTCTGTTTGCTCCATCGGGCAACAATGGCTGCTGCTGTAGTTGTTGTCTCTTCAGTGGAGCCGGGTTTCACCCATAGACCGCAAAAAGGTTTCACCTGAACGCCTCACGTGCGCCATCATGTCACCTGTAGGCGGAGCCTGTGACTGTCGCCATTTTTCTCAGGTTGCCAGCTTGGTCCAGCGACCCAGTGACCTGACAGACACGCGGGTTCAACCTAAACCAGGAGCAGCTGATCCAGGTCTACACTGCACCATCATCCGGTCTGATCCGTATCTGTCTGTCTGGTTTAAATTAGAGGACCAGTCTGCAGCAGACAGACTGCAGGAGGACTGATGTGATGTTCACCTGTCCACCATCATCACCTCCCACCACCTGTAGCCTACACCTGCAGAGGAAACACACTGCACCTCTTTTTGCATTTCAAAGCTAGATTATAAAAACATTTTTTTTCTTACATAGCCAGGCTTATATTGTTTTTGGGAGATTGACATCATCAAGCTCAACCTTCCAACTCTATTAATAAATAAATGATAGTTAACAACTGTTTAGGAAAAAACTAACAATCATGTTGAAAAATGTTATCATTTCATGATTTCCTAAAGTCATGTGATACTAGCCTACATGGGCTATTTTAGCCCAAATTTTCAACCCTGTAACAAAAAACACTGTGAGGGGATTGAGTCTTTGTTACAGGCTTGAAGGTTGTTGTTTTTTTAAATAAAAAATCAGACAGAGAATTACCCAGTTGAATATTTGTGGTGATGATGAGAGTGGGAGGAGGTGGAATCTGGAGTTTAGAATAGACACACACAAACATAAAGGTGTCTGTATTCAGTCTGCTCCAACACTCAGCAGGACACACACACAGCGTTATGAGTGTGTACCTGTTGTCGATGCTGCTGTGTGTGTGGCCAGCAGAGGGCAGCAGCAGCCTGGGCTCCAATATTCCTCCTATAAGACCAGTTCATCTACAGGCTATATTGAGACTTATATTGATAGCTTTTTTTTTCTTCTTCTTTTTTTTAAAGTCTGAAAAATGTTCAACAGTGGAAAAAGAGAAACCAGGTTAGAGGAAGGGAAACGAGAACGGAGGTAAAAAACGAATGAGTGAGTTGTGTAAAATAAATATTTCCCTGTGGTCGCTGAGGCCCATAAAAAACACTTTCCAGCAGATCTGTTTGCTCCCAAACATTGTCAGCAAAACACACATCATGACCTACATTTTCCTAAAACCTGACACTGGTGCATAAATATGGAAAGCCATTTTAGTCATAATGAAATAAATGAATAAATAAATAAATAAATAAATATAGCCATGAAATGAGTCCCAAATTAAATAAATAAGATGATAAATAGATATAAATGAAATATAAATACATAGATTAATTTAAATTTTTATTTTTAAAACAACATTTTTATTTTTTCAGGAGACTTTTATTTTCTAACGCCTCATTTATGTATTTCCTGATACTTTTATTTCATAACGTCACATTTATTTATTTCCGGCGACTTTTATTTCCGAATGTCACATTTATTTCACTGCTCTTTTATTTCATGCTGCAATATTCAAATGAGGGGGCGGGGTTACCTCTGTACCCTTTCAGAATAAAGCAACTGTCCGATTTCCGGGAGCCGGTGCTCATGGTGGAGGACACATGGAGGAGATAGATGAGCTCCGGGGTGCTATGCTCTCCTTGAGTGACAGCATAGAACAAAACGTAGTATTAGCAGATAATGTTTTAGCTAATGTTGCCGACTTCGGAAATTCTTGGGAGGATAAGTGCTCTTAGAGGTGGATGAGGATATTATGAACATTTGCACAACATTGAGCACCGTGTTCATGTTGGAGATGCCCAGGGGCAGGCAGTCACACCAGGTTAGACTTGAAGTTCTCGAGACCGGTTCATTGTGGTCTTACAGGCTCTTTGGTATTGATGTCTCGGACTTCGAAGGGATTTAATATTCAGGCAGGCACGCTGTTTTTTGTTTTTTTAAATCAATATTTATACGCCGACTTCCAGTGCTATCAGTCACATGCATTTTGTGACACAGATGGTTAAAATCACGCACAGACAGGAGCAGACTGAAACCAGGTTAGAGGAACGGGGGGGGGGGGGGGGCTCATTGAAACAGCGGCGATAACGGACGTCTGAGTCTCCAAACCACAAACGTTTGTAACAATGAGTAGAGTTGTGCTTTTAACAAAATAAAAAGTTTGGAAAAATATTTCATGTCCGGTGGACGGAGCGTAAGCTGCGGTCGGCTGCTGATCTGCTGAGTTTTGTTCTATGCTGTCACTCAAGGAGAGCATAAAATCTATCTCCTCCATGTGTTCCACCATGAGCAGAAATCGGACAGTTGCTTTATTCTGAAAGGGTACAGAGGTAACCCCGCCCCCTCATTTGAATATTGCAGCATGAAATAAAAGAGCAGTGAAATAAATGTGACATTCGGTAATATAAGTCGCCGGAAATAAATAAATGTGACATTCGGAAATAAAAGTCGCCGGAAATAAATAAAAGTCGCCGGAAATAAATAAATGTGACGTTATGAAATAAAAGTATCAGGAAATAAATAAATGAGGCGTTAGAAAATAAAAGTCTCCTGAAAAAATAAAAATGTTGTTTTAAAAATAAAAATTTAAATTAATCTATGTATTTATATTTCATTTATATCTATTTATCATCTTATTTATTTAATTTGGGACTCATTTCATGGCTATATTTATTTATTTATTTATTTATTCATTCATTTATTTCATTATGACTAAAATGGCTTTCCATACATAAACAACACACACACATGGACACACACATCAACTTCAAACCCAGTCGCTGCACAACTCATATTCCTGCAGTGAAATAACAGTCAGAGCCTTTTCCTGTGAACGGCTTCATATCTGTGTTTGTTGTTTGTTTATTTCTATTTCTACAGTTCATTTGTTGCTATAGTCTTTTATTTTGAAGGTCCCATACAGTATAAAGGTAGATGTTTGTATTAAACCTCCTTCAAAATAAAGGTAAATGTTTGTATTAAAGCTCCTTCAAAATAAAGGTAAATGTTTGTATTAAACCTCCTTCAAAATAAAGGTAGCTGTTTGTAGTAAGTCCACACAGTAGACTTACTATCATCTCATGTATCAACACTTCAAAAATAAAACACAGAAGAGGGAATAATGGAGCTTTAAAAGTAATTTATCTGTCATAAGAGGTAAATAAATATCTAATAAATAGTATTTGAGTGACTTTAATATCATTGTAGGACAATAAAACTGTTTATTTAAGTATAATCAAAATCCTTCTAGGACATCTAATTCTTCTACACTGTAATATAAAAAGCTGTAATGATGCTGAACAAATGCAAAAAAAAAGAAGCTGCAGAGAGTTTTAGTTTAATAGAAGGGTCTTTGTTGGAGGATTATTAACTTCAGATCAGCTCCTGCAGATATTTTCCTCATGCAGAGGAAGAGGAGGAGGAAAAAACGTCTGTGATGCTCGTGTGAACACTTGATTATTGTTGTAAGTCAGATTTGAAAAACAGCGGCGAGGCCATAACTCACGTGTGTCAGAATTCCTGCGCAACACTCATCATCATCATCATCATCATGGTCGTCCATATTTCCCTCCCCTCCTGACGTGCTGACAGCTCGGTGAACAGTCACATGGCCGCCGTCCATGTTTCACGTCTGGCATTTTAATGGGATTCTGGTCCCGAACACACAGATGTTGAGATCCTGCTCGAGGTTTTAATAAGGATCCAGACACCTCCAATAAAAGCCACTCCTGTCTATGAGTTTTATTAAAGGCCTGGATGGTTGTGATTAGGATCACAGGGTGGATGGATATATTTATATATTTATATGTGTGACAGGTTATAAAACAGAGCACATGTGCTGCTGCTGCCTCACACCTGCAGACGGAGCAGAGGAAAACCTGCATGTGTGTGAGGAGAGTTTCTGCTTCTCTGAGAGGACACACACTCCTTATCTCCTGCTTCATGTCGCCTCAACGCACCACCGTGTGTGTGTGTGTGTGTGTGTGTGTGTGTGTGAGCAGCAGAGACAAGTCCAGGGTCGGGGGGAAAACCATTTTTATTAATCGGCGCCGTGCTGTCAGTCAGTCAGAGTCCAGGATGAAAGAGCAGCTCAACACAACAAAGACGTCTCTACAGAGTGTGTGTGTGTGTGTATACTGTAAATATATGTACATATATCTGTGCGTGCGTGTGTGTGTGTGTGTGTGTGGAAGCCATACAGAGTCCTAGCAGCTCCAGGTTTCCCTCGGTGTCCTGCTGCTCCTTCACTCAACGTCCAACTTATTTTACATTGATTCACTTTAATGTCATTTACACTGAGCTGTGTTAAAGTGTGTGGAGTGGACACACACACACGTCGGTGAAGACATGAACGACTTCCTGTCAACAAACAGACGTCACATTTACATTTATAGCTGTTGAAACTCAGCAGAAGCAAAGAAGCACCAACAGAAGTGTTCATCTTATCACCTGGTGACTTTCTGCTCTGTTAAGAAAATCTATTTAATTGAGTTTTATTCACTCTGGGTTAAAGGGATAGTTCAACATTTTGGCAAATTGGCCCATTGTCGTAAATTCATGCAAAACCGCTGATGCACGTTGCCTTCAGGGACAGTTTTTCATCAACAGTCTCTGTATTTCCTCTAAAACAACTCTGTGTGGTAACGTTGTGTTATTATCTCATAGCGTGGTGAATGTGCAGGTCACAACTTGTCCACCAGAGCGTTGTGGAGTTGTTGGATTGTGTATTTGATGAGTTTGATGAGGGAAACCAATAAATCCCATGAGCCTCCGTAGCGTAGCTCTGAGCAGCTCACGGCTCTGCTCCGCCGTTCTAAAAAGAGCTTGCACCGACAATTAAAGGTAACGAACCTACTGCTATGACTATAGGGTAGAGATGCGCGGATAGGCAATTTTTTCATCCGCAACCGCATCACAAAAGTCGTCATCCACCCGCGATCCACCCGAATCAAAGTTTTTTGAACTATCCCTGTTTAGGCCAATATTTCATATAGCCTATGGGTGAAACCTTTCATTTCTACCGTGCGCTGCTGTCATTCAATATTTTACTTTAACGGGAAAAAATCGGAGATGCCAAAATTGAAAATTATTCCTGATGTGGTTTAAAGAACGTTTCATTCATCCATGTTTTTGATAATGTTGCACCCACAGTCATGTGGCTCAGCCAGCCAGGTGATGCACACAGCACAACAACACCCAGCGTGGCGACATGTGCAGGCTGCTGCAGCAGTGCACATCAAAGGGACACCGTCGAAAATGAAGTGAATAGGCTGCACGTAGTTTTGAAATTGTTTTTGCACATGTTTTCATCCATAAAATGACCAAAAATGACCAGTATAAGAGGATTTCCTCACAAAATGCATAAGGTGTTGCCATCTCTCATGCACAGACCCCAGTGGGCAATTAACTGAAGTGTCTGATGAAAATGTGACTGTTTCAAATAGTGCTGCTCATTTTTCGTATGTGGGTAACAATATTTAACTATGTATATATCTTTCCTAATTGGTTCAACCGCCACCCGCCCGAATCTAATTAAATGCCACCACCAGATTTTGTGTATTTCTACTATAGGGGTTATGGTGATGGGACACTTTGCCAAAATGTTGAACTATCCCTTTACATTTCTTGCTGTTAAAACCTTTCTCTATTTCAATATTTTACTTTGAAAATCTGATTTTATATGGTTTGAATTACATAGTTTGAATGTGAGGTGGCTGCTCTGGTCATGTGACTGACAGGTTGAACAGTAACCTGACAGGACAAAGGTCTGATGGATGAACCTCTGGGCTCCAGATGTTCAGGTCTGAGTTTTTCTTCGTCTGAATTTTAACAGCAGAGTCAAAAACCACCAGATTTTATATTATTATCTGACTCTGACATTTGACATATTACGATCTTTTCATCTCAAACACTTTTAACATTTTATTTTGCTGTATATTTTTATATCATTTTATTTATAAAATGAGCTCTCTACACACTGATATGTTCTTAAAAGTCACGTCATTTGAAGTTGAATTTGTCTGAATTTATGCCCAACTCCAGTCTGTCCTTTCAAAATAAAAGACTCTAACACTATAAACTCAGTGGGATAAATTTAAAAAAAAGGTCATTAGATGTTAATTATCACAGCGTTTCTTTGCTTCCCTGGAGTTTGTATATATATAGTTTTAATGACACCACAGTCTGAACAATGGGTTGATGATGTCACAGGTGTGTACAGGTGTGTGTGTGTGTAGCTGTTGGACTGTGACACGTCGTTAGTAACAAAGACGACAGAAGAGCAGAAGCTACAGTTTGAAGAAACACAATCACAAATACAACACAGAGAGAGTGAACATGATGACGGCCTCCACAGTCTATGGACAGTCACCTCCTCTTCCTCCTCCTCCTCCTCCTCCTCCTCCTCTTCCTCATCTTCCTCTCACGTCGTCATCGTCGTCGGCTGCTTCATGTTTTGTTTTGTTTTCTACAGTCCACGTGACGACGATGAGCTTCCTGTCCTGTTACGCAGCCACATCAAAGTCTGCGGGGAGTGTGTAAAAGATTATGGGGGTGAATAATCGCGGCTGCAGGTGCAGAGCCGCCACATGTAACAGCCGCCCCCCCATCCTCTCCATCCTGCCGTTCAGCCCCTCCCTCCCTCCTCCCCAGTCTGTGTGGTTGTGGTTGGAGCCGGTCCGTTCCCATGCTGCTCTTTAACGAGGCGTGTTGTTGCGTTGTCAGACGCATGTTGTTGGGGTTTTATGGAGCTGTTTGTTATGAGACAGTGTGTGTTATGAGTTACAGCGACGAGGGAGGGAGGGAGGAGGGGGGGCGTGGGAGCAGCAGTTTGTGGCGTCTGTGGAGGAAATATGCTTCTTATGACTTGTTGTGATTGAATGCACATCATGGACGATCTGATCCAATCATCAACCAGAACGAAAAAAACAAGCAACAACAACAACAACAACAACAACAAAAAACGCTGGAGAGTCTTGACGTGGGGGGAGGGGGGGAGGGCGAGGTTGGTGGGGGGGCGGGGGAGCTCAGCTGCACTCCTCACAGTTGCAGGCGAGGATGTATCTGTAGGTGGCGGTGATGCGGGAGCCGCCGGCGCAGCGCAGCCGCACGGCCTTCAGCTTGGAGGTGTGCGGCCGGCAGCAGGAGCAGCTGCTCTTGAACGGCTGCTTCAGCACCGAGCTGAAGGAGATGAGCGGGTCGGAGCGCGTGGTGTGGCTGCAGTGGCCCTCGCAGCGCGCCAGGAGAACCATCTGGAAGAGAGAGGAGGGGGAGGGGGGGGGGGGGGGGGGGGGGGGGGCAGAGAGAGGAGTCAGTCACAACGCTGAGGATTTTCACGACCTTCATGATCCGTCAGGGATGAAAAGAGAAACAAACCACAGGTCTCTGGGTACAATGAGACACAGTGTGTGTGCGCGATGAAGTGTGTGTGTGTGTGTGTTGAAGTGTGTGTGTGCGTGTGTGTGTGTTGTCTCCGGACCTCGGCCTTGCACCTGCAAACTGAGAGATAGCAACCAGAGCACTCACACATTCCTGCACCTGCTGCAGCTCAGAGCTCAGGGTCACTGCCCCGCCCCCAACACACACACACTCACACACACACACACACAATCACACACATCAACACCCCCCCTTCCTCGTTTTTCCATCTGGAATGATCGACTGTTTAGTGTCTCTATAAAAACTAGAGCAGATTTCAGAATAAAACACTCAGAGAAAACATAAATCCTGCAAAGTTGTTGGATGGTGGGTCAAGGTGGTGAGTTAGGGTTTTCTTGTGACATCACAAAGTGACAGGAAGTCCTGACGGCTGGTTTTAAGGCTCAGTTTCTGAATACAGGCTGTGTGCATTTCTCAGGCTTTGATACTTTCACAGTATTAATATAGAACCTAGAGCTGCTTTATAATCACGCTACACATGGACATCTACCTTTATACCGTATGGAGCTTTAACACAAACATCTACCTTTATACCGTATGGAGCTTTAACACAAACATCTACCTTTATACCGTATGGAGCTTTAACACAAACATCTACCTTTATACCGTATGGAGCTTTAACACAAACATCTACCTTTATACCGTATGGAGCTTTAACACAAACATCTACCTTTATACGGTATGGAGCTTTAACACAAACATCTACCTTTATACCGTATGGAGCTTTAACACAAACATCTACCTTTATACCGTATGGAGCTTTAACACTAACATCTACGCAAACATCTACTTATAACGTATGGAGCTTTAACACTAACATCTACCTTTATACCGTATGGAGCTTTAACGCTAACATCTACCTTTATACCGTATGGAGCTTTAACACAAACATCTACCTTTATACCGTATGGAGCTTTAACACAAACATCTACCTTTATACTGTATATAATCTCTCCCTCTCTCTTTACATACAGTATAAACTCCAGAGGGATCTACTGTATTGTGTCTGACTAGTCAGATCGAACTGGTACCACTTCACACACATGCACCATAACACACACACATCTTATTTAAAAACTGTAGGATACGATAAATGTTTTCTCCTCGGCTGTGTGTGTTTTGTGTAAGTGATTGCTGTCGGAAGATATAACTATTTAAGACTTATATTAACACAAATATATCACTTACTTCTGCTTTAACACAAACATCTACCTTTATACCGTATGGAGCTTTAACACAAACATCTACCTTTATACCGTATGGAGCTTTAACACAAACATCTACCTTTATACCGTATGGAGCTTTAACACAAACATCTACCTTTATACCGTATGGAGCTTTAACACTAACATCTACCTTTATACCGTATATAATCTCTCCCTCTCTCTTTACATACAGTATAAACTCCGGAGGGATCTACTGTATTGTGTCTGACTAGTCTCATACACACATGCACGCACACATCTTATTACTGTGTGTGTGTCTGTGTGTGTGTGTGTGTCTCCTCTGTGGGTCTCTACATTCCTGTCACCTCCCTAAACAGACTCCTGTGTCATGTCTTTCTGTCAGCTGCTGTGTGTCGCCACCCGTGTACCCACTTTGACAAAAGCCTGTCTGGGGCCGTGAGGGGGTGACACACACACACACACACACACACACACACACACACACACACACACACACACACACACTGATACAGATACAGCGCACACACACATCAGGAGTGTTGTCGCCACTTTAAGACCATTTGTCTTTGTCCGAGCCGAGGATCAGTCTGTCAAACGCCAACAACCCCCCCCCCCCCTCTCTTTCCTCCTTTCATACATGAGCGGCGCTGCAGCGGCTCATTCATCTCGTCCCTGGTTAGAATAAAGTTAAATAAACAAACAAATAAACAACACAGGGTGGTAAACGACATCCAAACCCTCAGTTTGAAGCCGTCTCCTGTGAAACCTCGACCACATGTCTGAGAAAACGCTCCATAAACCACAGCAATGAAGGGCTTAAAGGGGAATTTCTGTTTTTTTTTACAATCTGGACCTCATTTCTAGCATAAAATCCGATCATTTCCTCCCCCAGATAACTTTGGTGTCATTACAAGTGGTTGTGATGAAATGAGCTCCATCCAGAGCCGCGTATATCCGTATAATGGAGTCTACAGGGAGCAGAATGCAGCCTCTAAATAACACATTATCTGCAGAGAAACTCCTTCATTTCACCAAGATTTAGTTCTGATAGGCTAGTGCTGTTCCCCTCTGAGTCCAGGTTAGCTGTTATCAACATCCAGGGTCTGTAGGTTGACCTGCTGACCTCTGACCTGGATGATGTCATCTCCGACCGCTGCCCGGCTCATTCTGATAATAATCATTCCGCTTCGGCATTCGGGTCCATTTTTATCTCAACTAGCCAGAGCTTTAGTGAGATGACATCATCCAGGTCAGAGGTCAGACCCTGGATGTTGATAACAGCTAACCTGGACTCAGAGGGGAACAGCACTAGCCTATCAGAACTAAATCTTGGTGAAATGAAGGAGTTTCTCTGCTGATAATGTGTTATTTAGAGGCTAAAAACGGCAATTCTCCTTTAAACTGGGTTTCGACACATCGGTTAACCATCGTTGATATTAGCGACACACAGACAATAAATAACTTAATAAATTTCACATTTGCAACTAATCAAAATACAAAGAACTGGAGGAGCTGGATGAACCTCGGGCCTCGAGGACCGCTCCAATTAATCATCTGAGTCACTGACTGAACTCAAATGTCAAATATTGTTTGTTTCCAGATTCTCACATGGGAGGGAGAGCAGGTTCAACGGGACACGAGTCGACCAGCTATTGATGCTGACACTGAAACTGATGGATCAATAATGAGATTAATCATTAGTTGGGTTCTTAATTATTTTGAAATCAGTGTTTTATTGACACTAAATGTGCACGTGTGTGTGTGTGTGTGTGTGCACGCTGAGCCTCCATCTGCTGATGAAGTCAGTCGACCTGATTAGAGTTTCTGTCACAAACCCAGATTTGTCCAAACTGAAGCATCAGATGAGTTCGTGTCTCCTCTTCAAGTCAAACTCTTGGCACCAATATCCCATAATGCAACTCGATGAACTCAATGCAACTCCCCCCCCCAGCGTTTCTCCAGGGTGTAATCAGTCCAAACTGAGACAACTTTGTATATCAAGACAAATAAAGTCAATGTGTTGATGTCAATGAAAAATATGACATCATAGAAAACTAAACCAGGATGGACATGAAGTCTCTAATTTAAATATCCACTAAAAACAGATCAGAGTGGACGAGTGAGGATGAAACAAACTCATCATCATGTTTTCTACCCTGATTTCTAATTGGTCCAATAGAAATAGAGAAGAATTTCAGAATAAAACACTCAGAGAAACCAAATCCAGGTGGTGAGGGGGCGGAGCTTTGTTGTGACATCACAAAGTGACAGGAAGTCCTGACGGCTGGTTTTAAGGTTTTTAAGTTATTTGAACAACAACTCTTTTCCATCACACGGTCGCTGCTCTACTTGACTCGTCTGCAGCCATTTAACTCTCAGATCAGTGGGCGCTATGTTTTAAAAAAAAGTCAAGTTTGAGTCTCGTGACGCTGCTCTCTGGCCAATCGGTGGCCGGCAGTCGGTTGACGTCACGTTTTAGTATCGGCGCACTTGGAAGCTCGGCGGTCGAGGAGGAAGAGGAGGAGGAGGAGTAGTTCACCTCAGCCAAAAAAGTGAGTGCGTCCCAGCTGAGGTGCAGTATACGTCTGCAGCGTGGCCCACGTCCAGCACCACACACACACACACACACACACGTTGCACGTTGCACACGGTCCCTGGGAAACGGAGCGTGACCCGTCTAGACGCCGAGTGATGGAGATAAAGAGGGAGACGGAGACGCTGCAGCGACCAATAAGAGCGAGTGTGTGTGAGATAAATGAGTGTTGATTTGGTGTCGGTGTGGGATCTTGTATTATTATGGCCTGTGACTGAAGGAGAGAGGGGGGGCCGGGGGGGGGGGGTCTGGGGTAGAGAGAGGGGGGGTTACTCTCTTTACGTTTGGAAGGAGCTGCTTTTTTCCTGATATTTATAATGAATGAGTTCATTTATCAGATCGGGCTGCAGTCACCGCCAAGCTGCTCCAGACGTGTGTTAATCCTCCCGCTCTTGATTTATTTTTTGTTTTACTTGGTTTTCGTGCTTCAAAAACAGAGAAAACAAATCAAAACCCGCGGCCGACGTTCGTCTGCTCTCACTTCTTCACTGAGGGAAGTGAACGGAGCCGCGAGCCTCGAGCCTCATGACATTATGACAGGTTAAATTTGGTACAAAGATGAATTACTGAGCGATTCACCCGGGCGCAGAGCGAGAGCGTCGTGGTCAGAGCAGGAGACCGTTATATTAGCGTAGCTGACATCTGTAGTTTGCATCTTTGCAGAACGATCAGAGTGGTTTCAGGACCATTAGTGTGTGTTGTTTAGTGCTTAACAACACACTCAGGATCTTTACAAAGCAGTTTGCATATTTTCAGAACAGCTGGTGCAGCCGGCATCTTTTATTTAGTCATTGTTAGTTTGTAACGTGTGTTCCCGAACTGCACATACACCTTTTTTTTCTTTTTTTCATCAATCGACCCGCGTACCATTTGGCGCTGATCACCATTGCAACACCACTTATCTATATTTCTATTTCCCTTCTTGATGTTGAGTTGGTAAAACTTGTGTTGTACATGTTACATGACATATTTGGTTGGAATGCCCTTTAGTGGACGCAGGACATAATAATAAGCTGTTATACAATTTTTCTTTTATAAACCATTAGAAATTTGAATATAATAAGAAGCGTTAGAAATTCGAATCTGATTTGGCGGGAAAGATTGACAGGCAGCTCTAGCATTAAGCCCCGCCCCCTGTCTCCAGAAGTTGACACGATTGGTTCCTCAGGTTTGTGACGTGATGTGAAACCCTGACTCTGTTTATGAGGCTGTCGTTGAGGTGGAAACACTTTAAATGACTTGTTAGCAAATAAAAGTGTGTGACTGATTTACAGCTCTGTGTGTGTGTGTGTGTGTGTATGTCCAGCCTCACCTTGGAGTTACACTTGTAGATGGGGTGTGTGATGGTCTCCACAAAGTGGTGCCTCATGCATCGCTGCGGGTCCGAGTCTCCCAGGTGCGGGTGAGCGTTGCTGTCGCCGCCGGCCTTGTTGCTGCCGCCGCCGCCGCCGCCGTTGCTGCTGCTGCTGCTGCTGGCCGACTGCACCAGGCCCAGCAGGGGGCAGCACATCAGCACCAGCAGCAGGCCCGAGGGCGTCGCCACGGAGACGGACGGCTTCATGACGACTCCGACGCCCTCGATCCTCCTCCTCCTCCTCCTCCGAGAGCAACAGGTCACGTCGTCTTCGCCTCTCGCTGCCGTCTGGGTTTCCTCCCGGTTCCCTTTCTCACGGTTCAACTAGATGTGTGTGTGTGTAAGTGTGTGAATGTGTGTGCGTCTCCTCTTCGCGCTAGCACAGGGGAGGATGGAGGTCGGTGGCGAGCCGTGGGGAGAACGGTAGCAGGAGTGTTGGCTGGTCAGGCCGCTCCATCACCTGCTGTCTGGATCCACCGCAGTCTGGACGACAGAGAAGACAAACAGGAAGTCATCAGTGGAAACATGAAGAGATAAAACAATACTGTGTGTCTCTGTGTGTGTGTGTGTGGACTCTATGTTTTGTCTATTAGTCATTTATGCATCCAAGGTAACGACTCCTGTAGAAAAGATCACACACACACACACAGACACACACACAATCGCTCCGTCTTTAAAAAGGAGGAAACGACCTCCAGAAAACTTCCCATAGATACTTCTGCCAGTTTTACTCCATCCACTGTTTGATGCATGTGTGTGTGTGTGTGTGTGTGTGTGTCTGCAGACTTGGCTGCTCACTTTGCCCCTGTTCACCCACACACACACAGACACACACATGTAGACACATAAGTCCTGGTGCTTTTATTACAGAGCAGCAGAAACCTAAGCCATGCACAAACAGCCTGCAGCCAGAGCTCCGACTCCTTTTCATTAAAACAAATCGCTCTCACAACAACAACGCTGCCAGTCCCACAGAATATTTTTACATGTATTTATGTCGTTTTCTTTTTTTTTTTTTTGACTCGTTTCTTTTCTTTTTTTTTATTTCCAGTTTGATAGTTTTACGGTCCTCCTGACGGCGCTGCTCCGTGTGAAGAGGCAGCTCGGCGCTGGACGAGCCAATGTGTTGTGAATTAGTGGACATGAGGAGGTCAGGGAGCGAGGTTCATGTTCGTGTTGAATTATTACGATTGTTAACCTGCACTCTCGCCGGCCACTCGTTACTAAGTCTGAGTGTTTTTATTTTATTTTATTTTATTTTTTTTACAGGTTGATTCATGAGGAAACATCTGCAGCACTGTCCAATAAAAAGAAATGTAAATGCAAACAGGAGGTCTCTGTAGGATCACAAAGTGTAGAATAACTTATAAAAATTACAGTTTGAAGGGGTTAAAACACCAGAGGTTTCCTGTCGCTGGCGCTGCTTTCCTGCCTGCAGAGCAGTGTGTGTGTGTCTGTGTGTGTGTGTGTGTTAGTGTTCGTGCAGCTTTGATTATTCTAACTGAACAGACGTTTCAGTCCGATTTGTCGTCGGTGTAAAGTTTCTCCATTCGTCTTATTGGACAGGTGTGTTTAACTTCATACCTGCTGCTCTTTCTGCTCAGATTAAAACATCATTTTTTATTCAACATCTGTTTGACTTTCAGTTTTAATTATACTGTTATGACTGTTTTTTTTTTAATTATTGTTTTGTTTTGATCTTTGTGTGCAGCTTTGTGCAACTTTGTGAAGAAAAATGCAATATAAATAAAGATTAATATCAATATTATTAGTTAGTATTATAATTAATCTACTATGGTTTTGTGTTAAAGCTGCAGCGTCTTTAATATAAAACAATACAACAGTGTATTTCACACTATAACACAGTTTTAGGAGGTTTGTTTTCGACTAATAACTTTTTAAATATCAACTTTTGATCAGTTATATAAATAAAAGTCTTTAATATAGGTACAAAACAAAAGCCTGTTGATAATAAACCTTTGGCAGCACCAGAATAATAAATATATTCAACATTACTCAGAGCGTTTAGAGTAATTTCACAGTTAAAAAACAGACTCTGAGTCTGTCTCTTCAGTTTTAATACAGCTTCTATTGTTTTGTAAATATTTGGATTGCGACTTTAAGCTCAGAAAAAAAACAGAAAAACAATATTAAAACTCTAAATCACAGTAATTCTGCACATAAAATATGATTCCAGTGAAGGCTTATTTGTTTTTATTATTCTATAACAATAATTGTTTCAGGACTCGGAGTGAGACGGCGGAGCCAGACCTTTGTGGATGTGAAGCCAGTGGCTCAGTTACTGGGGCAGTTATCCCCTCTTCCCCCCCCCCCCCCCCAACCTCCCCCCCCGTGAGTTAAAGCAGAAGAATTAAACTAAACTTCACATTCCTGCGAAGCCTCCACACCAACATCCATCTCCTTCTCTGTTTGACTCAACACTTCGACGCTTTTCCCTCATCTGAACCAAAGAAGAGTTCCCGCACACACACGTAGAGCCAACTTGCAGAATTTATAGCAAATTTTTGGAACTAGCCCTTTTTCAAGCAAATCTTTGTGCCAACACAGGAAGCCATCTTAAAGGGATAGTATAATTTTTTTTAAAAGTGTGGTTGTATGATCTACAAATAGCCCCTAAGTACTTTAATTGCAGTAGAAGACTCTCTGCACTCCTCCCGTTAGCAACGCCAGCCCATAATAGCCCTGCCCAGAGATTTACAACATACATTATTGTGAATGGACCTAAAGAAACGGCCTATTTTCACGACCTAAAAGAGGTTTTACCTGAAAAAAAAACACAGTTCCATTGTTGGTTATAATATAATTTTGCATGAGTTTTTATTTGGACCTAACCAACTCACGTATCCCTCCGCCCAGGGTTAGCGCTCGCCGATCAGCAGTTGGTTAGCTCCAAATAAAAACTGTGTTTTTCCTGCACTTTGAAGGGCTGGAAAAAATTATATTCTAGTCAACAATGGAACGGTGTTTTTTTTTTTTCAGGTAAAACCTCTTTTAGGCCGTGAAAATAGGCCGTTTCTTTGGGTCCATTCACAACAATGTATGTTGTAAATCTCTGGGCAGGGCTATTATGGGCTGGCGTTGCTAACGGGAGGAGTGCAGAGAGTCTTCTACTGCAATTAAAGTATTTAGGGGCTATTTGTAGATCATACAACCACACTTTAAAAAAATGATACTATCCCTTTAAATTGGAGTGTCTAAGGAATTCAAATATTAAATATCAACAATATCAAAATACAATCAATAGAAACAGCATCAGTATACAAAGGTAAAGTGCAATGAATACATACAATAAATACTAAGCTGTGGTGACTGGATACATTAGGTCCTAATGACTAATGATCACAGTCAGAAACAATAAGTACGACACATACAAAACCTGAAAATAGGAAAATAGAAGATAATGCAATAAAAACTGTGCAAAGATACAGTAAAGATCTGAAACAGTCTGAAAAAACCCCAAACTGCACCGAACACATCGAGTTCTCATGAAACCTTTACACACACACTGACCATCTCCACCTCAACCACTTCCCATCACCCCCACCCCCTCAACAAAATTCCTACCCCAGTATTTTTTCTTCCTAAGGAGAATCATTTAACCTTAACATTCCTCCTGAGAGAAATAGAAGTATCATTTGGCCTGTTAAAATAAATACTCCCCGAGATGTTTCTCTGGTTCTGTCCAACATGTGCTGCAGGGTTTACATAGCACGCCGCCCGCTATGCCTCCACGCCGCCAGCACCCATCAGCACCTCGCGCCCCGCCAGCTGCCCCGCCAGCCGGCCAGGACGCCGTTTACCTGGATCGCCATCACGTCTCAGCTGCTGGTATCGCCATCAGCATCGTTAGCTGCTGGAGGCTGCACACGCGTTTAACGACCAAGTTCCACTTAATGGATTAAAATTAACATGAGGTGAAGACCGGAGGAGGCATTTCTTATTTTCTATGCAATAAAACTATTTCCTTGTAGGGATTACTCAAGTATTTCTGATTCTGATGGAATAACACGACTCCACCTCAGTTAATTTGTGGAACATGAATTTATTTTGAAATCTGCACCATGTCTGTTTATAATAAATTTAAAAGTTCCACTGGATATTTGCAATATTTTTCATAAAAAAAACTTTTGCCCTACAGCTTTAGCAATATTAACTTATACCTGACAATCATATATAATTAACTAACATAATTTAGATTTTGATGATAATAAAGCAGTAACATTATTATTATAAATATATGTATTGTGAATTTTGTATATTTTGATTAAATCCCGTTTTCCTGTAAGACTCGTCTTAAAGCTGCCATGATCAGTGTTCATTATATCGACTGATCAGATGTCTAATGTAAAAGAGATGAACTCAGATCATTAGATCCTGTAGTTTTTTCTAGAGTTTCAGTTTATTTCAAAATGATGTGTCGATGTTTTGTTCACAGCCTCTTTACACTGCCCCCTAGTGTCCAAAAGAAGAAGATATTAATCAGTATATTAGTAAAACGCAAATTTCCAATCAAATCCTCAACTAATCAAATCAGCATAACCACTTTACATGCTGCATTTAAAGGACAATTCCATACAAATTCATCCCGGGGCTCTAGTTTCCTGAATCATCAGATTTTCTTTTAAAAGTCTCCTGTTCTGCAGTAGTTCTGTCTGTCCCTGCATTGCCACAGTGGCGTGTAATGGGTGTGGACGGATCTGGACGGGAGCCTGGGACGGTGAAAACACGTGATTATGTCCATAAAACAAAACAAACCCCCCCCAGTAAACTGTATAGAGTCAACAATCCACCTTGCAAACACCAGGACGCGTCAGATGAACTTTTCTCTCCTCCACCTGTTGCAGCTCTGGTCTGCAGCCAGCTCGCCGCTCTCTGATTAACCATTAGCGGCGCTCGCCAGACACATTCCTCCCTCCCTCCACATCCTCCTTTTATGTGCAGCAAAGAGATGATTTTATATTGATTGTCATCTGCTCGTCCGTTAAGCGGCCCCGACCCCCCCCCCCCACCGAAAGCGTCCCGTGCTGTAACTGCATTGCTATGCGACACGGGGACATCCCATCACATCGAGGGGAGCACACATCATAATTAGTGTCTCTGCTGGCGACGGGGGCTTAAGCTCCGAGGGCGGCTGATTCACGGCGCAGCCACGAGTGGCAGCTGCTGCAGATAATGGGGCTTTTAGGATAATATATGGAGATCGTATCAGTGTGAGGGAGTTCATTAGGACACTGGAGAGAGTGATGCCTTCACCAGCGTTGGGAGGGTTACTTTGAAAATGTAATCTGGGTATTTTACTTTACTTTATTATAAGACATTATAACCATACTTATAATGAGCTATAATGCAGCTATAGGACTGTATAACTGTAGTTGTAAACACTCAACAATAATCATAACACACTATAAAGCATTTTATCATGACTTATTAGGTCAGGTATTAGAATACGTTATAATTGTTAGTAACTCGCTAGTCTGGACAATGTCCTGACATCGCCATAATGCATTATAAAGGGAAAATCAACAAACAACAACAGGAACAGAAGATCTTATACATCTGTGTCTTGAATTGAACAGAAGATAAACATCAGCGGTTAACCATTTATAACAAAAGAATAAATCATTTGTCAAAACGCGGACTCATAAATTATTAAAAGGCGGTTGTGATTGTTGAAAAAATAAACGGAGCGTTTTTTTCTCTAACAGAATCTATAAAATATTTTATAATGGCTTATGACAATGTCCACATCAATAATGCATTATAAATATAGTTATAATGTGTTATAATTGGCTTATAAACATGTATAACTATCATTGTAAACACTCAAATTATCAAAAGGCTTTGTAACAATAAACATAACACACTATAAAATATTTTATAATGGCTTATAAGGTCAAGCATTATAATAGAGTTCTAATGATCTATAATGTGTTATGGTTATTGTTATAAAACCTTATAATGATTTATGAGTGTTTATAATGATAGTTATACATGTTTAGTTGGTTATGTGAAACAGTTAGTTAAACAGGTAGCTAACCGTTAGCCCGGCTAATCTATGATAACCATGACTAATTACAAACATGTGCAAACATAAATAATAATGTTTGTCCAATCATTTGTTTTATAGACTTCACAAACATCAGATTACTCTAAACGGCGATATACTGTAGTAACATGAAAAATTAAATCTATATAGCGAAACTCTCGTCCGTTACTATTGTTCTCATGCTGGTTTTCTACCCGTAAGTAGTTGTAAATAACAAGGATATTGGTTCTATAAACCTATTTAAACTGTAACTATAACGGAATACAATACTCATATTTTGTATTTTAAAGACGTAACGCCGCTACATGTAATCCGTTACTCCCCAGCGCTGGCCTTCACTGACTGTCTGCTGCATCGTCGAGGGGCCGCGGCGTGGCCTCCTCTTCCCCCACTTCACCCACACCTGCCCTGCACTCAGATTTATAGTGCCCTGGGTGTTCACAAACAGCAGCTGGATCCTCCGCCCCCGCCCCCCCATCTCGTCCAAGTATAATGACCGGCGGACAAACCCAAAACCGTTACGCTCCGTATCTTTCCTGGATCTATTGTTTGGACTCGACCCCATCGTCCACTCAAACTGAGCTATAATTACAAAAACAAATCCAACATTGTCCTCCACTTTGAAGAACAACGCCATTCTTCTTCTATTGGTTTCCTTTCCTCCTTGGCTTCTACTGTTTCCCCTTATCGACTTCCTGAGCGAAAGCCTTCACCTTCGTCCATCCGTCAGTGGAGTTGGATCACGACGACTCCCGCTGTCATTTTGATGTTTTCATGATTGAAATGAAAAAAAAGAAGCCGAGCTCTGTTGGCAGCGCAGCTCCACAACCAGTTACAACGAGTCGTTCGCTCCGAATTACCCATGAAAATTCACCTCAATTAAAGTAAACAGCTCTAAACGCTGGACGGCCGCTGGAGGAGAAACCCTGGTCGAGGCCAGGATCCGTCCGTCCAGTAAAACCTCCACCGGCAAAAAGTCAAATTTTCCATTCAACTAACAAGTGAGTGGATGTTTCTGGAAGCCAAAGTCGGCCTTATCTTGGTTAAAAACGCCTTCAGATGCATATGAGTGTGAGGAATAGTATGCAGTCTGGGACCAGACACCGGGTGAGGTCATGTTCAAGGTTTTTATTTTATTTATTTATTTTACGTGCATCCAGCTCCATCATCCTGAAGCCATCAGCGAACAGCGACCCGTGTTCGGCGTAGGAGGAGGAGGATGTGGGAGGAGGAGGAGGTGGAGGTGGAAACAGAGGCCACACTGTTCCTGCCTCAAGTGGGTAAAGAGATATTTGGTTCTGACAAGAGAAAGGAAGGGAAAGCGGGTTCGATTCTGCCCAAGAGAGGGGGGAGAGAGGAGAGAGGAGATGTGATGTCCAGAATTAGTTATCGCAACCTTCGCCAAGTTTGAAGAGCGTCCAAAACAAGTAGTCTGGAGCAGCGGCTTCATTATTGGAAGTGGAAATAATGGAGGTGATGGTTCTCCTCAGATTCTTCTGCAAACAGCCCATAAATAACACAGACACAGGGGCCAATGCAGGAGATTCATGGCCTTCATTCACTTTACATATATATATTTATATATACACACTTTTCAGAGGGAGATGTGAAAACAAAACAGAACAGAAGAGAAGAGAAGACTTGTCATTTACTGGGCGATGGCGGTCGACTCCACCCGCTGACAACTGACTCTCCAGCTGACGGGTTTTAATGTCTGCAGCCAGCTGACGTGCTTTAAAAACAAGAATCTTGTAAAGGAGCTAAAACTGCAGGTTGCGGGCGAAAAGGTCAACGCTGTGAAGAAGACGTGACGCGTCGGAGGCACGAAACATCAAGTCGCCGGCATTCTGAAGTTAGGACGAGCACGAGCACGACTGTGTCATAGAAACAGCCGGTTAGCTCGTTATGAAGCGGCTGGCATGGTCAGATAAAAAACAAAACAAAAGATTGGAACCTGAAAAGTTGGTTCTCAAGGGAACCAAGAGACAGTTGGTTGTTTCCTGTGAAGGTTATGAAGACGAGCAGGAAGGAGGAGGAAAAGGCAGCGACTAACGACATGGAGGAAAATAATTTGCCATTTGCCAAGAACAAGGGTTCACTCCAACACCAGACCAAATAATTGAAGGTCCAGTGCGTAAAATGGGAAGGGAACCGTGACATTTAGGCAAAGTGACAGTGGCCTCTGAGGACCAAAGAACGAGGTATTGTCGAGTATCTGTTAGCTCTGTAAAGCCAAAGACGGTTAGAGTATCTTTAGTTAAGCGTTAGCTCCATTAGCCCCGTTAGCGGCTACAGTCGACCTGGAGTGGTCTGTTTATAAAACAAAATGAGTGGCGCTACAAATACCCAATGTACCTGTGTACTGCCTGTGTGTGTCTCTAGTCTTTAGAGACTCATTTTTACAACCTGGAATCATGTGTCAGGACGTCATGTGCATTTTCGGTCAGTGTTGTGCTTCCTCCCCACTCCCAACAACACACGGGGATTTAACCCTTTACCGGGCAAGTGACTGTTTTTGGACACTTCCGCACATGTTACATTTCCGCCGCGTGCTCGCCGTCAGTAAGAGCAAGAAACATGCTGTCTTCACCAAGCCAATCAGCAAAGACCAGGCTACATTACGGTATACGGCATCATAGCCTTTGACTTAATAATTTTTGCACTTTATTATGTTTTTCTTATATTTTGTATACATACACTTATTGGAATTTTTCTTTACCACAAACGGGCAAGGAACCAAAGATGGACACTTCGTTGACCTTCAATTTCTACATGAAAATGAAAAATTTTGAAAAATGTCAAAATTGCAATTAAGGTTTGTTATGTCCTAGAATAACAATCTAAGGTTGGAATATTGAATTTCAAACTATTTCAATGAGTGCCCTATAAAGGGTTAAAGGTAAAATGCGAAAGGTCTCCTTTTGACTAACATATTCAGAGATGGCGATGCAACATGGCTTCAATTAATTGTGAGAAAGCTTTCATAGTACGTTACTGAGGCTTGTTTACGCTGTTACGTGCAACGGCCGTCGTCCGTCTGCCCAATTTCACGTGAATGCAGCATGAAAAATAAGACTGAGTTGCTTGCGATCTACAACTCCAACGCTAGATGAGAGGAATTCCTACACAATGAACCTTTAATAAACTGAAGAAGGATTACAGAGACTGTTGTGTGTTGACTCTCTCCTGAGTAATGCAGAATAATGTGCACCGACGTTGGTTCCACAGAAAAGCACTGAGGTTCTGAAAGCTCACATTATCAGAGGGAACCTGGGTTCAACATCCCCCCCTCTCCACCTACGCTGGCTCAGAGACAAGTCATATTCTTAATAATTCAGCCCCCCCACCGCCACAAAAAAATCTGAAGTATTCTCCCCTCCGTCTTTAACTGCGGCGGTGTGGAGAAAGTTAATCAGAGCGGGCCCTCGGGCTGCAGGAATGAAACAGCAGGTATTATATGTAACTACACACTCATTAAAGCGTGGAGACGTATCTCAGCATCTGCATTCGCTGCTTTATTAAAAACACAGATCGTGTGTCATAGAGCAAAAATTCTGTACAATTCCACCTCGTTTCTGTAAAAGATCGGAGGCGAAGCAGCGTCGCCCCCGAGGGAGGCCGATCATTTAAGTCGGAGTGGTCCGGTATCAGAGTATCAGCAACACACACACACACACACACAAATAAAATAAAGATCCAGCATCTGTGTGGAGCCAAAACCACAGAACCGCAGCGCCGCAATCCCACAATCCCTCCGGTCTGAGGCTTTTTAGGACTCTGGGAGTTATGAGACGGTGATTCCAGCTCGGAGCCGAGTGAGGAGACTGTGATGTCTCTGTTAGAGGCTGCAGGCAGGAAGAAGACGCCTCCCAGGTGGATACGCATTCCCACACACACACACACACACACACACAGAGACTGACCTACCTATGATATTCAGCAGTGGAGCGTAAATAAGATCTGGTCTAGTATCTTGACTTAACCCTCCGTGTTCCTCGCCGCGCTGCATCGTTTGAATCCAGTGATCTTCAAACCAGATATGTATCATTTCTGTGTTTTATATCTGTTGTTAAAGTTTTATTCAAGTCCTTC
The DNA here is from genome assembly GCA_030347415.2 of Decapterus maruadsi. NCBI lineage: Eukaryota > Metazoa > Chordata > Actinopteri > Carangiformes > Carangidae > Decapterus > Decapterus maruadsi. The sequence continues at coordinate 26,817,215 of CM064902.1, forward strand.
GGTTTCTTGTATTTAGTGAAGTGCAGAACAAACTTTTTAAATGTTTCTTATAATTTAAAACAATGGCTACTGGATAACCAAAAGCAAGGCACTTGTTACTCAGTTAGTCTCTAAAATATGTATTTTAGTTCCTCTTAACACATTCAATCTATGGAATTATTTTAAAATCTTGTGATTGGGAATTTTAAAATGCTTTATTTTATTCTGTATCGTGTATGACTTAGCTTTTTTTTCTCCATTGACCATATAGGATACCTGTTCTTTTAAGATGTGGAAACTGTGTTTCTGTGTTGTCTATTGTCTATTTGTGCAATTCAATGTATCACCTTTGTATAGTAGTGTGTGGTCTGTGTTTTCTGCACATTTTTTAAAATATATATTATATACAGTATGTTGGGACTGCAGATGGAAATGGATCTGGTGCAACCATGTCATTGCATACTGTCCCTTAATAAACTAAATCAACTAAACTTTTTCTGTTGTGTTTGTTGTTGATCATTTTTATTTGCACTTGCTAAAAAAAAGAGAGTTTAATCTCAATTTAGTATAAAACTATGTTTGACATTGATTACGATTGAATTATGTGTCATTTACTTGAGTAATTCAACTTTAATGTTGGTCGATTAGATTTACCCTCTGGACCTTCAGGATTCGCTCTGTTAATCAGGTTCTGGACGGTCGTGCTGAGCATTCGTCATCGTTTCCTGGCACAAACTCTACAAAACTCCCAAAAAATCCATCCCATATTAATCAATAATTCATTCAAACGGAGCAGCAGCGGCTCCGCTCACGCTGACGCCCTGCAGGACTGGAGGTGCCAACGAGACGTCCCACCGAGAGGTAAAAGTGAAACAATGACATTGTCTCACGGAGCCGCTCCAACTGTTCCCACCATATGTTGCTTTCTGTGTCGGAGCGGCCGGAGCTCCACGTCACCACAGTTGGTTTCTCAGCGGTGGGGAGCGCTGTGATGTATAAATACACACACACACACACACCTCGCTCATGAGGCTTTGTTCTTCTCACACATGCAAACCAGCACACACAGTCACACACACACACACAGTAGCAGTCAAAAGCTTGGACACGTCTTCTCATTTAGTTGTCTTCTTTATGTGGCTTTGTCGATTCAAACTGAAGACATCAAAACTATGAAGGAACACATATGGAGTTATGTAGTAACTTAAAGGAGACATATCCTACCCCTTTTCTACAAATTAAAATAGTTCCCAGGTGTCTTAACATCACAGTTCTTTTCATCCTCTCTAAACAACTCTGTTCACAACGGCTGCTTTCAGTGTCTGTCCCTTTAAATGCAAATGAACCACTGCTCATCAGGCCACGCCCCCTCTACAGGTACCAGGTAGGGGTGGGGTTATGCTAATTCAAAAGCTAGTTACATCACTGGAAGACAAACTGAGGGAACAGCTGGTAAAAACACATGGATTTCAACCTCAGGAGCCTGGAAATTACAGGGGTTTTTTTTCACTTTTTGGGGCCAAAAGGTGAAACAAACACCTTAATATACAATATGTTAAAGAGCCTTCAGAAAGTGATATTTGTCCCCTTTAAAACAAAAGTGTTATCTGTCACCTGACCTAAACCCAACTGAGTTGCTGAAGGTAAAACAGTTCAAGACTGTTGGAGAACAACAACCGTCCAGGTGACGCTTCAACCTCATGAAGCTGACGACTGAAGAGCTGCCATCAAAGCAAAAGGAGGATGAATCTAAAACATATTCTGCTTTGTATAAGACAGGGGGGTCAAACGTACGGGCAACGGGATGAATTTTTTTTACCTACTGTAGAAGAAGAGGCTTAAAAATGTTGAAACTGAGAAGTTTCAGCTTGTTCATATTGTTTTCTAAGAAGGAAACTTCATTAGATCAAAACAACTTAATAATGTATTTGTACTTCTTTGCACTAAAACAAAGGGATAAAACTAAGTTATAATGCTGTTGTTTTAGGAGTTTCCTTCATAGTTGAACGTCTTCACTTTGAATCAACGCTGTCGTGAGAATGAAAATAAAGAAAAGACACTGAATGAAGGTTCGTCCAAACTTCTGACTGGTAGTGAACATGTATGTGTGTGTGTACACAGTTGCTGTCCAGGGATCGGGGGGTGGGGGGTGTTGGTGTGCGCTGGCAGCGGGCAGCTTGGTTGTAAAGCCCCCCCCCCCCCCCCACCACCACCACCACCTCCTCGCTGCCATGCATAGAAAACAGGTGCATCAAAGGATGTCGGCTCAGTGTGTGTATGTGTGTGTTGGGGGGGGGTTCTGGGAGAAGTGACAGGTAGAGTGGGGAAAGTAATTTTTTAAGCCGTCATGAATAACCCCCCCACCCCCCCCCCCACCTCCTCCTCCCTCCATCTTTTCAACTACATCATCACTCTCCTCTCTGATTCGCTCCCGCTGCTCCCAGAGTTTATGTCATGGTTGTCTATAAACACACACACACACACACACACACACACACACAGAGACACACACACACACACACACACACACAGAGACACACACACACACACACACACCTCCACCTCCTCCTCCTCTGCGACCTCACCTCCCTCCATTGTTTCACCAGCTTTTAATAAACTAAAGGGCAGATTCCTGACTGGAGCAAGAAGGGAGGGGGGGGGGGGGCAGACCCACAGACCTGGGGGGGCAGACCCACAGACCTGTCCTCCAGCCACACACACACACACACACACACAGAGTTTGGCATGCAGCGTGCCAAGCTCTTCCACTGTCTACTGACGCCAGCTCCCGAAACACACACACACCAACTTACTCTTCCTCCCTCACCCCCCCTGCCCCCCCCTCCCCACGCGCCAGCCTCCTAAAAGCTAAGCTCCTCACTAAATATATCCCCCCCAGTAAAGATAAGACAAACACAGCGGATCTGAGCGCCGAACATCTGAGCCGCAGCTCAGCTCGTGTTGGCTTTTACAATTTGGCTTCTCAGAAAAAAAGAAGAAAAAAAGAAACGATGCTGAGAAACAGAGACACGGAGGACGTGTGTGATGATGATGATGATGAATATTATGGGATTCCTTCTGTGTTGTTGTGTGTTGGATCTCTCCATCCTCAGGCGACATGAAACCAGATCAATCCTGCGTTCGGCTCCGAGCCCGAGGAGGAAGATGAAACAAGAACCAGAGGAACAGAGAGTCGTGGTGGTGGGCGAGTTGGTTTTATCACAGCTGAGCAGCAGGTTTCTGAGGGGGGGGGGGCAGGGGGGGGGCAGCAGCAGCAGCAGCAGCAGCAGCAGCAGAGATGTGTCACATGTCTGGTTGGTTCAGGTTGGTGTGGACGGCCTCGCGCGGCTTCGTGCGGAGCATCCATTTGTCAGAAGCACATTCCTGCAGCGACCGACCGACACACTGAGCCTCAACACACTCCACACACACACCAACACAATGGACCCTGTGTGTGTGTGTGTGTGTGTGTGTGTGTGTGTGTGTGTGTGTGTGTGTGTGTGTGAGACCCTGAAAAGCTGAAGAAACTTTTTAAATTTCTCTCATAATTTAAAACAACGGCTACTGGAGAACCAAAGTTGGCAGCACGTTTAAAAGCAGGACTCGTTACTCAGTCTCTTAAAGGTACATTGTGTGCGTTGTGGTTGTAGATCGCAAGTGATCATATTTTTGATGCTGCATTCACATGAAATTGGGCAGACGGCAGACGGACGGCAGCCACTGCAGGTAGATATGAATGATATGAATGAATGAATGAATTACTGATTGATGAAGAACACACTTAAGAACCAGATAATCCATGTGTTCCTTTAAAGGTGAATCAGGTAAACCTTTCTCTAATGTACTGCACTTGACCTGGTCTTCTAAATGTGGAAACTGTGTTTCTGTGTTGTCCATCTGTCGTCCTTCTATCTGTTCACTTCCTCCATCCTCCCTTCTTTCCTTCCTTCCTTCCTTCCTTCCCTTCATCCTTACCTCCTCTTCCTTCCCCTTTTGATCCAGTTGACCTGATCTATTCCCTCCCTCCATCTTTCTTCCCTTCCTTCTTTCCACAATCCTTTTTGCCTCCCTTCCTTCCTTCCCTTCGTCCTTACGTCTTCCTTCATTTTTTGAGCCAATTTGTTCCCTCCCTCCATCCTTTCCTTCCTTTTTCCCTTCCCTCTTTCCTCCCATCTTTCCCTTCGTCCTTCCTTCCTAACTTCCTTCCTTCCGTCGTTCCTTCCTTGCCCCAGGAGGACAACAGGAGGGTTAAACTAATAAGTGTGTTTGGTGAATGTGTGAGAATATGAAACAAGACGCTGCTGCTGCTGCACCTGGCTGCATGTGCAACGTTTCAAACACACCTCTTCCTCCTCCTCCTCCTCCTCCTCCTCCTCTTCTTCTTCTTCTGCAGCAGTTCAGAGGTGAGCTTCAGTGTGAGGCGACGGCTCGGAGGGAGAGGGAGAGAGAGATTTTCCTCCTGTGCAAACGGTTTCTCATCTGGTGTCACTGGAGGAGGAGAGAGGACGTCTGGAGGGAAGTCTGCATCAGCCTCAGTCTCTCTCTCTTTCTGTTTTTCCCTCCTTTTGCCTCTTGCTCACTCTCACCTCCTCCACCTCTCCGTCTCTCTTTCTCTCACACATCTCAGTTTCATTCTGTTTCTCCTATTTATTGAGGCTTCACGGCTCTCAGATGGTTTTCCTCTTCTCTCTCTCTCATTATCCTCCGTTCTCACCACTTCATTTTTCATTTAAACACCTTCTCTGTCTGGTCCTGGTAGCTGCTCTCCTCCTCCTCCTCCTCCTCCTCTCTACCTACCACAGAGTCTATTATATCTGTCATCGTCTCCAGCAGCCCGAGGGTTCAACACACTCGGCCGAGTCAATCACACACTTTCAGACGTAAACGCGTGCACCTGTAAAACACATATCACACACACACACATCCAAACGTATCCACGCTGCTATTAACCCCCTGCTCCTGCACACACACATTCAGAAACACACTGTAGCTCCACTATCCCTCCAGCCTCGCTGTCAGTGCCTGATTAGCGTGTCCGCCGGCGCCAACACAAACATGTTTCCTCCGATTACACATCATGTCACGCAGCGACCTAATCACAACCACTTGCGGTTTCTGGGCGCGCGAGGAGCAGAAAATACCTGCAATAAAACAGGAATGTGCACCTGAGCGGAGCGGAGCGGAGCCGAGCTGAGTGGAGCGGCTCGGACCTGAAGGAGAGTGAGGAGAAGTTCAACTCTCCAACTCCAGAAGAGAAAGAGAAAGAAAGAGAAACGCACACCATGCAGACGCAGAACGAACATGCACATTCACCGACCCGTTGTTTGGTTTTGTTGTGTTTCTCAATCCATCTTAGCACAACTCCATCAAGAAACGCTGCTCTGGTCTTTGCATCGCTGCACCTCCGTCTCCGTGATCCATCCCTGACAGTTCATCTCGCCCACATTTATTTAATTGCACTATACATCCTGTCTACTTGTTTTAGTTTTTAGTAGCATCATGTCATTGTCTGCAGGTTTCTGTTTGGATACGTTCTATTCTCACGTCCCTGTTTGTATGTATTATGATCCTTGTGTTCCTGCAGGACTGCAGTTGAAAACTAGCCTCTGGCACTTTTACAGAAATGTTAATTAACGTGCACTCAGTGTCCTCTCTCCAAATACAAAATAAAATGACAACCTCTCTCTCTGGAGCTAAGACAGATCTGTAGAGAGACAGTGGACTCACCCCGGAGCAGCAGCAGCAGGACGACGGCGGCGGGTGGAGGTTGAGTTATCCAGAGATCCTGAACGAACACAGCGCTGCTGGATCTGTTGTTCAACTGTTGTTTGGCGTCCAGCTCCTCTCTCCTCCTGTTCCTCCTGTTCCTCCCTCTCTCTTCTCTCTTTCTCTCTTCACACTCACCGATTGTCTGAGCTTCTCTCTCCTCCCTCTCTGTCTCTCTCTGTCTCTCCCACTTTCCCTCCCTGGAGCCGGGGGGAGGCAGCCAGCAGAGTGAGCGGCAGCAGCCTGGATGCTCCGTCTGTGAGGACGCTCGTCACATGTGGATCGTGACACAGCAATCGTATATCATACTCCCTCTCTCTCCCTCTCTCTCTCTCTCTCACACACACACCAGCTGACGCACCGACACGCTCCACAGTGGCAAATGGGAATTCCAGCCCCGGACGGCTCCGCTCGCCCCATCAGAGAGAGAGAGGGAGAGAGAGCTGACCAAACACTGCAGCCGGTTTTACGAGGTCAGGGTTATAAAACTGTTAGCAGATTTAGTTTATTTAAAAACAACTGTGGCCCCCGTGGCCTTTTCCTGCTTCACGCGCTTTCTCCTGCCCATCACATGAGTGAGTGAGTGTGTGTGTGTGTGTGTGTGTGTGCAGGTGGGGAGGTGTGGAAAAGGAGAGGAGGGGGTTAAACAGGAGGTTAAGTCGCTCGCCTTCACAGCCGTCAGCCTCCTGGTGGGAACGTCTCTGTTGAGGTTGCAGCTGCATCACTGAAGCAGAAATGAAGAATCAATGAATTAATCAGTTGATCGTTTAGTCGTGAGATCAATCGATCAATAGAAAGATGTTCTGACTCCTAATTCACCTTTAAAGGGACATTGCGTAACTTTTCCTGTTAACTGAAGTGTTCCTTTCAGCTCGGAATGAGCCGTTCACATCATTCATATCTACATGGAGCGGGTCAGCTCGCTGCTGGCGGCCATGTTGTCGTGACGCCATGTTTTTTTTTACCTTCAGTGGCAGCGTGACGGTAGGAAACCACGGAAACTCAGCGGAGACACCGGAGCTGTCGGCTCAGTTCCAGGTGGCGTCTGTGAAAAGTCACAGTGAGGAGGAATGGAGCGTTACGCTGATGCTGCATTCAGGTGCAGTCGGGCAGACGGCCGTCGGTAACAAACCAGATGTCATTTTAGTCACAGAAGTCCAGAGAAAGACGGTAAAACTCGTGCTGACGGATCACTTGTTCATGCCGTTACCTGCAGCGGCTGTCGTCCGTCTGCCGTCTGCCGTCTGCCCAATTTCACGTGAATGCAGCATGAAAAATACGATTGAGTTGAGTTGAACGCTAGATGGAAGGAATTCCTACACAATGTACCTTTAAATGAGCAAAAACGAAGCAGCCTGACAAATAAGTCACACACGCACACGTGTATCAGGATGAATTCTTTCGACATGTTTCATACAGACTGAGTGGGAGAGAGGGGGGAGGGGGGGGTGGACGGGGGTGTGGGTGGGGGGTGCAGAGCATGACAAACTAATGAATTTTTCATAGGCTGATTAAATAAGAGCAGGAGGGCGGTCAGACAGTGTGGGAATAACAACAAGGACGATGCCAGAATAGGTGAAAAAGAATAACATGAGGCTGACAGCATATGTTCAGATACTCATTGTACCACGTATACACACATTTACACACACATTTAAACACACACAGACACACACACACACAAGTCCTGGTATGCAGAGTGAAAACTCTCGGGGGAAATAAGGGGAGCAGGCTGCGCCACACTAAGTAGGACTTAGTGGGTCAAAAGTTTAAGAAGCACAATTACCTGGAAGACCTCGGCTGACCCCCAAATTTCTCACCTTCTGTTCCCCTCACACACACACACACACACACACACACACACACACACCTTCGACAGAGGCGATTTACAGCCCGGCAGCAGCAGCAGCAGCAGCAGCAGCAGGAGGAGGAGGAGGGTGAAAACTTATCCACCACCAACAGGCTCCTACAGAGAGAGAGAGACCCACGTAAGCAGCAGTTTGTGTTTTGATTACACTTTCAGGCCTTGTAAATGATCACCGCTGCGAACAGTGTCAAATTAAACGGCCATAACTCACCTGGACAGAATCTGACCTCGTCTCCTTTGGCTTTACTCAGCTTGCGTCCACATGAGAGGTGGTGACAGGGAGTAAATGGCTTCAGATAATGTATCATAATATCACATTAAGAAAATGTTTCGCCGAAGCCAAATGTGAATCCCATATGTGGAGAAGGAGGAGGAGGAGGAGGAGGAGGAGGAGGGTGAGGAAGAAGAAGGAGAAGGCCAGAGGATGGAAGATATATGGAGCTGCAGGAGGGGAGGTGATGTCAGGATGACACACGGCCACAAAAAGCAGCTTTCTGACAACTTGTAAAATAAAATAAGAACTAGCTTTTCCCTTCCTATAACAATCGTCGGTAAACGGCCGGCAGTAAAACAGAAAGATAATATTGTTCCAGTGTGACGGCTCCTTCAGGTTACGATAATAAACTCGTCTTTTTTTATTTTCCTTCCTTCCTCCCGCCAGCCTGGACAGCAGGCCAGAGTCTGAGCTGCTGCTGCTGCTGCTGCTGCTGCTGGAGGACGGTGATTACAGGCTGCAGGTCGGGTTGCGCCCCCGGTTACATCAGCGTATAAGCCAATCACTATCAAAGGGGGCAATGTGGCGGCTTGTGGTGCCCCCCCCCCCCCAACGACCCCCCACCCTGGCTGCAGGCTGGTCCAGCTCGAGATGTGACCTGATGGACCTGATGTGGGATGAGTCGCCTCCTCCTTATCATCTTTATCAGGACGGGGATTAGCAGGGTCACACCCATGGGCGTAACTTATGGGGGGAGTTCAGGGGGTTATAACCCACCCACCCCCCAAAAAATCAAATCCTGCCAATATAACCCCCTGTTGCAAACGAAAACATAACAACGGCCAATAATGTAACAATTTTGACCATTTTAAATGTGATAAAGCCAATACACACAAGCCCAGAGGCCAAGAGGCTCTTCCTCAGATTTGGGAGCTCAACGGTGTGTGGATCCCTTTGTTATTTTCTGGTTAATTTCCTTTGCAAGCAACCAAAAGTTAAAGCAGAAGTCAGTGGAATGTTTTTGTTAATATAAGTCCTAAATAGTCCTATTTTCCGTCAGAAATCACTGACATAGAGTGTTTGGTCTCTCCGTCACTCTGCTCTGCTGTAAACCAGGAGAAAACTTTCCTTGTGGGATACAAGTGTTATCCAATGAGGAGAGAGAACGGCATGAAGGGCTGTGTGTGCAGCCAAGGGATGCGCGTGAATGTGGTGACGTAGGGACGAGGACCAATAGATGCCTGACGAGGGCGGGGGCTGCTAACTCATGGTGCGTTCAAGGAAACCCGTAACTTGTGTTTTTCCGACCTGTGAAGTCATACCAGTTCGATCTGGTACGAGTTCACGGGTCGGAAGTTACGAGTGGCCGTTATAGTGACTTTCACAGGCAACAGGACGGTAAAAACACGAGTTACTGGTTGCCTGGAACGCTACAAAGTCGTAAATCGTGACTTGAAGCGGTAATTTACGATTTAGCATTAGCCAAAACGACCGGATCGCTGACTTCTGCTTTAATATTTTAATAATCCAACGACGACTTTGCTGGTAGGAGGTAAAGCTAGAGAGAGGTAGATTAGTCCATTTATCAAAGACATCTTACTGACGTTCACACCAAAAGCTTCCAAAGCATCAAAAACGAGCGACAGACAAGACAGCTTCCGAAGCGCCAAAATATTTTTAGCCACTTTGGTCGTTTTTCACGTGACTGACGTCAAAGATCAATCGTGCTGGTCATTGGGGAGCAGAAGGGGGAGCTAATTACCATAAAGTTAAAGGACCAAAAATAAGGGCGTCATAGCTAATTTTTTACTGAAAATCATAAACTGAATTTTTAACTTTATTTTCATAATGGCAAGGTTCAACATCCTCTCGCATTACCTCCTGGTGACGCTTTGGAAGCGTGGCTGACGGCGGTTGGCGCTTTGGTCGCTCAGCGTGCCGGGCTCTCATTGAAAATGAGAAACAAACTTCCAACGTTTTTGACGCTTTGGAAGCTTTTGGTGTGAACGTACAGTTGAAGGTAGGTTGGAGATCCTGGAACAACAGTTCTACATCACGGTGAAGCTTGATGTTAACCCAACGCGTGACGTCGCCCTCACAGTGTGACCCCATCTAATCCCAATGTGAGGTGACTGACTTTTTTCATTTTTGTGAAAAAGCATTGAATGACTTTGTTGCAGTCTGAGTGTGAAGAGGATTTCAAGCAATTTAGTAAAAAAAAGCTCCAGAATAGCATCTCCAAACCTTTGACCTTTAACCTCTGGTCACAGCCTTGGCCACACCGATGGGCGTGGCGTCCCCGACTCCCTGACGCTCTGGTCCTCGACCTGAAGAGTTAAATCTCTCTTTCTCCCTCTCTCTCTGTGTGTCAGCTCTCATCTTAAATCTCTCTGTTCTTTCCTCACGGTGCAGGAAAGCCTGTTTCAAGCCGGTTCGTATTATGTGTGACAGGCACAAAGCTGTGGACTGATGGATGGCGCGCAGACATTTTCAGTCTTCATTTGAGAGATTGATTTCCAGCCTTATTCTAAGCAACATGAAAAAAAAAAAACGGAGGAGGGTGGAGGAGGGTGGGGTTGGTTGGGTTGGGGGTTATAATTTTGAGAGATTTATGTGGAAACCAGTGTGCAACAGAAAAACAGGCATGTTTGCCTCAAATATAGGCTCTGCTGGGAGCCAGGAGTCTAACAAAAATAGTCCCATAGTTATAATTTACAACCGGTGTAGAATAACTTTCTCTTTTTCTTGACCAGGTAAAACAATGTCGCAGCAGCTGCCAAAGACAACCGACCTGTGATGAGCGAACCAGGTCTGGGTTTTTCAAGGAGGCTTGGGGGCTGGTGGCGTGGGGGGGCTGGTGGTTGGGGAGTGGAAGGTGGGGGTGGGGGGGTCAGCAGCTACGGCTACAAGAGCTCACGACGTCTAATAATACGGCGGTATCAAAGAGACGCTGTGCTTCTCAGATGGCGATCTCTGAGTTTAATGATCTTAACACACGTTTACATTTACACATAAACACACACGGTCATGAGCGTGATACTGCATGAGGAATGAGAAGAGCAGCCGCTGGATAGAGGAGGAGGAGGAGGAGGAGGAGAGGGAGGAGGGGGGAGGTTTATGGAGACGGAAAAGGGATGAAAGAGAGAGAAAGTGAAAAACTGAGAGAGAGAGACGGAGATAGAGGCAGATATGGAACAATGAGAGAGCAGAGCGGCTCTAAGTGTTTCCCCATGTGCAACCTGGGGCGGCGGCTGACCCTGTAAAGTGGGGTCTAAGCCTTCGCCCTCGCTCCCTCAACCCCGCTGCCTGTGCCAATGCCCATAGGCACCGAGGAATCACTGGAATGAGGGAGAGCGGCCAACAGCAGTCTGCTAAACTCCCTTCATCTCTAGACAAGTGCCGTTGTTACCGAGGGCCTCCGCTCCGGCCCAGACGGAGGTAAGGACACTTAGCAGGCTGCTCCGTTTGCTCTTTTCCCGCGAACCCTCCCGAGGCAGCGACAGGCTCCAGTGATCGCCGACTCTTCTCTTTTTTTTTGTTGTTTTTTTGTCTGATGAGGAGCCAGCAGGTAGGAAGACACCGGCTGCTGCAGCGCTGCCTGCCAAGGAAGTAATCAGGAAGTTGTTTCTACACTGACGGCATCATTTGAAAAGTTTGTGTTCTCGGTGCGATTGCCAAAAGAGGAAAAGTCTGTAAAATATCTCAACATCCATCAGACGGATTGACATGTAAATTTGTTCAGACGTTTATTATTCTTAGACGGTGAATCACTCTCTCTCTCTCTGTTTTTGGTGACGTCTCCTCTGGCAACAGGGACCAGGAGGAGGTGGATATTTATTTGAACTTTAAGGTGCAATTTTGGGTTTCAATGCTAATTAGACAATGTTTAGCATGCTGTTTATTTATTTTATTTATACCTATTGACACCTGCATTTGTATTTATGTCACATTTACATATTTTTCCACAGTATTTATTGATGTAATGTCTGAATGACGTTAAAGACTATCTATCTATCTATCTATCTATCTATCTATCTATCTATCTATCTATCTATCTATCTATCTATCTATCTATCTATCTATCTATCTATCTATCTATCTATCTATCTATCTATCTATCTATCTACCTACCTATCTATCTATCTATCTATCTATCTATCTATCTATCTATCTATCTATCTATCTATCTATCTATCTATCTATCTATCTATCTATCTATCTATCTATCTATCTATGGTGTATAATAATGCATTTTTGCACTGTATAAGCGCTTGTTGTTGTCCATGTAGATCAGTTAGAGAGGTTGTCCACTCTTCTAACAATGTGTTTTTTAAATACATGCTACATGTTGTTTCCACATTGGGATGTAATGCAGATGGACACAGTGAACTCAGCGGGCGGACAGTCCCACCTCAGGAAGACAGGACCACCCACAGGAGCATGTGAACGCAGCATTACAGTGATATGGACAATTTATACATAAAGTTTTTTTAGATTTCATATGTGTGTGTAAATACAGAGAAAACCACTGTGCTCAAAGACGTTGTTTCCAAAACGAAGGATTCAGATTCAGATTGTTTTGAAAAATCAGTTTGCAGCGGTGAAATTAAAACCCGAGACTTGTGCGGTGGTATCAGTTACTAGAAGTTTATTCAGAGTGAGCTGTGGGGCCAAAGAAACTGCTGCTCTGGGGGGAACGCTTCTGAGAAAAACAACATCTGAACGCAGGTGCTCTGTAACGTGTGTGTGTGTGTGTGTGTGTGTTTTCGTGTGCTTCCAGGTTTAGGATTTGTTGTCATGAGAAAAGAAAGGCACACGGCCAGTAAACAGAAATCTTTTCCCCCTTCCTTGCTCTCAGATATCTGTTTAGACTTCATAGATTAGCCATGACTCCATCAGACTCGCACTAAGCCCATCATCACGCACAGGAACACGAACACGCACACGCGGATCCTCCTAACCCAGGAGACGTTTATGACCTTCCCGTATATCAATTTTTTACAGTGCGGCGATCCCGAGCAGAACAGCAGTAAAGTGAAACGAGGACAAAACCGAGAGGCTTCGTGTTCTTCTTCTTCCTGTTCTGCTGCTGCTGCCGAGCGGAGGCAGAGAGACAACGGAGCCACATCAACACCCAAACCACCATCAACAAAACATCGCGTGCTGAGAGGAGACATCATCGTCGTCGTCGGGGGAGGGTGGGTGATTCATGCTCGGCCTTATCCTCCTGTGTTTGGTTGCAAAAAACAAAGTTAGACGCACATGTTCGTCAACGTGGTGGTTTAAAACGTTTCGACACAGCAGGTTTCTCCAGGAGTCTTCTGGCGCGGTACGACGAGCCAACGGCCGCTCCTATAACGGCGTGTACGAGAAGCCGACATCTCAGCTCAGCTCGGCTCAAATCAAATCAACTTTATTTATACAGCAACGTTTTATACAAACATGTAGCTCAAAATATCAATGCTCGCCAGTAAATCCAATAAAGTCGATAAAACTGTCACGCAAATTTATGAAACCACATAAAATGTTACATATTTTTATGGCACTTTGGCCTTAAAAAAATATTCCCTGGCTAGATTTTAAGTGGGAATGTCACAGTTATCCTATCACCCACTCTATCCACCACATTCAATACAGAATTGTATATTAAAGCTCCATATTTTTCTCTTCTACTGTGTTTTATTTGAAGTTTTTATCTATTAAAATATAGATTTGTGGTTTTAAGAACCAAAAACCATGTCCGTGTAGTTTTCCATGTCCTCTGTCTCAGCTTCTCTCTTCTAGCAACAACAGGTCGATGTCAGCCAATCAGAAGAGAGGAGGTTCTGAGCCTCTCTTCTGATTGGCTGACTGTTTTCTTACTGAGCCAATAAAAACAACAGAGAAGATTTCAGAATAAAACACTCAGAGAAACCAAATCCTGCAAAGTTATTGGTTGGATGGTGGGTTGACTGCTTAGTTGTGACATCACAAAGTGACAGGAAGTCCTGACGGCTGGTTTTAAGGCTCAGTTTCTGAATACAGGCTGTGTGCATTTCTCTGTGGACTGAGGCTTTGATACTTTCACAGTATTAATATAGAACCTAGAGCTGCTTTATAATCACACTACACATGGACATCTACCTTTATACTGTATGGAGCTTTAACACAAACATCTACCTTTATACTGTATGGAGCTTTAAAGGGACAGTATGGGACTTTATTGGCTTTTTATTGACAAAAATCAAATTTCGCTTTCATTAATACGTGTTTCAATGAGCTGGAACACAACAAATCTACCTACCTTACAATTGAGTTGTTAAAAGTCGTTACTTTAACACTAACTTCTCTGCCATGTTGAATCGCCATTTTTACGTTCAGTGTCATCGTGACTGTAGTTAACCAAACATCTACCTTTATACCGGGGAGTTTTCCAACGGCGCCTGTTAAAACTGTCACCGCCGTGTTAGTGTGAGGAAGGACGGAGGCACTGGTGTTGCCTTCAGGTGCAGTCAGACACCTGAATGACGCCATCTCGGCAAACCAACTGGATGTTAATTTATCGACGAGAGAAATTTAAAAACGTGGGTCAGGTAAACAACACGGCGTTACCATGACAACATATTGTCACGCCGGTATTGTTTTGCCTCGTGCACGGAACATGGAGGCTTGTTTATCCTGTTACATGCAGTGTCTGTTGTTTTTCTAATGCCCGAGTTTTAAACGCAACAGCAAGATCTACCGACATGCAACCACACCGCTAGATGGGGGTAAATCTCACATACTGGGGCTTTAACACAAACATCTACCTTTATACCGTATGGAGCTTTAACACAAACATCTACCTTTATACTGTATGGAGCTTTAACACAAACATCTACCTTTATACCGTATGGAGCTTTAACACTAACATCTACCTGTATAGAGCTTTAGTATTAACATCTGTGTGTTATCCTCTGTGTCACAGGCCTCCATTGCTGTATAAAGAGTATTAAAACACATCCGTGAGTCATCGCTGCACAGGAGACAGGAGAGTCCTAGGAGACGTCCTAACGCTCATAATAATCATTGACCGATGAATAGTACTTCTAATAATATTCAGTCTCAGCCTTTTCCTTTAATTAACAGTACACATAAAAATCGACATCCATTCGTCTCATCTACAGGATGTTCCCTGCTTCGACCCGATGATGATGATGATGATGATGATGGGGATGCGGCTCATTCAGTTTGCTGTTGCTGAGTCACAGAGCATGACAAGGCAGAAAACGAGATGAGCGCGGCTGCGAAAAGAGACAGAGAGCGACAGGAGGAGACGGAGCGGTGGACGAGGATTGGAGGCAGGGAGGGAGGGAGTTATAGTTTCCTCCCTCACCGCCGGCGTCCTCTCACTGTTTCTGACGTCGCGCTTTCAAGGAGGCCAAAAAAAGGCCAAGTTATGCGCTCAGGAAGCTCCCGGCCACCGGTGACCGCACCGACGTCAGCTTTTGTGTTTTGGTGGTCGGGGACAAGGCGGGATGTGGGGGGGGGGCTAATATTTTAGTATGTGTGAAAGTAGACAGAGAGGACCTGATAATGCCTGGGCTGATGTAATGCACTGTTTCTGTGCTCAGTGTGAAGGGGGTGAGGGTGTGTGTGGGTGTGTGTGTGTGTGTGTCGGCTACATGCAGGGGATTGGGTGGTTGATTACCTAATGTTTGACTTATCCCCTTACTAGAATTTGCAACGCGGGCTCTGATTACAGTGGCGCCTCGGTTTCAACAACCTGTGCCTTTTTATAGTCTTAACACTGCCACACACACACATACACACACACGGAGCCAAACTCATAATGAGAGTGTAGTTTGCTGTAAATTAAACTCTCGCAATATTCTGCTGCACGGGGAGACACTACAGGTGAATAGGGAAACAGATATCACCATGAAACTTCCCAAGTTTATCACTCACATTAAGACAAATATGTTTTGTATTACAAGTTTTGTCAAATTTTATGTTTAAATATGTAAATGAGGCAATATCTGATGAAATTATGCACCAATTTTCATACATTTCCAGATCTGAAATCTGAACAATGGATGAAGCTACTTTTAAAATTCTTGTTTTATTTTGTTGTCGCCAGCCCTAAAAAATCCAGTTTCACCCGGTTTTTAGGGATAACATGTTGTATAAATGAGGCTTTGAATGATGTATCAACAATGCCCTCTGTAAAAACCTTCTGAATGTAGAAAGGGATCAAACTGGAAGGTTTGGTGTCTGTAAGTGCTGCTGAAGTGGAGATTTCTAGCTCAGAGTCTGAGGACAAACTCCAGCCTTTAAAGACTTACGGATACGGAGGAAATAACATTTTTTGGAGCCTACAATTGTTCAGGAGAGAGAGCTTTACTACGATACCTGACATGACATGGGTCAGACTAACTTTTGGTGAATTTAGGAGAAATCTACTGACAAAATGAAGTAAAATAAATGTGAATTTTCTACCATTTCTTAGAACTTTTCTGAAAGAATACATGTTAAGGAAAAAATCCCACAACCTCAGTGCATGAAAAGACAGTTTTTGCCTGTAGCGTCTTGCCTAATGTAAGAGAAGAAGAAACCCCATAACTACGAGCGAGGAGACCTGAGCCAAGGCCGACGTCGAAGCACCACACGCCAGACTTCAGAGGGGAAAAGCGTTTTTAAACTCAGTGTAATTAATGATCCAGATCCAGATCTCTCCCCCTTAAAGTTAATGGGTTCCTCCCTGGCCCGGGTCCCAGCCTCCTCCGCCAAGTTCAGCGCAAATCAGTTCAGTGCTTTGAGAGCGATATCCCGCTGACAAACAAACAGACGGTAATAACTACCATCAACACCAAGACAATGATGCTGGATGTGAAACAGGTGCTGAGGACGAGTCATGATGGAAACCAAAGAGGACAGGAAATAAATCCACTCTGTCTTCTTTTTACTTTTCAGCTCTAAATGTGAGAACGAGTCCTGATGATAAACACATGAGACATAAACACACACACACACTTGTTTATAGCTCAGTGGCGTGAAAAAGTGTTTGCCTTCCTGATTTCATATGTTTTTGCATAACTGTCATGTTCAAGATCATCAAACTCATTTTCATATTAGACAAAGATAACCAAAGTAAATATAAATAAAATGCAGTTTTTAAATGAAACCTCCCTGGGTTAGCTGTTAAATCATGAACTAACTGTGATAAATGACTTGTTTTTTCTTTTTTTCTTGAATTTTCTTCAGATCACAGCATGATGTTTTTGAGATCTTTTTGCCGCCTTCTCTTCACCCAAACAGGTTCTACTGACGTGATTTCTTGATTCTACAGACACCAAACCTTCCAGTTTAATCCCTTTCTATATTCTGAAGGTTTTTATAGAGGATAGGTTGATATATCATTCAAAGCCTGATTTATACAACATTTTATTCCTAAAAACATGACGAAATTAGATTTTCTTTAGGGCTGGTGACAGTATTTTCTCATTTACAGAGTGATAAAAAGAGATATACACAATATCCTTTGTAAAAGCTATTGACTCTAACATGTCAACAAAATAAAACAAGAATTTTGAAAGGGGCTTTATCCATTGTTCAGATTTTGGTTCTGGAAATATATGCAAATTAGCGCATAATTAATTCGATATTGCCTCATTTACATATTTAAACATAACATTTGACAAAACTTGTCATACAAAAAATATATTGTCTTAATGTGAGAGATAAACTTGGGAAGTTTCATGGTGATATCTGTTAGTTAAAATGTTTACCCTATTCACCTGTAGTGTCTCCCTTTAACAATGGAAGCAATTACTTCCCCTTAAAACAAATGAAATAATCATTTAAGAACTGCGTTTTATATTTACTTGGGTTATCTTGATCTTATATTAAAATTAGTTTGATGATCTTAAACATTTAAGTGTGACAAATATGTAAAAACATACGAAATCAGGAAGGGGGCAGATACTTTTTCACAGCTCTGTATATTGACACCGACGGCTTCTGTGTTGTTGGTGGATGCAATCGATATAAACTTAAGGATGACCCGCCTCTCGTTCATCATCGTCCATGGTGCAATGTGCGATGTGTCCTCTGGTCATTACGTGTGAGTGAGTGTGTGAGCTCTCTGAGGCCGGCCGGACCTGAGACAATGTGGTTCTGCTTTGCCGCCTGCTGTCTCTCCGAAGGATTTCCCACCAACTCGTGTAAACACACACAAGCAGCTCCACATCTAAAAAGCATCTGTGTTCTCGTGCTTTCGCCGACACCGCCGTCGCTGCCAAATTATTCATACGCAAGAAAACAAACTTCCCTAATCATTCACATGCGTTTGGTTTTCACACGTCACACACATCATGAAAACACACGTGCAGGTTCTGCTGATGGATGTGCCGTGTTCTTTAATTAAAAAGGGGAACGAGCAGTGTTTGCAGTGTGGGTTCAACCTCCCACCGTGCATCTACGTCGAGGCGGCGGCGCCGGCGGCGGTCGCTGGGTCGGAGGGAAAGCTGAAGACTTCCTCCAGCAGAGCAGAGTAGTTGACGTTTTTCACCGCAGCCTCGCCGGCGTCCAGGCGCACGTTGACGACAAACTGGAGACGACAGAAAACACAAAGTCACCGCACGACATCGGTCTCATGCTCTTTTTAATATTCCAACCTCTGTGTTACTCTGCTGTGTTTACTTTGCACCAGTCGACTCCTCTTGATGTGCCGGCCGGGTAAACACCACGGGCTTGTTTAAAGTTTCAGAAATGATGGCTTGTCTTTAACCTCCATTAGTTTGATTAAACCTCACACGGAAAACAAAAGAACTTCTTTTCAACGCTGGAGGCCAAATGTAATTTAGCTATTTCTTGAAAGCAGGAAGCAGGAACTGGTCCCAAGATTGTTAAATATAATGAAGAGAGAGAGAGAAAGAGAGAGAGAGAAAATAATGGAGGCGATGAGAAATTTGGCAACTCGACCCAGACTTCTTCTCGGAACGAGTCGGTCCGTCGGGTCGGTGGACGTGACGCTGCTTGTTGTGCTCTCACCATCAGACACAATACGTGACACCTTCAAAGATGCATAAAGCTCAGAGGAGGAGGAGGAGGAGGAGAGAGGAAGAGGAGGAGGAGGAGGAGAGAGGAAGAGGAGGAAGAGGAGGGAGGGAGGGGGGTCACCTTTGAGATTTTTAAGGAGGAGAGGAGGGAGAAGTAAAGACTGAGTGACTAGTTTGGGCTCAGACGAGAAACAGCTGGAAACTGACAGAGGAAAATGGAGACTGAAGTAAGTAAACACACTCTCACACACACACGTGTTGGTCCTCCTACAGTTGTGAGGACATTTCACTGACATAACACTCTCCTTTAACCCCGACCAGCTGGTTAATCCCAGGTCTCGGCCCGGGGACTAAAGGTGACAGGACCTTTAGCTGTGGATCGTCTGCCTCTCTACTTCTCTACCTCAGACAGGACTCAGCTTTTAAACCATTGCTTATGTTTGATATTTTTAATTAACCCTGTGGGGTCAATGATCCAGGGTTTCTGCAGGTTTCACCAGCTCAAATTTAAGACTTTTTAAGCCCATTATGGATGATATTTTAAGACCTGCTGTATCATGACAAAATAAATCAAAAGTATTCAAAAAAACAGCCAAAATAGGCTCAGACCCCTCAGCGTTGATGTTGTGTATGTTGTCATGATTCAGACAAATGCAAGATGATTAACTGGTGCTTTCTGTCTGCAAAGCACATTATGTATATACATATAATTATTACACTAACCAACTATAACAAACTAATGTTGAATCCTGACCTGGGTCTAACCTGAACCATGAAATCAAATCAAACACATCAAACGTCCCTTTGAAGTCGCACGGACCCAAAATGTCACCACAATAATGAGAATTTGTCAGCACAACCACAGAATAATAATAGATATGTACACACACACACACGCACGCACACACACACACACAGAGGTGGTCAAACAGGAAGGAAGTAGTTCCTTTGTTCTTCCCTCTTGCGTTTGTATCTTTTTCTATGTAATGCTGATTTAACATGCTTCACTGCAGCCAAATCTAAGCAGAACCAGGTGAGCAGCTGAGAGACACACCGTGGCACGACAACAGAGGGGGGGTGGGGGGGTGGACAGAATCGGTGTGTGTGTGTGCGTGTGTGTTTCTCCTCTCCTAAGTCATTTCCCGTGCACAATAAATTGTCGTCGTGCCTGTTTGACCATTCCTTCCCACTCACTTCGTTCTGCTTTTGGCTCGTTCCTCCACTGAGTCATCACAGGTGGTGGAGGGGGAGGGGGGGGGGTGAAATGTGGATTGATTTTCAATTACAACTATTTAAAAATCTGTGCACACACACACACACACACACACTGCATTGCGAATGCACTGACTGTACTTTCCTGAGTCAGTCTCCTCTAAAAGAACAAAGTTGGGGGTTGTGTAAAATAAATGACTTGTCTCCCACCTTTAAGACGTCCTCGACCAGGGCCGGGGGGGCCGGGTGCTCCACCCAGTCGATGCCAGCCAGGAAGGCGTGGTAGTCAATCTGGTCTCCATCTGCAAACCTCCAGCAGACACGCATTTCAATCAGAAACAGGTACATTCTCCCGTGTGATGTATGTGGATCTCATCTGCTCTGCTTCCAAATACTGGTTCAACATATTTTTATAACGATGCCAAAAGAAGCTGAGCCAAACTTGACAAACAAGTGAAAACAAATCATTCAAAAAAATACATTTTCTGATAAACAGGACGGTGATCAGTGGGTTTCTTACTTGGCGAGCAGACCTCCGAGCAGGTCCTCGGGCAGAGGCAGTCGGAAAGCCTTAGAGATGGTCCTCAGCTCGTTGGTGGAGAGGCG
Organism: Decapterus maruadsi; assembly: GCA_030347415.2. Classification (NCBI taxonomy): domain Eukaryota; kingdom Metazoa; phylum Chordata; class Actinopteri; order Carangiformes; family Carangidae; genus Decapterus; species Decapterus maruadsi. Next base: position 26,837,877 of record CM064902.1, read on the forward strand.
TCCGACTCTGGAGACACAGGTAGAAACACGTTACAGAGTTTTTTAAAAAAGCCACAAAGTCCCCGTCGCGGCGCTGTGAGTCTGGACCAACATCAGAAAACTTAGTCTGTTTGCGGGGAGCGTTTTGAGTTAGAGCTCCTCGGAGGCCAGAATCCAGTCTAAAGTGAAAATAATCTACACCTCAGGATGTTTGTACAAACACTGAGCAGGTTTCTCATCATTAGTCACAACTTGGACATGTCAGATGAAGGAGAACATGCCCAGAGCAGCATGAGCTGTTCTCTGTTTATGGGTGAAGCAGCTGATTGTTGTGCTTTTCTTTGTTTTCTGTCACGTAAAACGAAGTCACATATCTGTATTACATGTGGCCCGTTACAAATGTATGAGGGACGGAGGCTCAGGCAACAGAGAGTTCTTGGGTTTCTTTAAACAATCATCAGTCAAACTGCAGCTCATTCTCCCTGAAACAGTCAGTTGAGTTGTAGCAGGAGCGTTTCATGTTTTCCAGTACTGAAATAAACAAAGGTGCAGCATTAGCTCTAATGTTTCCTGACAGGAGACCATTTCCTCTCTAATTCATAGTTTCAGCTCTTTCAGGAGTGTATATACAAAAACCTTTTATATGCAGGATTGTGAATCACACAATAAGCAGGTAATGGGTGTAATATTTACTGAACAGAGAAATCCCACTGTAATAATTTTTGCTTTGGGTGTTTGTGTCGTTCTGGATCAGACTGATACTGGATCTTAAATAGACCTAGCCTCGTTGTAGCAGTAGCTCCCAGTGGCTGTTGATGTTTGTGCGCATGCGCGACTTTACTGCCAGATGTTTGTTCGTCGTTGTAAACCATTGGATGTTTGATGTAAACAAGGAAGAACATCGTGCAGTAAATCTCACACAGCCACTGGGAGCTGCTGCTACACCACGGCTAAAAACAGAGGTCAAATTAATTTTTTCCGGACAACTTTTCCATGTGGCGGCTTCAGGACACTTGGGTCAGTACAGACGAGCAGTATGGAGGTATCTGGATTCATAGTGTGTGTTTTGGACCATTCAAAAGTGAACTCAATCCGCCGCCATTATATGAAAATCCGTTGCCAGCTGCACCTGGAACTCCAAAAGCGTTTTGATAAATTCTCAGAACGCTTCCTTGGGATTACGGTGAGTAGAAAATTGGTGAATTGTTGATTTTGGGTGAATTATCCCTTTAAGCAAAAAACCTTGCATAGTTCCCCTTTAAATTTGCTTTCAAAATGTCAAGAGGAGATAGGATCCTCACAGACACTGTGTGTGCTGCCTGATGGCGTGAGAAGCAGCTTCCAGACTTAACGTTTTTCGTGATGCTGCCTCCGTACAGGAAACTCATGTTGCTCTAAATGTGCCGAGAACCAATTTGCTCGGTGGAGGCGTAGTAAAAAAAAAAACCCCAAGGCCTAAGAAATGCAGCCGTATAACCGCGGTGCTCAAAGTGCAGCATCCAATACTGCAGAAGCATAAAAATGTGGCATCCAGAAGTTCAGCCAAACAGCAGAAAGAAAGAGAGTTTTTTCTTAAGGAGGCCTCGTAAAGAAACCTGAGCTAATACTGCTGGTCCCAGTTCAGTTCAATCTGTGAATCACGCAAAGCAGCTCCAGAATCAAAATACAGAGCTGGAAATTAGCATAGCAGGAAAAAACTGCCACTCTTAACATTATTGTATTATTTACAGAAAAAAAAACAAAAAAAAAACCGCCTCGAATCGAATTTGTGTGAAGACAATGTGTGCGTGTGAAACAGAGGGATGTTTGTCGTCTCAGGCCACAGTTGTTTTCCACAGCGATGCCAGACGGTTCAGAGGCTCATTCCTGTCATGCCACCTTCATTACAGGGATGTTGATGAACAACCTGACGCTAACTGAGGGTGTCAACACGGCTATAATAAACAGAGCAAGTCAGCTTGACCTTGTGGCACCGCGACCCGTTTACCAAAACGTCTTCATCCGACGGGACGGGAGGGACCGGCCCCGACATGCAGAGAACAGGCATCCGACATGTGATTTTATGTAACATGAAGAAGAGGAGCAGACAGACAGAAGGGCACACAGAGACAGCAGCAGGCCAAGTGTGTGTGTGTGTGTGTGTGTGTGTGTGTGTGTGTGTGTGTGTCCTCTGGCTGCACAGCTACATGCCATACAGGTCTGTAGGGTTCATCTGGTTCCAATGCTCCACTCTCACACTGCTGGAACTAATCGCTGCTCTGAGATATGGGGCCACTGGCTGCACGATTGATGTCTTGTTGTGACGCTTTCTGCCTGTGTGTGTGTGTGTGTGTTCTGCAACAACAACACTATTTGCTTTTTGGCTAACATCTGTATGTGTATGTGTGTGTGTGTGTGTGTGTTGCCCACTTGTGTTTGTCGTGATAAGCGCAGGCCCTGGCCATGTCAGGGAAGTCTTCAAACTGCTTCTTCTTGAGCAGGTCCTGGGCGGCGGCCAGCATCAGGCCGGCGTCCGCCTCGGCGGGCTGCTCCCGCCGCGAGAAGCTGCGGCCCAGAACCAGCACCTCGTGCTCCGACAGACTGCAGTCCAGGCCCGTCAGCAGACCCCTGTGGTGACACACACAACACAACACACATCACATGACCACGTCTCACAGACAGGGAGTAGAGGAGATCTCACTTTCCTTTGAATTGGATTGTATTTACCTCATACTGTTTATATCTTGAAGTCACTATCTATCTACTATTTCACATGATTTTCCTGCATTTGTATGGTTGATAAATACCATTATATGTTCTTTTTAATCTCTATTTAGAACACTTTTAACGCAGGTGAATAAAAAAATAAGAATGCAGAGACATTTTCCAGGACATTTTCAGCTGCTACAGTCTGACAGACATGTCATCACACCAAACACTGATTCATCTCCCGTCCCATTCATCCTTTAGAGAAGTGCTCTTTTCCACAGTTGAACCTTATTTTGTACATTTAACCAGTTTATTTTTTATGTTTATTCTGTTTGTTTATTATTTTGTTCTTAAACTGCGCCCGCTACAGCGCTCTGCTGCTCCTCTACCTGTCGCTCAGCAGAGGAGACAACAGGTCCAACACTGGAAACACTCATCAACTAAAAGTCTCTAGTTTTCTCACGAGGCACTTCTTTGGAAAATAAATCTTTTTTCGGGGTCTGAAAAAGTCAAACAGAGCTCTGGTAGCTGATGTCGTGATAAATAATTTTCCAGGACAACTCTTCTTTCAACTTTTTTTCTTCTTCTCATTTTCATGCGTTTTCCATGACTGTAAAAATTGGTCCACCAGTTTTCCAGGATGAGTGGGAACCCTGAGCAAATAAAATACATCTTAAAAATGAGAAAACAAATAGATAAAATAAATAGATAATTTAAATAACTATGGTTTCTCGTGGAGCTTCAGATCTACCGCTGCACATCTCAGAAACAGACTCCAGATGATACAACCTGTACCAGGTGATTTTCTGTGTGTGCTGCATATTTTTAACCTCATGTCAGATATTCTGGATCTGCTGTGTATGATTTGGAGGAATCTCATCCAGAAAGCCAGAAAGGTCTTATCAGAAGAACTTAAACTCAAGACCTTGCCCTAACTTTGCAGACTACTCTTCTTCAGTCTGTCTTAAAGCGGCGGCTGTGGCTGTGGGGGGGTGGGGTGTGTATTACTGTACCTGAAAGACTCATAGGGGATGAAGCCGGTGTGGCTGGGGTCACTGAGAGCCAGAAACTTCCTGATCTCTCTCTGTTTCTCCTCCGGGATGCGGCGTAGTTTACTGAAGATGTTTCCCACGTTGGAATTGGGAAACTTCAGACAATCACACACAAACAAATGAACTCTTTACCAGAGGAAAACAACAACAACATAACATGCCGTACTCAGCCAACAGGTGACAGCTTGAAGGTTAAGGACCTTCAGATCCCTTCGTACCTCCTCAGCATGTTTCTCCATGTAGTTGAGGGTGTATTCATCAGCATCCACCAGTTGGAAGTTGGTCTTGTTGAGGCAGAGAGCAGCTCCCACGTACAGATCCTGGGCTTTAAAGTACTCGGACAGCTCGCTCTTGTACAGCTCCTGGCCCGGCTTCCTCACACGGCCGCGCTCCAGGAACTTACCACTGAGCACACCTGGTGCACAGCGAGGGAGCGGGAGATGAAAGCCAGTTATTATCTACTGGGCTCCTCGTGGTGAAACTTTATTTGTTTGTTTATTCGCACAGAAAATAATGCAACATTTTATTAATCTCAAATTTCTGACTTTAAATGTGTTTTACATCCAGTCAGATGTTTGGATATCCCATTTCGGAGCCAACGCTGAGGTTCCTGGACCTACCACGTATTGATTTACATTGATGGGAACGTCTTCATCCGTGAAAAAGTAGATCTACGCACCTAATGTCATCTCTTTCATCTGATTTCAAAAGATTCTGGACGTGGGAAGTGAATCTGACAAACCTAACGTTTACCATGAGAGTCGTAGATCTGTATCTCATGTCCGGGGAGCGGTTCTGGTTGGGCCGGCTTTGATCCAAATGTTTTTTTATTTTATTTTATTATTTCATTTTTTTTACCTGAGTTCTTCTGCGGCCGTTCAAACACACTGATGGAGTCATCGCAGAGGAAGAAGGAGATGATGAACACCCTCCCTCTGTCAACCGGATCCGTGGTCACCATCTTGGCTCGGAAATTCAGCACGTTGCTCTCTAGGCCACATCTAGAGGGACGCACACAGGGACACACACACACCGGGGTTGGGGTCTCCCTCACAGACACAAATACTTCAGTGTGTAACTTGATGAAACTGAGGCTACAACTCATCCAACCTGTCTTTCTCCATGAATTTCAGGAAGTCTTTCTGTGGAGGTTTGAGCAGCAGACGCTTGCAGTTGCTCAGCGAGTCCTCCTCCGAGCCGAAGCCGTTGTAGGGGGGCACGGCCCTGGGGGGTCTGGGGGACGCAGGGGTTTTGTACTGCACCGGGGTGAAGTCCTCTGAGAGGAAGGAGGAGACAAAACAGTCAGAGGGGGAAAGAGCGCCGGCGGGACGGAGCTGGAGCCATCAGAGGGCAGCAGGTAATCCATCTGTGCAGGAGGAAGAGCAGCCGGCCTCCCGCTGTAACCCCCCCCTCTCCACCCTCTCCTCTCCGACACCCCCACCCTGAGCTGACCTCTGACTGCCCAGAGCCAGAAAGCCCCCTCCATTACAGTGGCCGTCGCTGCTTCACCCACTGTGACTAATGCTGCAGCCCCGAGGCCGGCCCAGGGTGGAGCACACGACCAGGAACCGGCTTGAGTTTCCCCTGCTGGGGAGCAGCGTGCCTCCCGTGGCCCCCGCTGTCTTTAACTGGGGGGGGACTGTGTCAATAGGTCAAATGCCCTTCAACTGAGAGAACCAGGATATCAGACAGAGCTCAGTCTAGTTTCATAAAGAATAAAAACAATTACTGCTGAGATCATTTCTAGTTTAAAACCCTTCATTCTTATTTTGTTCATGACAGAAAATGAAAACATTCTGCTAACAAGTGTTTGGAACACTTAAAGGTCCAGTCTGTAAAATGAGGGTAAAACCTTGACAATGGTCTCAGATTAGTCTTGTTAGATTGAGAGAGCGCTTGCTTGTGTTTGCTCTTACTGCCCCCAAGTGTTCACATTGTTACAATGCAGGGGTAAACAACAGATGCCTGAAGATGCAAACGCATACAGAAGTGAGACAAAAGAAACTGCTGCTGGTATTCTTTAGAAAAAAAAAGACTTTGCTGTGAATCAGTTCGTGCTTTTTGATCAGTCATTTCTTTGACAGTAACATTGTATTGGTCACGTTACCAATGCCGTATTTGGTGCAGTAGTAGCCTTTGGTGAAGTCGTCACAGTCTGAGATGAGGATTGGCCTGCCAAACACGCTCAACTCAGCTCCCAGAGTCAGATCGCTGTCTTTATAAAACTCGTCCTGGACGGCTCCAGTCTGTGGGAGGAGGAGGAGGAGGAGGAGGAAGAGTGACAGAGTGAGAGAACAATCAGAGAGGTTGTGTATGTTTTGCTGTGTATATAATTATCCATGAGGGGTCAAATGTGTGACTGATTGATTTCTCAACTCTGGTCACAGGTCCAGCAGCACTGAGCCACTTTTGAAGATGTAGTTTTATTTAAAGGCTTTTTATAACAACTTCTAAGAGGATTTTTTTAAATCTATTTTTATTCCTCCTATTCTTTTATTGATTCTTGTCCTTTTGAGTTTCCCTGCATCGTTGTGACCTTGTACTTTGACATTGCTCTCTTGTGTTACTGTTTTGTTGTAGTTTACTTATGGTTTGGGGTCTTTGTGTTTTGTCTTGTCAATCTTTATTCTCTTTGTCTGCTTTATTTTATCTTTGTGTTTTCTTATCCTTGTTGTGAAGCACTTTGTCACGCTGCTATATGAATTTGGAAGTTTATCATCATTATTATGGGGTGTGGGTGTTATTCTGTTGCCGTATGGTCCTCTCTGCTCTTCTGGGAAAGGTTTTCCACAGGGTTTTTTTTGGTAACTTGGTTGCAGGGAGTTCATCTGATTCATCCCCAACAGCTGCATTGTTGAGGTCTGGCTCACAGTCAGTTCATGGGGGTGAGGTCAGAGCTCCGTGCAGCCACGTCAACTCCTTCCACAACTCAGTCAAACTCGGAAAACCACTCGTTTATAGATTCCTGGTTGGGTGCACGGTTTCTCAAACTGCTGTATTGCACACACACACATACTGTTGTCTACTTTAACACATTGTGCTGTGGCATTGAAATTAATATTACCGGTAACTAAATTGAAACTATAAATAAATATTACCTGGGTGTCCTGAGTGCAGCTTGCCTTAGGTTTCCCATCAGTACAACAACAACCTCTGGGTTACACAACTGTCTCCCTCTCTTTTTGACCCCTGTCGATTTTATATTTCACTTGTTGTGGCGTCAGCATGTTTGTGGCTGAGGCAGGACGTACTTTGAGGCTGTCCAGTAGGTAGCGTTTGCTCTGAGTCTGGGAGGCGAAGACATTGAGCACCGTGCGGTCTGTGATCTGCCCGGGCTGCTTGACCTGGGCCGACAGATCCTGCAAAGAGACAACAAACAATCATAGAGAGAGAGAGAGGGTGTTACCCACCGATTATCAACATTCAATCAAAACACACTGTGGTTACATCTCAAATTCAAGATAAACTGAGATCTAAAAACCCAAGAACTGAACCTCCGGAAGATTCCTTTCTGTCAGCTGGTAAATAGCAAACCAGCTCACCACCACCACGCTCCGCCCGCTAATCAGAGACAACCGAATGATTTAATTAAGAAAAGATGCCTATGTGGAACACTGGACAAACCAAAGCAAACTTAATTAGTATCTGGCCCCAAATATAAACTGGCAGAGGATCTCCTTCCTGTCAGACACAAAGCGGAGTCAGATCCCGACCAAACAGAGAGGACACTGCAGGGTTAATCTCAAACTCCTCTGACCCCGCTGATAATGAAATTCATGGCATTAAAACACACCGGATTGAGTAGGATTTAATTGAACTGAATTGAGGAAGAGAGAGAGAGATGCTGACTGAATAAAGAGGCAGAGCAAAGACGTGATCTGTCATTAAGGACGTGGTTTCTCCCCATTGGACGGTGGATCCCGGTCAACCTTTAGGGCTGACATTTAATAAAAGGCAACAGAACAAACAAAATTACTGGACTGAAAACACACACACACACACACACACACGATTGAGGCCTGGCTGTCTTTCAAGATGAATTAGACTTCAGTCAGTAACTGGAGGAGAAAGCCAAAAGGCTTGAGGGAGACTGGATGCTGCAGCGCTCCTGTCAGACTGAATGAGGTCTCGCTGAAGGGAGGGATGGTGGGAGAAAGATTAAAAGAAGTCATCCAACCAGAAAGAGAGAGGGACTCGCCAGGTTTGGAGGAACCATCCACAAATGCAAAATTCATGCTCTCCATAAACCTTTCAAGAATTCATCCCATTTTCTGACTTTTCAGAAAAAATATTCAGGAATTTCCGGAACCTTTCAGATCCGTGTTTTATTCCTTCCTCTCCTTGAAAATGAATATTCCTCGGTTCTCTTTCCTCTCCCACGGCCACGGCACCGTGACAAACAGCTCCTGACTTTGGCCTCGCCTCACCTTCGGTAGTTTGATGCGGTGCAGGAACTTGGACACGTGGTCTCTCCCAGAGTTCGGGGGGATGTCCTCCAGGATCTCTATGGTGTCGTCAGCCAGGAAGTAGTGCAGCGTGAGCTCCCGCGGGTCGCCGTACAGGTTCTCCGCGTCCTCCCAGAAGCAGTAGAAGCGCAGGACTTTCCTGTCGTAGTCCAGGAACTGCCTCAGTGTGTCGCGCCTCTCGTACGGTCGGAGAGGCTTCATGTTTTTGTCGGCCTGGACAAGAGGACGCAAAGTGCAAGAACATGAATCTGTTAATGTTATCAATTCATTTCTTTTTTTAAATTATAGATAAAATAGGAGCAGAATTAAATAAACAAACTATCTGAGAACAACTTCATTTGTTACAGTGAATGAAATGCTTTTATTGATGATGTTATGATAATCAATCAAACTGGATTTTAAAAAAGAACCTGAAAGATTTAGGTGAAAAGGTTTTTCTCCTTACATCCTCATTCCTTCCTGATGTGATTATCATCATCTATAATATTTTCCTTCTTACTGTTGTGTTATATGAAACTCTTAACTCTGCTGTGACAACGCCTAAAGAGGACAGAGACGTGGGTTTGTGTGTACCTGCTCCCGGAGGGTGCTGTAGGGGTCATCGGGTACAGTTGTGGGCTCATTCAGACGCACCCCGAGCTTTGTGAGGAAGTTCCTTGTGAAGGAGTCACAGTTGGTCAGAGTGAACGTGCGAGAGTACAGCACCATCTGTTGGTTGATGTTGAAATGGAGGACGCTGTAGAACTGGTCATCGTTTGGGGCAGGCAGGTGGATGCGCTGCCGACGGATGAATGTTCCTGCCACAAAGAAAAACAGCACAGCAGTGGTGACAGGTATTAGAATAGTTATCATGTCCAGTGGATGTGAAGTGGATTCTCTATTAACTTCGGTCAGCTGGAAACTTGAATGCAGGTAAAAGAGAAAGAACAATACAACATTTTTGCTTTCACAAAACATTTCCTGTTTTCTCACCTTGACGGATGCCGCTGTTCTTGAACTCTGGCTCGACGACCTGTATGGTGTCGTCCTCTGGGAAGAAGTGGATCTGACACTTTCTGATTCTGTACGTCTCAGCCTGAGCCTGAGGCACAGCTTCCTGGAAGTAGGCATCAAAACACAACGCCTGGAGGGAAGGAGAGGGAGAGGATGAACAAAGTCTCCTGTTCATTCAGCCTTCCTGAAGACCTGACAGCACTACTTACTTACTTTTACTCATAGGTTTTACTATTTTTCCTATCCTTTTATTTCCTATCGTTTTATAACCACTGATCCATTTCAAGACATGTCACCTGTTTGTCAAAGGCGACCCACAAGGGCACATCATGGCCTTGTCCTTTAGGGTAGATGGAGTATCTGGGTTTCATCCTCTGGCCAGGTAAAAGCTCTCCTCCGATGCCTGGCTTCTCAGATCCCACCATCACAGCGACTCCATTGGTATAGTCAAAGTGTTGGGACTTGTGGAATCTCTCCTTCCCCAGCTGTGGAACAGAGGGGAGAAAACATCCGTAAAACTTTACTGTGAGGAGAATGATGCTCTATATTTCACCTGAGTAAAGACCATCATGACACACAACAATGTAATATAGCAACAACAAGTTAGATGGCAGTGCTGTTTTGTGCAGTCTTGCTCTTTATTACTCACCATCTCAAATGAGCATTTACAGTATTTGTATTGATTTTTATATATTTGCAGTTAAAAAATATTATTCTTTTGTTTGTCCTGCCATGAGTTTTAAGGAGGGTATTTATATGGGTGTTTAGCTTCCCCTCTCTCCTGTACAAGCTTTTATTAATGCTGGTTATGAGGTTTATCTGGCATTATAACCCGAGTAACGTTATAAACATTACTCAGGTTCAGCAGGGAACCGGATAAAAACATTTAAAATTTGACCCTTTAATTACTATTGTAAATTATTATAAAACCACTAACCCTAAGCTAAAAGAATAGACACATAGTTAAACTAAACAAGAAGAAGTCACAGCAGTGCAAAGCGGGGCTCCAGAGTGACTTCTTTTTTTTTTTTTTTAATGGGAGCATATAGTGGCCCATAACTTAAACATTTAGGGAAGCAAACAGAAAATTTGGGGGCACAGATCGACTTGCAATGCAAATCTTTTCTTTTCCTTTTCATTCATAATCCTCATACACCTTGGCCTGCCACCTGTAATGACAGATTCCAGATTCTTTGAGTGTTAAAAAACAAAACAAAACAAACAGCAAATTTACTGGTTGCACATGTGCAAGTAGATGAAACATTTACTTGGGCTAAATGCCTCTTTTAGGGGCAGTCTGAAGACCTGTCAAGTGTTAAGTGGAATTGCATAATACTAATACTACTCACATTGACGCTGATTTACTTTCAGTATTATGAAGCTCATAAAAACTTCTAACAACCTGTGAGAGTTATCTCCACTACAGACAAATCACTGATTATTACCGGTTGTTTTATGGTTTAACTACTGTCATGAGGCTGTAACGTTAACACAAGGTGGTTACGAGGTTAACTCTGGTTAACTATTATCTTTATCAGAGGGACATCTATCTCGGTCACCTCCAACTGTCTGTTGATGCACAGCTGGCTACGATGCTACCGTCAGTTAGCAGTTAGCTCAGCTCACGACAGCTCTAACTTCAACATAAACCGACGGTAAAGTCACATAAGTTAAGGAAATTTGTGGGAAATAAAATTAAAAAATAGAAAACTTACGTGTTTGTTGGGTGAATTCCCGGGTAGAACCGGTAAGGCCATGACAAGTCCTGTATTTTCTCCGAGTACAACTCTGCACTGCTGCCTGAAACTGTCTAGTTACAGGTTGCCATGGAAGCGTTCCGTTTGAAGTGGTCGTCTCTTAGCAACGCTCCCAACAGAACGTGAACTACGGTCAGTATGTGAACCTGGTGCGAGACTAATGTGACTCTGACCCACAGAAACCTGTCCTGTATTCTACCATATCTGTAATTTATAGGTCAGTGACGTTATGTCAACCCAATGTTAAGTGGTGTATATTTTTTTCCCATAAAAATCTGACTATATACAGGAAAATAAATCTGAACTCCAATGTGGAGTAAATTCTATTCACATTTGCAATGCAGCACAATGTTTGACATTTAGGATAATGTCCAGCACAATGTTTGAAACATGAAAATTACAACAGAAATCTATTTCAGAAGAAAGTATACTTTTTTTTTATAAGCACCACTGTAGGTGTATATAAAATGTAATAGTTATTCTTTTGTGGTTACACAATTTGACATTTTCAAGGAGTTCAGCCTTAAAAGGCTCAAATGTCATTTCAAATGACGTAAAACCAACATGAATACAAAATGTACATTTACACAAATCGGATGCAAGCTTTTGAAACAGTTAAGATATTTCTGAATTTCTTGCCAACCCTTATTTGTCACTGACTCACATGTACTTGGATTTAGTATTTTAATTATGGGCACAGAGGCACTGAATTAAAGTAGAATACAATTGAGTTAGTTAACAAATGTGGTAAAGATATGTTTACATAATTTCTGTAATAAAATAAATGTGAATAAATCCATTTATTTTTATATATTTTTTATTTAGTTCATCAAACATATACATAGTAGACAAACCACAGCCTTCAGAATCTAAAGCTCAACATAATGGCTAAACAAAAATATATATTTAAAAAACAGAGATGCAGGGGAGGCTAACATAACCCATCAAATATGGAGCACCTCTAAAAAGGCATAACAATCTCATCATCAATCTATCAGCACTTCAGAATGAAATTCAAGTTTTAACCCTGAACATGATTGATTGTGAAGTCTGGAATTGAAAACTACAACACTCACCGGCATCGATAATTTTCCTTTGGACACCATCTGCCGTGAGAAGGTGAATTTATATCTGCTTGCACTTGGCTGCACTGTGTTTGGCTTCATTTTTATTACATTTCATTTCACCCTTTTCCCCCCCGTCTAGTGCAATGTTGGTGTGGTAGAAATAAATACAAAGAAATTACAACACTCTGATAAACGTGATTAATTTTGCATCATATGTGTCAGTATTTGGCCTGGAAAATGGAGTGGTTTACAAAGGCCATTCAGGTCAAACCAAGACATCCCATGCCCATATTTGTCACATGGAGGTACAGTATTGACGAAGTAGATGTGCAGCTTAGGTCAAGACACATACTGTAGCCACAAGCTAATCTGAAATAGGTTTCCTGCTGTCAAAACACTTAAAACCATCCAGCAATGATTTATACTTTTTTTTTTTTTACCTACAGCTCATGACATCAAAGAATAAGAGACGCTTCTTCTGTGACAGGCCCTAAGACGCCAGGCCAAGCAGGAACCCTCCGATGAATCCACTTGTGACAACAATGTTTTTCTTCACAAACTCTGTGGACTGAAAAAGACAGAAAACCAGTTTGAACTCCATGCCACGTGGATAACTCACGTTCAAATGTATTTTCTATAGACGCCAGGCTTCAAGGTGAATGTGTCGCATGTGACTGCTGCCTGCATGTCTTGGGACAACAGACGGAAACGAGCCTTAAATGTTTGTTTTTAATATGCTTTGTCCGAGTACGGTCACTGGACTACTGAATTAATCTTTGAAAAAAAATACTCATTATAAGTTTAAAGGCATGATATAGTCATTTGTGCAGCAGCCTACACAGAAAATATTCTCTCACCTTCTCAACAAATGTGTTCAGCTCTGGGCCTGCCTGATGGGTGCTCTTCTTTAACTGCTTCTTCGCTTTGTTGACATCCTTCTCTACTCTCTTCCAGTCCACTTGGATGTACCCACTGTTGTTAGCTATCTGGGGAAGGAATCACGCGAATGAAGGAATAGAAAAAATGTTTTGTATTGTTATTTGTAACATGTGTTTATGCCTCATGATGCACAAAAATACCTGCAGGAGCAGAAGGCCACCCCCTACAGCTGTAGCAGCAACCTTTCCAACCTTCTGGAAGAGATACCCTGCACACCTACAAATGGAAAGGAGACGGAGTAATATGGAGGTTGATTTGAGATGACTTCATCTGTTTTTATAACGCCCAGTATACAGTAAGGTTTGCATTGCTGCAACTGTACAATATTAAAATATACAGCTGAAGCCCCTGGGATTTGTTTTCAATACAGATTAAACAGGGAGTTTTGTATACATTTCATTACATAACAAGAAACACACTGGGTAGAGAAGAGACATCAGACAAGGAGACAGACATTGTAGACAAATGAAGGTCACAGGAGCCATATTTGATTTAGTTAATTAGCACTGGGCTGTTCCTGAGTCATTCGAAAGCTTCTGTGTTTCTTATATGATATTCCTAACCAAGTAGTGGAGTTAACGAGGGGCACCTGAAGGCAGCATGGTGCATTAGAGGGCAGAATACTTACCATCCACTCGCTCCTCCTATGGCTATCTGTGTGGCCACCGAGTATTTCTCTGCCACCGGCCCGGAGTTGCTGCCGAAGACGCGGTTCCACCATCTCTGGCGTTTGGCATATTCTGTCAGATCTACGACTTTGTCGTAAATCTCCTCTTCCACTTCTTTTTTACATGCACAGAAAAACAAAACCATTCAATATCCAACAGCATTGAAGTGATGGAGACTGTCTATAAAAGGCAATACGACCATATTAGGTTTATCTGGCATAGTACGACAACTGTTATAAACTTAACACAGCATCGTCACTGGAAAGGTGTTATAATAACAACATAATAAATATGGCCAATCAGTCCAAATGTTGACTGTAGACGAGTTTAAACACAGCAGAGGTTGCTAATGATAACTTCGCTGTCGTATGTGATCGAAAGTTGTCAAAGTTGAGAGGCCCGACAGTAAGTTAGCTGCAGACCAGTGAAGCTAAGGGGCAGAGGAAAAGTTAGCAACAAACGCTGCGTCTGGACCACAGCGAGCTGTCCGCGAGGGGCTCAAACACACTCACTCCGCTCCAGACACACACAACTGTCAGACTAAAAGTTACCAAACACGTCCGGTGGGTGATTCGTGCGAAGAGAATCAGGCCGTGAACCGGTTTAGACAGAGATGTAATTAGTTTGTAGGCCTGCTTACCCTTTTTGCGGTTCGCCATTTTGGAGCACGTCGGTCTGTCCTCAGCTGCCTGCGCGTCTGACGTCATTTGCATAATTTCAACGGTCAAAGTAAAAGAGAAAGCAACTTTACTGTCACATGCTGGATTGAAATGTCCCGGTTCATTGACTCTGATTTTTCTCTATGCTGGAAAGGTGGTTTCCATGAAATAAAATAAAAGCCTTATTTATAGCTTTTGGAAAGTACATTCAAGGCTGAGTCTCAAGACAAAAAAAGCTGCTAGAACTTTTCATTGTGCTCATGACTCCTATTTAATTATGTGTATTGTTTGTGTAATAATACTGCTCGTGTACTTTGATGCAGTTATCAATAAAGATTGGGTTTTTTTAAAAGGGAAAAAGAAACTAAAAGGTGAGCAGGTATGAAGACATAATCATAATAAAACCAATAAGATTAACAAGAAGAAGAACCAGTTTCAACAAGAATAATAATTGAACAGGTGCAGCAGTTTATAAATATAAATATTGTAATGTTATGTTCATTTGTATAGCAGACATGCTGCAATACATGCATGAAAACTAGTCAATGTACATTGTACAGCAAATAAAGTTATCGCTACTACTGACTGTTAGTATAAAGGTTCTATTTGTTGTATATGCCATACATAACTGCCCTGTGTGCGTTAAATTGCCCTGATGGACAAATAAAGTTTTATTGAATTGAATTAAAAGTGTTAGGTGATCTGCAGTAAACTCCTGTGGTGCAAAAACACAGCTGTTTAGTAAACATTGACATCACCTCCGGACCTCTGTCTTTTGCATTTGTTGTTCTTCCTTATTTTTGTTTTTTGTATATTTGTGTAAAGGTGGATTTGGAGGGTGGGTGCACATTTGTGTAAATGATTTGTCAACGTGTACACACATACACGTTAAATGACTGTATTTTTTAATGTATAAATAAACTGTGAAGGCAGGTATGAGACAGTGATGAAGAGTCAAGAGAAGTGTTTATTTTCAGCAGACATATTGATGCATATAGAGTATAGAAATACCTTCACTTTTTCTGACAGCCTCTTGTACTAGTGATTGTAAATTTTGTAGTTGAGGGTAACATTTTATAAAATCAAATCAATGTTAGATCTATCTATGATAAACTACTGTATTTGTGCAACGTTGCAACAAACATCCTTGACAGCCGCCCCCCCTCCCCATAGAAAAGTGTGACGGCCATTTTGACCAATGGCGTGCCTTAGAATACAGTTACGTAATCATAATATAGCGCCAGGAACCTATCGCGCGACTTGAGGCGGGACTTGGAAGCCCGTTCGGCGTGTGCGTGCGCGTGTTCGTCCGTGTGTGCGCAACATATCAACTGGAGACAGTCACGTGGCCGCGGACACCGGCCGCTGATTGGTCGGCGGCGACCAGAGGGCGTGCCCGACGGTGGCGGCGGCGTGCGTTTGCCTCTGTGACACAATTACAACAACTTTGAGCCGATGGTTGGGGAAGTTTGCGATATTATCAAATAACACTCACTCCTAAATCCCAACATTTACATCAACTTCATGCATAAATTGGCACTGGAATACACGCTGTGTTTCGATGTACAATGAGGAGTGTAGAAGGTAATTTGAAGGGATCATTTCCTTGAGGATTTGGCAAGATATTACGCTACGCCCCGTTTTTTAGTCCTGGATAGGTGTGCAACACTTTCGTTGTTATTGCGTTTTTTGCCGGAGTTGCTCGGTCCCGTTGATCTTCTCCGTCTCTTTCCCATGAAATCGTGCGGAGTGTCGCTCACTACCACCGCCGCCGCCGCCGCCGCTGCCCCTGCTGCTGCTGCCGCTGCTGCCCGGAGTCTCGGCGTTGCTGGTAATGACGAGGAGAAAATGGCGTCGGGAAAAGCGACTGAAATCGAAGAGGACTTTCCGAAGCTAACGGCGCAAGAGAAAGAGAGCCTGGTCGGAATTGACAGGTTAGACGACGATCTGTTTTGCTTCCTTTTTTTCAATTTCAAATTTTCTTCTCGCAGTTTTAAAAACAACAAATAACCAATACCCCCCTCCCCACCACCACCACCACTACCACTACCACTACCACCACCAAGTAATAATACGGAACCACCGCCTGTGTGTGTGTTTGTCTCTCTCTGTCCTCTACTTTGCAGTTCACTGTTTGGATTTCATAGGCTTCAAGAAGATGGCGCCAGAACGAAGGCCTTGCTGTTAAAGGTATGGAGCAGGAAAAAACAGTCAAACAGTCGCCTCTCTCTCCGTTATCTTCCTCTGATGATTACTGCATATCCCACCTGAAATAAGTGGTACAGACCTCCTTCCAACGACACCACCAGTCTTGCCGTGACATACACACAAGCCTCCCACAAAAAAAACTTTGTAGCTGAACCACTGACTGACTATTATTACAAGCAGCTTTTCCAGTTAGGGACGTTATTATTATCGTCACTCCAAACACCATCATGCATCATGCAACGTCCGCACTGACTCACATAAGAAAAAGGCAGAGCAAAAGGCAAAATCAAGCCAGCCTGGTGCACATTAATCTAACGTGTTCCAGTTATCAAACAGGCCCATAGTAGCACATTCACTCACACAACGTTGTGTTGGAGTAAAAAATTAATTGCAGGATACGAATCTCCACCCTGCTATGGGTTGGTTGAGAGAGAATAGCATCGGTGCTGATTGTTTGGTATTGTACGTAGGCTACACATACATATATTTACATTATTATGTCACATATGGAGAGGTTTTGCACGACAGTATCGTTCTAACGGCTGTGTTGTGTCGAGTACAAACAGCCGTTGGATTTTTTTTAAACAGCCGTTATAAACTACGGGACACTCCGACGTGTGGGATTAACTCATCCTAACACCTTGCTACCTTGCTATTGTTGTGTATCACTTGCTTATAAGTCGAACAATTGTTTGCCCCCTGAGAGGTTATTTATAAATAAATAAATGTTTTTATGTTTAATAGAGAAAGGGTTAAAATATACGTTGGTATCCCACTCAACCGTTCCCCCCATCACCTCCCGGTAACGGCTAACGGCCAGCGAGAGTTGAGTTTGTGTTGTGCGTCAGCTAGCTCTGTTAGCATGTAGCGGCTAACGTAGCAGCTAACCAACTGTCCAGCGGTTTTCTACCTCTCTCCGTCGCACACATCGCTGCTCCGACATCACGTAACTGACAGTATAAGTAAATAAGAGGGGGAAACAAACACACGGCACTGTGGTGGTGTTTTTAAAAAAAGGTTGCATGCATAAATAATAATGACTGGCTGCTTGATTTGGCCCCAAGATGGCGGGGATTGGAAGAAAATACCCCAGCTAACGTTTTGATAGCTAGCTAGGTAGCTAACAGTGGCTAGGCTAGGCCAATCACCATTTGCAGGAAGGGTGAAAAAAAGCGTTCAGTGTTTGTAGCGAGGATGATTCATTAAACCACTTGGATAACTGCACGGTGCTTGCTGGACACACAGCAGTCGTCCATGTTAAACTGCCTTCTTTGCCTTGTGTGTGTGTGTGTGTGTGTGTATGTGTATGTGTGTGTCTTCAACATGTGGCTGCTGCTGGGTTGCTTGTTGTAGGATGAGCTGGGGGCACTGGTTTGTTAGGGTGTACTTTCACTTTAGGCCCAATCAGCCGTGCACCCTCTTATTGTTGCCATTGTTTGTTGTTGTTGTGGCTGTAGCTGTTTGCTTGATATCTGGCCAGAGAGGGAGGTCCATGGTCTTCTGTGTATGGTTAAAGGGATAGTTCAACATTTAGTCAGACCCTCCTCTCACCATAATCCCTATAGTCACAGCATTAGGTTTATTACCTTTAATTATCGGTGCCTGTTGTTTTGAGATCAATGGGGCAGCTGCTCAGTGAACACAATGGAGGTGAATGGTACAGGTCCCCTGTCCCTTATCAAACTCATTGAATACACATTTCAACATTGCTTAGACGCTCCTATGGACAAGTTGTGACCTGCACATTCACCACGCTATCAAATAATCATATATAATTATGTAACATTATGCTTTTGAAATCCCTCCACCCAGCAGCCGTGTCTGGAATGTAGTTCCGGCTGCATTTACCTTTAAAACAACTCTGTCTGGTAACGTTGTGTTATTATCTCATAGCGTGGTGAATATGCAGGTTACAACTTGTCCACCAGAGCGTTGTGGAGTTGTTGGATTGTGTATTTGATGAGGGGCAGAGGATGAACCTACTCCTATAGGGTCCATAGGGATTATGGCAATAGGCCAATTTGCCAAAATGTAGAACTATCCCTTTAACAATCAGCCAACCATGCTTCCTCTTATTGTTGCCGTAGTTTGTGGTTGTGGCTGTAGCTGTTTGCCTGATACCTGGCCAGACAGAGAGGGAGGACCATGATCCACTGTGTATGGTTAATCCTATAAGGTCTGGTCGTAGTGGGGGGTCTCCCTTATGTCCCTTTACATCCTCTCCACCATGTCAGACTATGGGGGGAAGGGCCAGTATTAGTCCAGCATTAAGTACTGTATTAAACCAGTGTAAATCCAGCATACATTACCAGGAGGAAAATACATATTCACTGTGGCACTGTGTCCTAATGTCATTTTTTGTTGTTTAGATTTGGAGAATGCATGTGAATGTGCATTGTTTGCTGAATCACAGTCTTAGTCCTTAGCTAACCCCTGTGGCACACACATGCATAAGTAGAAGAGCAGCATAGCAGAAGGCTAACACTGCCAGAATGTGTCTGATGATGCATGGTGGTTCTGTGCATGTGTTTAATGTGGACGTGAGGAAACTGTAGCTGAGAAGTGTGAGGTTAAATTGTTGTGTTATTCACAAACACAACATTTATTTTTTCCCCAATATTGCTAAACTATTAATCTGAGCACGTAGAAACTATAGGTTGCACTACTGTCAGATTAGAATAGATGGCCTCACGCATTTGAAGGTTTTTTCCCCCGTGGTATCGAACCATAATGTCATTGTCACTTCAGGTTGGTAGTAGAATTAGCTCTTTAGCACAATTACCAAAAAAATATACCGTGGGTTTGTCCAGAGTTCTGCTCAGAGCTAGAGTCCTGTATTTTTGCAACTCTGCTGCAAGTGAACACAGTTCTTAGGCTTACTATTTTATTTAAATGCTCTTTCTACTGGCTTAATCCACCTGCAAGTTCCTCAAAACAATGATGCAAATACAAGCTGTGTTCTGTACGACCTGCTCCTGCAAGACTGATTTCCACTTCATGAATGAACGCTGTTGACTCACTATAACCGCACAACTGAACGTGGCAGTGTTTACAGTTTCACATGTGTGGGAAAGACATTTATCTTCCTTTGTAAAAAATACTCCACCTGATTGCATCACCCACCACGTTACTAACACAGACCTGACTGACATCCTTAACGGCACACGCTGACAAAAATGTCTTGGTGACACCGCGATGAACTCTGCAGGAATGTAAAGTAAAAACATACAGAACGGCACTAGATGTGTTTGTTACTGGAAGTCGCTTCATTTCACCTTGTCTTTTGTTTTATATCCAATCATTTTAGACAGTTATAGTTTTAGTTTTGTGTCTGTAACGGTCAACCAGATTAGTACATATAATTTTTCTATAATAAAATTGCAGCCAACACAATTGTTTTATTGCACATATACACTACACAGTCATACTGTCTGTGGCTGCTGTATGAGCTGATAGAGTCATTTGTTTAGCCGTTGTTTAAATACTGAATGACAAGTCCATATTTGGGCGTACAGCTGGTACTATGCAAAGCAGCCGTGGAAGCCTTTGAAAAAACACACGGCGCCTGTGGCGCATCGGTCAGCGGTGTCTGGTCACCACCTAATAAACCTCAACTACTGGCCTGAGCACTAAGGTCAAGTTTCAAGTTATAATTATACTGGCCTTTTATATATATATATATATATATATACACACACACACACTTATATACAGGTTTTATAACTTGCAGCTGTGCAGCACCGCTCCTACTAACTCTACACCGCTGTTGTTCCTTCTTCCAGGCTGTTAGCTGCTACGACGCCCTCATCCTGAAAGCAGAGGGGAAGGTGGACCCTGATATTTTCTGTCAGCTGGGTCACTACAACCTTCTGCTGGAGGACTATCAAAAAGGTGAGAGGCCCAGCGTTTGAATCGTCCTGCCTGTTATCGTCTCTCTCCCTCCTTCCTCCACCCAAATCTGCATCTCAATCCACTGATTGTTGTTTTTTTCCAAGATGGAGGATATTTCATATTAAAATCCAGCTGAATTGAACTCGATGAAGTTTAAATGTCATCATTAACATTCGCTCCCTCTCTGTCTCCCTCTCCTTCTTTGATTCTTGTGTCCATCTCAACAGCATTATCTGCATACCAGAGGTACTTCAGTTTACAGTCGGACTACTGGAAGGTGAGTGAAACACTACACACATGTAACACAACCAGCGCTAATTCCTCTAATGTGGCACCTTTTGATCCATCTCTATTTTCTGTCCTTGTAAACGGTTGTACGTGTCGTTTGCTCCGTCAAACACATCGTTGGTTTCCTCTCAGATTATTCTCAGTCTGACTTGACTTCTTACTTTTATTTCTGGAAGTTTTGATTTACGTCTGGTCTTCAGCCAATGAAACAGGATCTGCTTTCTGCTGCGTTGCCCTAAACCATGTGGCACTTTGTCCGACTTACCGGAGACTTCGCGATGCCGTCTTCCGCCAGTATGAATGTCAGATGTCCTCAGACACTCTGAAACTGAAACTGGCCACTGTAACCCTAGAGTTGTTTGATTTCACACACCCATTGTGTTGATCTGTAGAGCCAAACAAAGAAAGCATGGCTCCAGACCTACTGTTTACACTGGTGGCACTTTCTCATTTAGTTGCATGGAAAAGGTTTTCAGTTGCACAGTTAAATTTATCATACTTTACAAATACATCCCTCCACGGTTGTATCAACTTTTACAATTAGGGCTTTAGTAGACGAGTTTGAGCTGCAATGCAATGCTTAATGATGACAGTTTGTTGTGTGTGTGTTAGATTTCCATGCAACATGTGGAAGTACTGTACAGTTCAGTGATGCAGATCCAGTGAAACGGTTAAATATGTTAATACAGAGCAGAAACTTCTGGTTGTAACGGCTTGTCTGACAGTTGATAGTTGATCTATCAGACTGGTCACAGTCTAATGGGGATCCAGCAGGGGTTTTCCCACTTTTAGCCGTTTGATAATCCAGCTTCTCGTTGTGGTGACCGTTGTTGTGCTGGGAATTTTTGTAGGAAAAAATGGTTTGATTACATGTCATTTACACAGTGGAGGATAGACATAGAATAACTAACATAATATTGTGCAAAAGTCATAATGCTACTGGTTAAACAAAATCCTCAGACTCATCTTTGTCTTGTTTGGAGATTTCCTCAAAACATGAATATTGCTGGTTTGTTGATGCCTAAGCTTTCTTCTTCTTTTTCTTTTGAATCGCTATGATTTTATCAGACATTTATTGCACAATTTGGCTCGCCTCAAAATATATATCCTCTGAAAGTCTTGACAGCCTGTCTGATTACCACAAAGATTTTATTAACTTCATGTCACTGCCACAGCGCGTGACATGAAGCGAATACGGAAGACTGATGTTATCTCAGAGTCTGTTTTTTGGGGGGGGGTTTGTGCCTTTGCCTGGTCTCTGTATTTAGGCGACCTCTTCACACTCCAGCACAAAGTTCAAACACCTTTAAGAAGCAGCAAAGCTCTAGATGTGTTGCAGAAAAACGTGATATTTTATTCGCTGAAGCTGAGACTTTACTGACATGGTCGGCTCTGTAGTTTTAGGGTAACACTTAGATCCTCCTGCTGGACTCAGTCTCTCTCGCACGTGGACACAAACGTACATAGACAGGTTGCACTGGAATGCTAATAAACGCTAAATGCGCTATATCACACTAAATGTACAGTGTTGAAATTACCCCGTAATCTCTTTTTTCTTTTTTAATTTAAAATAACAAGAAAGAGCCACACTGCAGCACAGAAACTTCACGTTGTGGACTTGTAGAATAACTTGTATAATGTTTTTCTTAACAAATAGCAATAGAAAACCTTGTTTTCCCTGTTTGAGGCCCTTAAAAATAGACGGCAAAGTCCAGTCGCTTTTCTGCTGTTTTGCTAACCCTCCTCCTGGCCATGTGCATTTGTTTCCAATCAATCCATGGAGCGGTGGATAACGTTATTTATCATCTACCATGTTATCTTGTGTATATCTGTGTAGTCTTATCTGTCATCAACAAGAGATTATTACGGGTTAGCGTGTTACGTTTGTGTGGCGGTGCCGCAGAGATGAGAGCTGGGACACCGGGTCGGAGGTTCTGATCTTACAAGGTTGGTTTTCATCTAAGAAGGTGGAAGACGGAGAGCCTCCATTCTCCCTGGAACCAGTTACTAGTCACTGATTTAACCAGAACTAGGACTCTGGAGCTGCTTCATTAAAGGTACAAATGAAGCTGAAGTTGAGCTGAAAGGCCTTCTGTGATTTTGTGATGTCACAACAAAGCCCCGCCCCCTCACCACCTGGACCCACCATCCAACAGCTTTACTGGATTTGGTTTCTTTGCGTGTTTAATTCTGAAATCTGCACGGAAAATCACACGGAAATCAGAAGGGAGCCTCCTCCTCTCTTCTGATTGGCTGACACCGACCTGTTGTTACTAGAAGAGAGATGGGTTGTTGTTTTTTATTAGATCTTAAACCTTGAATCAACACCACAGAAGAAGAAGAGTCCAAATCTTCTCCTGTTGAATGAAACAGTATTTCATTATAATTTCCAGACGTGTTCTCCTCGGTTTAGCTGCTCGCCCACAGTCCCTGCCCACGGCCTGGAGTTAAATTGTCCAATCAGCTGTGATGTGATGGCGTCCAGCAGCAGCAGCAGCAGCCGCCGCCCGTCCGCCCCCCCCCCTCCCACCGCCACCCCTGTCCTGTCAGTGTGGATGAATGGGCCTGTTTGGTTTGGTGTTTCACTGTTTGGAAAGCCCATTAAGCAGAGGTGCTGAGAGTCTGAGCGTGATGGGACCTGACAGCTCCGGCTCCTCGGTGTGACACGTCTCCACAGTGGGGTGTGTGTGTGTGTGAGTGTGATGATGATGATGATGATGGTGCGAGGAAGGCAGACGTCTCCTGGTAGCCATGGTGATGTAAACGTCCTTCGACTTTTATAGCAGGAAAGAATATGCGTTGACACGTCGGTGATGGAAATCCATCGATTTCTGTCCAGAGAGCGGTGTGACTCGTCGCTGCTCTGCTCTCTGTCGCCGCTGGAGGACGAGTTGAGTCTGTGATGGACGGAAACAGTGGAGGAAAAGTTTCTCTTCATTCACATTTTATCCGCTCTGTGTGTGTGTTTTGATTGTAAAGGATGCAGCGATTGATGGAGGTGTAGTCTCAGCTCCTTCTCAGTCTTCACTAGAGCGTAATGTGATTCTGATGCATGTCTATTGATCAGCCTCGTGTCTTTGTTTGGTTATGTTAAAGATCAATACCGTTGCCTGAATCGGCCTCACTCTTGTTCTCCCACACTGTCCGTTTACAACAGTAACACATGTATCTGTGGAGTTTAAGAGTTAATTTTCACATCAGTGTCATTGTTTTTTATTATAATTATATTATGTCATTTGTGTTTTGCACATGTTCGCTGCAGGACGGAGAGATGAAGGAGATCCTTTGTATCTGCACATCAGGCTTTTTAATATTTCTGCAAATAGTAGACGAGCTGCCAGACGGATGAATTTCCCCTCGGGGATTAATAAAGTTATTCTTATTCAAAGGGAACTCGGACTGTTTTCAAAACAGAAGTGTTGTAAATGAATGGAAAGATCAACAAACACAACTTTACAACACGTATTATAAACACGGTGTGTGTCAGGAGCCTGGACGTCGTCAGTGTTTTAACTTTCAGCCTCTTACCCGTCGTTACAACGTGTTGATGATGATGTTTGTTTCTGTTTCTAACCAGTTTTAACCCCTCTCTCCCCAGAATGCTGCCTTTTTATACGGCCTGGGCATGGTTTACTACCATTACAACGCATTTCAGTGGTAAGTGTCTCCTCCAACACATCACACAGCTCTGAACCACGCTGACATCTTGCTTTTATATAGGGAGAGTGTGTGTTAGCCCGTAGCTGGGAGTGTTGATTGGCCGTCATGGTGCGGTGTCGTTGGTTATTCTGTAGTTTGACTGATTATTTATTTGCTGTTGGTTTAAACACGTTTTAAACACACAAGTTTTCTCCACATCTTGACGTCTTTTCACAATAAAAGCAATATTTCTAAAAGTTTCAAATAAGTACAACCGCTATTTGCAGGTGTTTCCACTGAAATGGGTTATTTGAGAATGAGCTGTGATTCTGATAAAGTGTAAATGAAGGAACTATTGTTTGGTTGTTCACAGAGACGTGTTACTGTGTGACGCTGTCTGAGGTACCAGGCTGAGTTAAATGATTGAACTTCACACAGTTTTATTGTGAACTTCCTTAAAATCTAAGACTCAATTTTTTTTTCCAAGTATATTTTTTGGGCATTTATGCCTTTTTATAGATAGTTCAGTTGAGACAGACAGGAAAGGGGGAGGCAGAGAGAGGGGGACTGACATGCAGTAAATGGCGCCTGACGCGGGACTCGAACCAGCGAGGACTGTGCCTCTATACATGGGACGCCGGCTCTAACCACTACGCCACACGACACACCCTCAGTTTTAAGGAAGATGGACAGTCAGAACATTTAGCATGTAGTGATTTATCAACTGTGATTGGTACCCAGCCCTGCCAACGGGTTGGATCTGATCAGACCTGGAGCCACGTGGAAATGCAATAGAGGCGTTTCCATAACACTTTCACGATACACTTTGATATTGACACTTCTGAAAAAAACAACACTTCATAAGATATTTATGTAGGTTTTCTAGGTGTTTATGGAAACACAACTTGTGTCCATGCAGCAACGTGAATCTCAGTTTCCTGTGGAAGGATGTAATTATTATTTGTGGCGTCCGTTGCAGCGTAGAGTGTGAGGGAGGAGCTTCGACATCCATTGCACAAGAGGTTAACCGTGTGTGTGTGTGTGTTGAGTGTGGCTTTGCTCCTGGTGTCCTGATAAGAGCAGATCTTCTAAACGCTGCACGCTGACGTGTCCTCAGCCGAACTCTGCTGATAGAAAACATGACGTTCCTTCATGTGAAGCTGCAGCAGCTGCTGTATCATTACCAGCCTCTTCCTCTTCCTCCTCCTCCTCCTCCTCTTCCTCCTCCTCTTCCTCCTCCTTTCAGCCTATACAACATGGCTTTAGTCCCTTCAGTGAGCGACCACAACAAAACAGATCTGAGGTCTGAGCCGAGGGCTTTGAAGCTTTTAAAACCACAACGTTTATTTTAACGTTTTTTCAACTGCACGACCTGAGTTTGTTGTTTGTTGTTCTCTTAATGCTGTGAAGACGTTTGACTGGTCGTTGTGTCCATTAGCACTGGAGTCTCTCCTCCTCTTCCTCCTCCTCTTCCTCCTCCTCTTCCTTCTTTTTGAATGACTGCCAGTGAATTTACAGCTTCTAATAAAACATTTTAGTACGTTTTAGTTTTAGAATAAATCACTTTTGCTTGGTTCATGCCAGCGTCCACACGATGACAGAGTTTTAGACGTCGGTCGAAAACAGACAGAGACACTTTTGGAAATACATTCTCCTCTTCTTTTTCTTCTTCTTCTCCTTCTCCTCCCATCGTTTCAATCACATGTGACAGGAGGAAGTACAGTTGGCATTTCAAAATAAAAGTAAATACAGATTATTTCATGGGGCCATGAGGTCAGCCTCATCAGTAAATGTGTCGGGTTTGTCTTTGAAGAGTTGTTGTTGTGGTTGAAACATGTCAACGTGGTCGTAGCCGTCGTACATGTGTCTGATTGACTCTTCACACCAGAACTGAGACGTCTCTCTCCTCTGATTGGCTCCTTGTCGTGTTGTTGTGTCTCCGGCCGTTTGAGGCGAATCAGAGCTGAAAGGCTGCGTGAGGTCAGGGTCCAGGTCTCATTTCTCTGACTGCTCCTACACTCCCAGGAGACTCAGGTGCATCACACAGTTCACACCTGAGTCTCTGTACACGATGGACTGCTTCCTCCTCCTCTTCTTCCTCTTCCTCCTCCTCCTCCTCCTCCTCTTCCTCCTCTTCCTCCTCCGTGGCCTTGAGGGATTCCAGGATTTTGTTCCCCTGCCAAGTTTGCATGTCAGCCCACCACCTCCACCTCCATCTCTGAGGCCTGGGAAATGTGACAGAGAGAGGGAGGGGGAGGTGTGTGTGTGTGTGTGTGTGTCATGCTGGGCTCTGGAGGATGGATTACGTCACCCTGAGCCGAGGGCCCAGAGGAATGCTGAGCTGTCAAACTGTGAGCGTTACTTCACAGCGCTGAAGCAGCAGCAGCAGCAGCAGCAGCGGTGGCGCTGACGGTCCAGAGATCCAGTTCTGTTCTGTGGCCTCACAAAATCCACGTAGACCTGAAAAAACGACGAATCCCACTTTGTGCAATAGCGGTCTGCATCTTCACTGGCTGCACGATTCAATTCAACTACGATTCGGTTCGGTTCGATTATGCGATGCATTTCGATGCATCACATCCTCACATTTATAAATAGATAAATATCATAAGTATTTATTTACATGACATTTAACAAAGCTGCTTCCTCGGAGTCTGAACACACAAAGAAAAAGAAAAGGCCGATAGTCTACGTAAAGGTGCACTTGTAAATTTCTCAAAAACAAAACGTAAATCTTGGCAGAATAAAATAAATCACAGTCTGTGTGTGAGCGACATCATCAAACTTGAATGAACCATTTGAATTAAAAAATCGATGATGTGACATAACTGCATCGATTCAGAATCGTCCCATTATAAAATCTCGATGCATCTTTGAAACGATTGTTTTCGGCGCCACTAACATCACAGAGCCAGACTGTGTTATTTGGGTCTTGTCGGAGCCTTTTCCCACAGCAGAGACCGGTCGTTCAGCGGTGCAGCCGGCCTTACGCCGTGTGTCACAACCTGTTCTGCAGAAGAGCTGCAAGTTTTCACTGTGAATGGAGCCAGAGAGGGAGGAGGGGGAGGAGGAGGGGGAGGAGGGGCCGGATAAATGAGGAGGGAGAGGGGGCAATGAGTTCAGTCCGCTGTGTGTGTGTGTGTGTGTGTGTGTGTGTGTGTGTGTGTGTGTGTGGCACCCAGTCAGCAGTGAGCTCAGAGCGGTGCTGGTTCATGCAGCAGAGAGAGAGAGAGAGAGAGAGAGGCTTCATGCTGACATGCAGTTGCCATTGTTGTCATAGCTACACAGAGAGTGAGTTCAATTGGAAAAGTTGTGTTTGTTTTAGTGTTAATTTGCTCTGTGTGCCTCTTTAATGTTGTGAAGAACGGGAGCACAGTGTTTTAGTCCGGAGGGGGTGGAGGAGGAGGAGGAGGAGGAGGAGGAGGAGGAGGAGGTGTTGTGTTCCTCTCTGCATCCTGGAAAACCTGGAAATCAGTTCATTAGGTTTCCAATCGTGGAAAACACACAGAAGATCAGAGGAAAAAGGG
This sequence comes from Decapterus maruadsi, assembly GCA_030347415.2. Taxonomy (NCBI): domain Eukaryota; kingdom Metazoa; phylum Chordata; class Actinopteri; order Carangiformes; family Carangidae; genus Decapterus; species Decapterus maruadsi. The sequence continues at coordinate 26,865,698 of CM064902.1, forward strand.
AAAAACAAAAATACCCAGGAACACAATGTCAGTGAGCTGGTTAATTAAAGGGATAGTTCAACATTTAGTCAGATCCTCCTCTCACCATAACCCCTATGGTCATAGCACCTTTAATTATTGGTGCATGTTGTTTTGAGATCAGCGGGGCAGAGTTGTGAGCTGCTCAGTGAACACGATGGAGGTGAACGGTACAGGTCCCCTGTCCCTCATCAAACTCATCAAATACACAATCCAACAACTCCACAACGCTCTGGTGGACAAGTTGTGACCTGCACATTCACCACACTATGAGATAATCATGTAACATTATGTAACATTACGACTCTCTTTTGAAATCCTTCCGCCCAGCAGCCGCGTCTGGAATGTAGTTCCGGCTGCATTTGCCTCTAAAACAACTCTATCTCTAATGTTGCATGATTATCTCATAGCGTGGTGAATGTGCAGGTCACAACTTGTCCACCAGAGCGTTGTGGAGTTGTTGGATTGTGTATTTGATGAGTTTGATGGGGAAAACCAAGAAATCCCATGAGCCTCCGTAGCGTAGCTCTGAGCAGCTAACGGCTCTGCTCCGCCAATCTCATAACAACATGCACCGATAATTAAAGGTGATGAACCTACTGCTATGACTATAGGGGTTATGGTGAGAGGAGGATCTGACTAAATGTTGAACTGTCCCTTTAAGGTAAAAATCCTGCATAGTTCCTCTTTAAACTTGTGTAGCGTGTTTTCAGTCTAAAGTCATAAACTGTGACCTGTAGTTCCTCCACAAAGCAGAATGGTTTTATTTGAGGTCATGGGTTTCAAGCGGTCTCTGTGATGTATCGGGTGTCGGGGCTCGTGGTCGTGTGACATCATCCCTGAACATGTTCTGCAGAACGATCTGAAGACGGCGGCGGCAGCAGATGAAGTGCAGACATCAGCTCTAAATATCCTCTCACACACACTTAAACACACAGATTGGATCATTAGCTTCAACAAATTGAAGACAAATCCGGTCTTTTGCTGAAACGTCACTGCTCATTTTTCTCCTTCCTCCACGTTTTGGTTCTGAGGCGTCCGGGTCGCCAGAGCGGGCGCTTTAATTAGGCTGTGACAGACATTATTAACTGTTTAACGAGCTGTAAGAGGTGAAATCATTCGGTGACTTTACCCACATACACACACACGCTCTCAGTCAGCTGTAGTGTAGTCATCCCTCTTGGCTTCTGTGTGTTTATAATGGAGCAGCAGCGGTTTTATTAAAACACAAACACCACTTTGTGTCAGACTGGGTTATAACAGAGAGAGGGAGCTGCTTACTCTCAGTGTGTGGATGACGGACAGCTGGTCGTCAGGGGATGGGATGTTGAATCTTCCAGTTAAACTTGTAAGCTCATCAGAATTAGTTTTATTAAAAGCTTATTATCTTCAAAAGCTCTGAATCAAGACCTCAGGGATTTGGGACCACTGAAGGAGGAAGCTAATCGTCACAACCGCTTTTAACAGGATTATGATAACAGACACTCTCAGGTCAAATGTGTGTGAATATGAATCCTCTGATATTAAAAAGTGTTTTAAACTAAAATCAAAACATAATGTTTTTAAAACTGTGTGATCTTGGTTTTGTTTACGGTCTAATTGAACGCTGCTCTGTGGAGAACGGTGCAGCAGCAGCTGTAGCTGTCTGCTACAGTGTTGCGACAGAGGCTCTGAATCTGGCAGCTTTCCAAACTAACTAAACCCTCTTGGCAATCGAATTTTTGTCAAGCGACCACTGACAAATCATCGATTCTCGGTGCTGTTACAAACGTTTCTGATTTGGAGAAGGGCCTGAAAGCACGAAAATTATTTCGCTGCTGATTTTCACCGTGCAGCCGGGACATCATATTTTTAGGCGCTGATGAGTTGCCGCCCCCGCTTTAATGAGCACTCAGCGGAGGCCAGTCACCCAGTAGTCACGGCGCTGTCTCCGTTCAGCCAGAGACCCACATTTTTTTCAAACTGCACTCCACGCTGTCCTCCCATCCCCCAACCGCCCAGATTTACCTCCAAAAATATTTATTTAGCTGTAGAAATGATTTGGGAGACATGCCAAACTGATGATGAAAGAGTCACGGTAAAATGAGCAGATTGACACCTGACACAAAGTGCGTTTTTCTCTGAAACTAGAGCGGGAGTGTCATGTTTTGGAGAAACCCAGCTCTCTTCTCCTCCTTCGTCCTCACGAACGAAACAACGGAAAAACTCGCCGTTTTTTCGAGGAACACATTGGAAAGTCACTCTTCAACCACGTGAAAACCGTTTGTTTCTAGGTGGTGTACAGAGTTTGGTTCGACGTAAGAAAAAAGCTTAATAAATAGCCAAAAACATGCGGTCCTGAGCGGATGGGATGAGAAATTTGTGCGGTCGTGAAAGAGTTAAAAGCTTATTATCTTCAAAAGCTCTGAATCAAGACCTCAGGGATTTGGGACCGAGGTGGAGGAAGGAGGAAGCTAATGCTAGCTGCTAACAGGAGAGAAAGTAGAGCGTCAGTCAAATCAAATGAAAGGGATAGTTCAACATTTTGGCAAATTGGCCCATTGCCATAACCCCTATAGTCATAGCAGTAGGTTTGTTACCTTTAATTGTCAGTGCAAGCTATTTTTAGAACGGCAGAGCAGAGCCGTGAGCTGTTCAGAGCTACGCTACGGAGGCTCATGGGATTTCTTGGTTTCCCTCATCAAACTCATCAAATACACAATCCAACAACTCCACAACGCTCTGGTGGACAAGTTGTGACCTGCACATTCACCACGCTATGAGATAATAACACAACGTTACCACACAGAGTTGTTTTAGAGGGAAATTCATGCAAAACCACTGATGCATGTTGCCTTCAGGGACAGTTTTTCATCAAGCAGCTGCAGAGCGTTATTTAGAAAATGACCAAAATTCTCCTTTAATTTTCAGTGCAAGATGTTTTCACAATCATACTGTTGTAAAGTGCATGTTTTAATCAGTAGATGCACAAAGTGGCTGGTTGCTACCTTGAATTAAATGATGAGCCAAACCCATGATCTGTCAGTGATGAACCCAATGATACAGTTTTTAAGTCCAGTAACCGTCTCTGTGTAAACGTGTCTTTTTGAGTCCAGTCCCTGATGTCTGAGTAGTGAGACTCTTGTTTTTTTTTTTCCCCCTATTGAAGCTGTGTTTGCACCTGTTGCCATAGTAACAACAAACGGCATTTGGCTTGAAAGCTTTTCAAGTCTTCAGAAACATCTCTGATCTGATGCAGGAGCAGCCACACCTGCGCTGGTCATCTTGTCAGCGTCACTCTGCTCTGTTTGTAAAAAGTCATTGAAAGCAGCTTCAGTTGAATGAGATTAATGTAACACGGTTTGTTTCTATTGACATTTGCATTGAACTTCGTATTGTTGTGTTTGTTTGTTTTTTCCTCCAGGGCAATCAAGGCGTTCCAGGAGGTGCTTTACATCGACCCCGGCTTCTCCAGAGCTAAAGAGATTCATCTGAGGCTGGGACTCATGTTTAAAGTCAACACAGACTACGAGTCGAGCTTAAAGGTAAAAACAAAATGATGATCTTTATGGTTCTGGGTTCAGTCATAGCATTGATTAATGGGCAAGAAATTGAAACCACAATACGGTCAAGAGCAACATCCGATGTCTGAGTCAGTGTCATCTTGTCGTGCATCGTTATTTGGGCATAAATGTCCTTTCACACTGGAATAACAGTGTTGTTATGGACCACCAGTCCACCGATCGAGTCCAGTCGAGCCGTCCTCCAGCTCCTCTGCTCGTCAGGTGAACAAAAGGCCGGTGGATCGCCTGTCCCGTCCGTCTGAGCTGCTCCGTCTCCTGACACTGACTGACTGGCTGACTGGCTGCAGACCTATGGATCTATTGTTCTCAGAGTCCTGGTTCCCTTCAGGGACAGACCGCTATCTGATCCCGCTGCTTTGTCCTGCTCCAGACGTTCTGTCACTCGGGCCGGCATCATGCATTTTAATGCAGGAGTAAATAACGATGGAGCCTGGTTTTACGTTTAGAGCCCGTCCACATGGATGCAGGTGAAAACTGTATTGCGTTTAGTGTTGTTGTTTTGGGTGAAGCTGTGTTTCCATATGGAAGAGGCCTGAAAGGTTTTTTTTTGTGTGATTGAGGCGGGTTTTCCTAAAAAAAAAAAAAATAAAAAAAAATTGTGATTGAATATTTGGTTGATTTCTGCACCTTATGTGATGAAATTGTGTGAACTTGCAAAAACGGCAGGAGCTGGGAAAAATGTGATTCCCTCTAACACCGTATTCCCAATTTTTATGTAAAACGTTTCACGCCGTGTAATTTCGTCACTTCGTTACGTTGACGGCTGCTCCCTCCTGTGTGAAGTAAACATGCAACATGTTTCAACTCTCTCTGAAGATGTATGTTACTTTAATGCAACATAAATCATCCATGCTCTGCATATTTTGTGCATTTTGAATGGAAATTGCCATTTATGCAGCATCTTTGGAAAAAAATTGATTATGCACAATGATGTGTGCATTGGATAATCGCGTTTTTCTGTAGAGACTGATGTAAAGGCTTCGTTGCAAGTGGAACTGCTCTTGCTTATTTATATATCTCTTATTATTATTATTACTGCTGATGCTTAGAGAACATGACCAGCTCCATCAGGAGTGTTTATGACGCGTCCTGCTCTGTCTGTGGTTTAATCAAATTCAGTGTTTGTGTAGGAGATAATGCACATCTGTGTGTGTGTGTGTGTGTGTGTGTTGATGCTGGAGGTGGAAACACTACAGAGCTGTGCAGACTGCACGTGCTGCACGTCCTCACTCCGTCTTAGATGCTCCCCTCCCTCTCTAGTCCTGGCTCATTTCCAGAGTGAAACACACACACACGCTGCTCCAGTTATCTACAGGGAGGGGTGGGCACACGTTTAGAGGAGCAGAGATTGAATAAAGGTAAGAGCGAAGGAAGAGAGGAGAAGAGGGAGAAGGGAAATAGAAAGAGACAAACAGGAAATTGTTATAAAATGCTTTAGGGAGGAAGAAGAAGAAGAGGAGGAGGAGGAGGAGGCGTCAGGTGATGGAGGGAGAACGTCTTCACCCAGACTCACGTTATCATATTAACTTCTCTCCATTAGCAGCTGCTGATTTCAGCCAATCAGAGGCCAGTATGTGTGTGTTGATGCAGCGAGAGTCGGCGAGGTGATGAGCTGGCCGTCTGAGAGGATTTAGAGAGAGAGAGCTGAGAAAGGAGGTGAGATAGAGGGAGGGAGGGGGTGAGACGACAGGGAGAGGTGCTGTATGTGTGACTGTGTGTGTATGTGTGTGTGTGCCTGTTCCAGCTTTGAGGTATTGTGTGTCATCTCTCTGCACTCTCCACTGCAGCCGTCTGCTGAATAGTAATCAGTGACACCAGGATAGAAGAGAAGAGGGGGAAGGAAGGAGGGGAGAGAGACAGAGAGAGACAGAGAGAGAGAGAGAGAGGAAGGCGAGACATGGGGAGGGAGGTGGAATGCCAAGCTGACAATCCTGCTGCATTATCTGCCTGCTGCTAGAGCAAGTGTGAAAGAGAAGAGAGGAGAAGAGAAAGACGGAAGGAGAGGAGACGGAGGCAGAGAAGAGAAGAGAAGAGAGCGACAGGAAGGAAGGAAGGAAGGAAAGAAGGAAGATGCAGAGGAGCTGCTGCAGGAGGAGGAGGAGGAGTGAGGTCCGCCGGCCGGCCGTCTAGGTAACGCTGCTGTTTCACTACGTCAGGACATCTGGCCACCATGAGAGAGAGCGCGTGTGTGTGTGTGTGTGTGTGTGTGTGTGGCCTTGGTGAAGCGTGCAGCAGCCGGTTGCTTCTTGATTGTTATCTGTCTGATATTGACTCTGTGTGTGTGTTCGTATCTGAACCACAGCTCCTTTAAGACATCTGTGCCTTTTTATTCATTCATTTATTTATCTATGTTCTTAAAGGATCCAGTCTTTTCTCAGTTCCTCCTCCTTTGCTCCGTTTCCTCCTCGTGTTGCTCGGCTCCTGCTGCTGGAGCGGCCGGTACCTGCTTTCAGGAGGATCTCTGGAGCTCTGAGCTGCTTCACTGACCCACATAAGACTGAACTCACTCAAACCTGCATGCATTGTGCGCGCGTGTGCATGTTTTGCGTGTGCGTGCAGGGTCAGGCTGCGGCGGTGCACCTGTCACCTTGAAGCAGCCGCCTCTCAGGAAACTCACCGCTTTAATAAATGCATGAGGGCAAAGTAGTGGTTGGAGTCATAGGAGGGCTGTCTGTGTGTGCAGTGACCCTGGATGGTGATGGTGATGATGATGATGATGGATGAAGGTGTTGGTTGGTGTTGGTAGTGAGCCACGCCTCTGCAGGACGGGACAGGAAGCTGCTGGAGATCAGTGTCACTGCTTTTTGTTTCTGAGGTGATTTAGTCGTCTGGTTGGAGGAGGAGGAGGAGGAGGAGGAGGAGGAAGAGGAGGAGGAGGAGGGGTGTGTGTGTGTGAGAGATCCAGAGACAAGAATATCCTCAGTTCATTCCCACCCTCCTCCTCCTCCTCCTCCTCCTCTCATGTTACGGTCACTGAGGTTCATTCATGGTTCGCCGTGGATCCGTAGCAGCTCTCTCTCTCTTTTTTTGTTTTATGAACGCAGATGGGACGGAGGAGATTCTCACACACACACACACACACACACACACACACACACACACACACACACACACACACACACACGCTCTGCCCAGTTGAACTTCAAACTGCTCCAGTATTTTCCTCCTCCTGTCTCTGCCAGTCAGGAGCAGCAGCAGGAAGAGGAGTTAGGTGATTGATCCTCAGCCTGTAAACCACTCTGTGTGTGTCAGTGTAACACAAGGATCAGACACTGGGGTTGTGTCTTTTTTTTTTTATTATTCTATTAAATGTATTGCATTTACGGAATCTCCCTTTATAATAAAATGCTTCTTCTTCTTGTTTTGTCTCTCTGCAGCATTTTCAGCTGGCTTTGATCGACTCCAATCTCTGCACTTTGTCCAAAGCTGAAAGTAAGTCGTGTTGCTGGCTACTACTATTACAACAGTGATGTGTATGTGTGTGTTATTGTGTGTTACTGTGTGTGTTGCTGTGTGTTAGTGTGTGTTGTGATGCAGTATCAGCCTGGGTGCAGCAGCTTGTCGGTGGCAGAGAGCGCTGCCTGCACATATTGAAAGGGCACAGGAGGAATATTTCTACCGAGCAGTTTTTTCCTCTCTGCTGCCATTTTCCCTGCTGACTCTGCCCAAGACTGGGGGTTGCCTAGGAGACAGCAGAGAGAGAGAGAGAGAGAGAGAGAGAGAGGGATGGAAGTGCTTGCATGCACATTGCACATACACACTGTGATTTCAGATTACATGTCCCACTCTCCACCCTCACCCCCTCCCATCTGTGCTCCATACTGTTTGCAATCTGTACACACACGCACACACATGCGCACACACACACAGGTCCACAGGGTGAGTGTGTGTGTGTAATATAGAAGGTAAACTAATTATTCTCTCTCTCTTCCTCCCTCTCCCACAGTTCAGTTTCACATCGCTCATTTGTATGAGATCCAGGTAAGAAGTCATTTATTACGACTCGAACTCTGCTGCTGCTTCACTGTTGTAGACCAGACGCATGCTGTAATAGTAGTAGTAGTAGTAGTAGTAGTAGTAGTAGTAGTAGTAGTAGTAGTAGTAGTGTACAGATCTGGAGGTGGAGACTTATGCTGCGTCTCAATTCTAATACACTATGTGCACCATGACTACGTTTACATGCAGTCAATAACCCTTTCATAACCGGAATAAATGCAATAAATGTAAATGTAAACACCAATAACCTGTTAGAAAATCCAGAATATGCTCAGATCTGGTTTTTAAAAACATGAAAATGAGCCCTGTGTTACTTCTTTTCTAACCTGAACATTCGGTCTCAGAGTTCTCACGGTGTCTTTCGCGAGCTTGTGGTCAAATGTCAGAGGAAATAGAAGCGGTCAGCAGCGCCGAACCAAGAAACATGATGAGTGTTGAATTCACACAGTCATGCATGAGCTGGGGCTGAATGTGTGTTTATGTCGTAATACTCCTTTAAATATGTCCAGCTCTGCTCGGGTTTTTAATGATTTGTAACACTTCAATACAATACAGAGAACAAGGAGTTGACGTCATTCATAAAAGCTTAATGTTCTGCACATGTGTTTTCTGCTTTGACTCCTTTACTTTCTGGTTGACTAATGGTCAGTCCATGTTTTCAAGCTGTGTTTGTTTTTTTCATGTCACAGACTAGTAATAGCTTTGTTAAGAATGAGCGTGCTGGTGTGTGATGTTACTACGTCCACCTGTCAGAGAGGGAATGACTGGAGCTACGGAGCTGCAGCTGCACAGCCTCGTTGTGGCGGCGAAGCTTAGACACACGTTTCTGCATCACATACTTCACTTCTGCTGCTCTGGTGTCGTTTTAACTGCTGATCTGAGGCCAGCAGAAGTTGTTGTTGTTGTTGTTGTTGTTGGTGTAAAGGTAGATGTTAGTGTTAAAGCTCCATATGGTATAAAGGTAGATGTTTGTGTTAAAGCTCCATACAGTATAAAGGTAGATGTTTGTGTTAAAGCTCCATACGGTATAAAGGTAGATGTTTGTGTTAAAGCTCCATACAGTATAAAGGTAGATGTTAGTGTTAAAGCTCCATACAGTATAAAGGTAGATGTTTGTGTTAAAGCTCCATACGGTATAAAGGTAGATGTTTGTGTTAAAGCTCCATACGGTATAAAGGTAGACGTTTGTGTTAAAGCTCCATACGGTATAAAGGTAGATGTTTGCGTTAAAGCTCCATACGGTATAAAGGTAGATGTTTGCGTTAAAGCTCCATACGGTATAAAGGTAGACGTTTGCGTTAAAGCTCCATACGGTATAAAGGTAGATGTTTGTGTTAAAGCTCCATACAGTATAAAGGTAGATGTTTGTGTTAAAGCTCCATACGGTATAAAGGTAGATGTTTGTGTTAAAGCTCCATACAGTATAAAGGTAGATGTCCATGTGTAGTGTGATTATAAAGCAGCTCTAGGTTCTATATTAATACTGTGAAAGTATCAAAGCCTCAGTCCACAGAGAAATGCACACAGCCTGGATTCAGAAACTGAGCCTTAAAACCAGCCGTCAGGACTTCCTGTCACTTTGTGATGTCGCAACAAAGCCCCGCCCCCTCACCACCTGGACCCTCCATCCAACCAACACTTTGCAGGACTTATGGTTTCTCTGAGTGTTTTATTCTGAAATCTGCTCTGTTTTTATTGCATCACTCACAGAAACCTGTCAGCCAATCAGAAGAGATGCTCAGAGCCTCCTCCTCTCTTCTGATTGGTTGACACCGTCCTGTTGTTACTAGAGCTCCAGAGAGAAGCTGAGAGAGAGAAAGGAGATGGAAAACTAGAACAGGAAAGAAACAAGCTTTGACAGTGAATTGTACCTAACAACAGATCACCATAGCAACAACACTGTGGTTTCTAAGAACACGATTCTGCACAGGGCTGTGACATCACCCGCCTGATACACCTTGTGTATTTATATTAATATAACGCATAGTAAACAGCATGTATTAGATGTGATAGTTTCACCTGTTACCAGTGTTTTAACTAGGGATGCACCGATCGGATAAATGAGGACCAATGAACTGCTGCTCCCTCGTTGTCTTCCTTCATGTTGAGCCTCTATGTGGGTGCTGTAAATTAAAATGCTTCTTACTTGAGTCACAGATGTAAAAGGTGTTAGCCTGCCAGGATGCTTTTTATTTATTTATTAGGGCACCGGCCATCGCCAGGGCACTCGACCCAACAGCTATGAAATAGCTGTAGGGACGAGTGCCCGGCGAAGCCGGGCACTATTGTTATTCTGTGGATTTTTTCCTAGTTAGTGTGAATGCAGAATGCATTCACACTCTTGCTCTTCTGTTCGGCCATTTTCTTTATTCTTCTTATTATTATTATTATTCTGGGTTCTTCCGCCGTTTTTCGCAGTTAAACTAGTCCTTCATACTTTTTGCCATTTCAACAATTCATATATTAAAACGTGCAGCTTTTTCAGGACATGTGTGCTATGACTTTTCTCTTTTCAACTATTTAAACTTTTTAAAATATTTAACTTTTTCTGACTTTTTTTCCCCATAGGAAATGCATTGAAATGGTCTTCAAACTCTTCAAATCTTGTGCTTCTTTAGACTTCAACTACTTCAACATACTTTCAGCTACAGACTTCATTCAACTTTTAAAATGTTCACAAAACTTTCAACAATTCACAGTAAATTCAACTTTTTCATATCTTCTACGGTTATTGATCAGTACCCTTCAACTGATCATGATCAATTTTGACAAAATTCAGATTTAACATGGCAGTCTATGGGACGGAATGTTCAGAGCTAGAGTGGAGACTGTCAGTTGCTAGAGTGAGAGACTGTCTGAAAATCCTCTGACACTTTGCTCTCTAACCTGTCCCCACGGCCACAAATTTCACACTAGACACATCATTTTCTCCACTTTTGTAGACAAACTTGTCCTGTTTCTCACAGTGTGGTCAAAAACCCAGAGAGACGTACAGAATTTAAACTAGGAGCCTCTAAGTGCAGCCTGTTCCCTCCCCTCCTCTCATTCACTCTCATTCAAAAGTGGGAGCTGAATTTCTGATAAAAGCAGAAATGTCTCTGTTTCTAACCTGCTCTAGAAACAACAATTTCTACTCTAGAAACACCAAAAGAACATGTCCTTCTTCAGCAAGGTCTTAGGATTAAGAAAATGTAAACCTTTTAGCTCTTACCAAGTTTAAATTAATCTTAAATTGGATGTGTTTGAGGGTGTCACAGACCTGTTTCTCATCCAAGCAGTGAAACTCACCATGGCAACAAGGCATCTGTGTTCTAAATTACACACAGACAGACAGACAGGCAGACAGACACACACAAATACACAGACACTCTGGTTTACAGCTCATTAATCGGCCTCTCAATGATTTCTTATCTTTAATTTGGAATTTTTAAAGATATCTAAAAAGTTATTTGTCTACACACATTTCAGTTTGTTCTCTTTATGGAGATTTCAGAGCTTGGAGCTTCTTCATGTCCTGGCTTCAGTCTTTTACACCTCTTCAACATTTGAAGGATTTTACCTTTTCTCATTATTTCCAACAATCCAGGCCATTTTTCAATCATGTAAGGAGTTTCATATTATTCATTCATTAATGTATAGCCTATATATCTTTACTCTTTCTTTTTACACCTCGGCTACCTTTAACAATTCAGTTATTTTCCTGCATTTCATGTCATTCAGCCTCCTCATTACAAGTTCTACTCTTTAGACATTGCCTCATCTTTATTAACATTTATATAACAAATGCTTTCAAGCTGTTTCTTTATAATTTATTAGAGTAGTTTGGGTATACTTTTTTCTTTCACCACAATCTTCAACAATTCAAATAATTTCCAACCACCTAGATGTTGTTAAATCTGTATTAGTAATAGTCCAACAATGTTTTAATGTTATCATGTTTGAGTAGACTTAAACTTTTCAATTTCTTCATGCTAATCTTCAACAATTAAGTAATATCCAATCATTTCATACAAAATAAACCTCCTTCTTACATGTTCCATTTTTTAATCTATTTTCACTTATTGCCTTAGTCATGTTAGCACTTGGTTTATCTGTTTTCTGTAGCAGTGCTTTTTTCAGCTGACTGCAGACTCTCAACTGTTAAACTTAATAATGCAGGATTTTCCAACACATTCCTCTGCATTTTCAACATTTCTACTACTTTTAGACTAAAAACACATTCATTACACTTATCTTAAACAATTCAGGATTTTTTCCACCATGTCATGTCATTCAGCTTCCTGCTTACATGTTCCTACTTTTTAATCTATTCTCACTTGTAGTTTCAGCTATGTCACTGCTGGTTCATCAGTTTTCCTTTTTGTTGGGCTTGCTGCAGATTTCAACTCTTCAACTGTTAAACATCTTAAACATGCAGGATTTTTGCATTATCTTCTACCGTTTTAACATTTCAACTGCTTTTTACATTAATCTTAAAGTTATATGTCTCAGCTTCAACGTTAGACTTTTTCAACAGTTCTTCAGCTAATTCAACTTTGTTTCAATGATTTCTTTAGCTTATTCAGCATTGCTTCAGCAACAGCGTTCAGCTGCTTTCTGCATTCACACCATTTCCATTCTTGGAAATGCCTTTTCTAGTTAGTGTGAATGCAGAATGCATTCACACTATTGTTCTTCTGGTCGGCCATTTTTATTTCTTTAAACTTCATCTTCATCTTATTATTCTGAGTCTTCCGCCGTTTTTTGGTATCTAACTCCTCCTTCATACTTTGTGCTATTTCAACAATTAATGCATCAAAACGTGCAGCTTTTTCAGGACTTTCCTGCTATTATTTTTCTCTTTTCAACTATTTATACTTTTTAAATTATTTAACTTTTTCTGCAATTTTTTTCCCATAGGAATACATTGAAAACATCTTCAAACCTTTGAAATCTTCATACTACTTTAAACCTCTACTGCTTTCACATACTTCATCCCACAGACTCCATTTTTCTTTTAAAATGTAGAGAAACTTTTAATCTATTCCCGCATTACTCATCTTCGTGATATATTCAACAGTTTCAGATATTTGGCAGTTTTTAAATCATTAAGATTTTCAACAAAATCCAACTTCATAATGGGTGTGTATTGCGTCTAACGAGCAGAGCTTAGAGTGGGTGACATCATCACTAGAGTGGGAGAGAGTGAAAAATCAGTCTGGATTTTTTCTGGATAAATTGTCCTCATGGCCACAAATTAAACTCTAGACACTTGATTTTTTCCAGGTTTGTAGCCACACTTGTCGTGTCACTGATGATGTGCTCAAAACAGCAGACAGATTTACAGAATTGTCTGCATGAGCCTCTTTGTGCAGCTAGACCTGCTCCAGTGGCTCATTGACTCCAATACAAAAGTAGGAGCTAATTTTTTGAGAACAGGAGAAATGACCCTCTTTTCTAAACTGCCACGAGTAGAAAACTATTCATCATACGAACATGTAAGTCACACAGCCAGCTCAGGAAGGTCTCCTTGCCGGATTAATCATATCCACACTCTGATAAGCGATTCGGTTCTCTGTTTATAGGCTGTTTTGCGGAGGCTGCACCGAGCTCAAATCCCACTCTGCTCTGCTCTGCTCTGTGCAGTAGCCAGCTGTAGCAGCCAGCTCGTTATCAATGTCTATAAATAGAACAGGTACAGGTGCTGCCTGCACGCTCGTTAACACACAGCCTCACACAGAGATATGATAAAACAGCCTGACAGGATGTCCTTAGGAAATGAATTAAACACTCTGACAGACAGACACACACAGATTGTCTCACATGTCGCACAAATACACAAACACAATACTGTTCCACACAGCCTGTCTCTCTCTCTGTCTGCCTGTCTGTCTGGAGGAGGAGAGATTTGATTTTTCCCTTCCTTCCTTCCTTCCTCCCTTCCTCTTCTACCTCTCTCCTCCTCCTTCTCCTCCTCGTCTCCTCCTCCTTCTTCTCCGCCTCTTCCTCGTCTGTCCTTTCTTGTCCTCCTCTTCTTCTCATCTCCCTCTCTCTTCTTCCTCCTCATTCTCTCATACTACAAGTTATACGTTTCAGCTTCCTTCCTTCCTTCCCCCTTCTCCTCCCTTCCTTCCTTCCAGCTTACCTTGTATCCTTTCTTCTGTCCTTCCTTCCTTTGTCCTTCCTTCCAGCTTACCTTTTATGCTTCCTTCCTTCCTTTCTTCCTTCCCTCTTCTCCTCCCTTCCTTCCTTCATACCTTCCTTCCAGCTTACCTTGTATCCTTTCTTCTGTCCTTCCTTCCCCTTTCTCCTTCCTTCCTTTGTCCTTCCTTCCAGCTTACCTTTTATGATTCCTTCCTTCCTTTCTTCCTTCCCCCTTCTCCTCCTTTCCTTCCTTCATACCTTCCTTCCAGCTTACCTTGTATCCTTTCTTCTGTCCTTCCTTCCCCTTTCTCCTTCCTTCCTTTGTCCTTCCTTCCAGCTTACCTTTTATGCTTCCTTCCTTCCTTCCTCTTTCTCCTCCCCTCCTCCCTACCTTCCTTCCAGCTTAGCTTTTTTCCTTCCTTCCTTTCTTCCTTCATTCCTTCCTTCCTTCTGTCGTTTCTTGCTTCCTTCCCCTTTCTCCTTCCTTCCTTCCTTCCTTCCTTCCTTCCTTCCTTCCCCTTTCTCCTTCCTTCCTTCCTACCTTCTTTCTTTCTACCCTTTCCATTTTCTTTCTTTCTTTCCTTCTATTCTTTTCTTTTTCTATCTTCTTTCTTTCTTTCTTTCTTTCTTTCTTTCTTTCTTTCTTTCTTTCTTTCTTTCTTTCTTTCTTTCTTTCTTTCTTTCTTTCTTTCTTTCTTTCTTTCTTTCTTTCTTTCTTTCTTTCTTTCTTTCTTTCTTTCTTTCTTTCTTTCTTTCTTTCTGTCTTTCTTTCAACAATGTCTTCAGCTCATTCAGCATTGTTTCAACAATTTCTTCAGCTCATTCGGCATTGCATTCTGCATTCACACGCATTTTCTGCAGGAAATGCTATCTTTTTCTAGTTATTTTTCCTCTTCCGGACGAGTTCGCTACTAGTCCTGCAACTCGAAGAGTTGCAGGACATATTATATATCCGTCCTGATCGGGATCGAGCTGCTATTACTTTTCTTAATAGGAATTTTTTGCGAAAAATTTCCCATAGAGAATGAATGGGAGAAGGTCAAAAAACTAACAAATCATCGGATTTTTCATACTGCCAACTGTTGTCTACTGCTCAGGCATACTTTCAGCTAGAGACTCCGTTTAAACTTTAAATAGTAGACACAAGTCTTGTGTATTGGTGTATTACTCCACGTTTTGATAGGTTGTATAGTTTTTGATCAATCCCTGATCAATGACCATGATCATTTTTGGAGAAATTATGAGATTATAATGGGTGTGTATTGCACGGAATGTTCGTGCTAGAGTGCGTGATGTCATCAGCTAGAGTGGGGGGAGAGCCCAGAAAAACTCCTGATTCTTTCTCTTTCCACACTCCTCTTGGACACAATTTACACTGTACACACATAATTTTTCATAGTTTTGTAGACAAACTTGTTGTGTCTCCCACAATGTGTTCAAAATATCAGAGAGACTTACAGAATTTGAATTAGCAGCCTCTGAGTGCGGCCATGTCTGTCTCTCCTCCTCATTGACTCCAATACAAAAATTTTCTGAGAGGAGCAGAACGGACCGATGTTTTAAAACTGCCCGTGTCGCCAAAATATTTACTGTAGAAACACCAAATCGTACCAAAATTTTCAGGAAGGCCTTAGGGCACCGTTGATCCATGTTTTGTTCTGATAGGAGCTACCGTTTTGTCAGAATAAGCCTAAATGCGAGACCAGTGCAGAGGCGGAAAATCGGTCTTTTTCTCGACGTTTCTGTCTGCCTCAGCCTGGGGGCCCCTATCGTCATTGGCAACCAGCTCAAGTTGTCATGGTAACCTCTGATCCTCAGGCCAGGGTCGTTAACTCCATAAACAATCCACCTGGAGCTCGTTAAGATGTTTGTAAACACAGACACACAGCTAAATCAGACTGATACAGGATCCAGCTCAGTCACACACACAGACTCTAGAACCAGCTTCATGTCATTACAGTTATAGACACACACACACACATTAAAAACACACAAGTCTGCGCATTCCTCTCCCACACTCTAACACACACAGGTAACTTCCTGTGATTACAGTTAAAGACACACAAACACATCATCTCTCTCACTCTAACACAGGTAACCTCATGTGATTACAGCTCCTCCATATCAGTGCTTATAGAGAGATGATCATGTGTCTGATCAGCTCTGTCTTGACCTTAAGAACGTGGGTTTGATTCCCATGTTGACAGAGATGGTTAGAACGGCAGTAGCTCCGGTGCCCTTTCAAAATTTCCCGAGAGGAAATTTTCTAGTTTTTAATTGTTGATGTATAGAAGAACATTTGAAACTGATTGGGGAACCCTGGTGTACAGTTTATCGGTATCGGATCGGAACTGAACAAACTGGATCCGTGCATCCCTAGTTGTAATTTAAGTTAAAACACATCTAACACCTGATTTACTGCTCTAATCATTATCATAAGTAGCTTATGATCAATCATGGAGTTAGTTCAGATATCGGTGTTTGACGTTGTCCAGCTCTGGTCCGGCTCTGGTCCAGCTCTGGTCCGGTTCAGATCCGGTTCAGGTCTGGCTCAGATCCGGCTCAGGTCCGGCTCTGGTCCGGTTCAGATCTGGCTCAGATCTGGCTCAGATCCGGCTCTGGTCCGGCTCAGATCTGGCTCAGATCCGGCTCAGGTTCAGATGTCTGTCTGATAAAGATCAGTGTGAGCAGGAAGGAGCCGCTCAGAGCTTCTCCTTTATGTGACCCAAGTGTCAGAGTTTGACCAGAGGTGTCTTTATTGTGTGCAGACAGGAAGTCCACCACCAGACTGTGTGTGTGTCTGTGTCTGCACCAA
Source organism: Decapterus maruadsi (assembly GCA_030347415.2). Classification (NCBI taxonomy): domain Eukaryota; kingdom Metazoa; phylum Chordata; class Actinopteri; order Carangiformes; family Carangidae; genus Decapterus; species Decapterus maruadsi. The sequence continues at coordinate 26,882,213 of CM064902.1, forward strand.
AACACACTTATTGGAGTTTGTAGCTTCAGGGAGTGTGTGTGTGTGTGTGTGTGGAGATGGGGGTTGGTTGGTTTCTCATGAAAAGACTGATAAGGAAACACACACACAGACACACCTTCCTATCGTCGCACCGGTTCAGACTCAAGGTCAATAAGGTCGCCAAGTTAAAACAAACATCAGGCTGACCTCAGACCAGCCAGCTCAGGTTTCCCTAAAATCCTGAACGACACACACAACACACACACAGAGTCTTACCTAAAGTGCAGACACACTTAAAGCTTCCAGACGTGTTGAGTCTGGCCTGTCCTCTCCCACACTGACCCTCCCCCATGTGTGTGTGTGTGTGTGTGTGTGTGTGTGTGTGTCGGTGTGGTCATTACGAGTGTGAGGAGGTCTTCAGACTCTTTAGACTCTTTGTGTCTGTTCAGGTTGAACCATAAAACACACACTGACCCTGAGTCTGTCTGTCTGACACCACCTCTCTCTCTCTCTCTCTCTCTCTCTGTCTGGCTGCGGCTGCAGAAGAAACACAGAGCGGCTAAAGAAGCGTATGAGACTCTGCTGCAGACGGAGAATCTTCCTGCACAGGTGAAGGCCACCACACTGCAACAACTAGGTGAGTTCCTGCTGCTCGTGCTCTCGCCGCCGCCGCCGTTATCAAGTCAATTTCAATTGTTTTTATTTAGAAAAAGAAGGGACAATGCATGTTTATGGACCGTTGAATGTAAATCTGCCAGACTGTAGCCCCACGTTGTTGTCCTTTAGCAGGTTGATGTTTTTATAGAAGAGGAGACGTTCAGAAAGACTAGGGCTGCAACTAACAGTTATTTTCATTATCGATCTGTCGATTATTTAAATGATTTTTCGTTCAAAAAATGTTGAAAAATATCAGTCGGTGTTTCCAAACCACACAATGACGTCCTCAAATGTTTGGTTTTGTCCACAAACCAAAGACATATTCAGTTTATTGTCATAGAAAAATCAAAGAAACCAGAAATATTCACATTTAAGAAGCTCAAGTCACGGAATTTGGACTTTTTTATCTTGATAAAACTACTCAAACTGATTATTTGATCATCAAAATAGTTGACAATTAATTTAATAATTTATTATTGTTGCAGCTCTAATCACTTTATCACAGCCCAGTGATAAAGTGTCAGTGCAGTTGTGTTAAGTTGAAGTGCAGACAGACCACGGTCTACAGAGTTTACCAAGTGCCAGTGCAGTATTTGGAGGAGCAGATTTAAGAAGGAAAATTGAAAACTGAATGTAAAAAATAATCCTCCGAGGTTCAGACACCAGATTTATCGATATTTTTCCTTTTGCATTCTCTATAACAGACATAAAAAACTTGAGCGAGCTTGTTCTCTAGGTATTTTTTTTAACAGCTGGTCTGTGCGCACCAGGTAGTGTTGATCCCTCTCTTCTTACCAGCCTAACCCTCATGAACGGTGTCATAGTTCTGCATCATGATCGTCCCTGTACTAGTGGAGATGCTGTAAGCTGCTTCTGTTCTACCTGTTTCTCTAAACCGCTGCCTGGACGTGTTGCATTGTTTTCCTTCCCCCTCCCCGTCCGTCCTGCTCCGGCTCTGGATCGGTGCAAGCACGTGCAAAAACAACCGACGTTGCATGGAGTTGTGTGTGTTTGTGAGGAATTAGAGTTAAAGCAGATATCAGCGGAATGTTTTTGTTAATATAAGTCCTATTTTCCCAGCAATCACTTAGAGGAGTGTTTCAGCTGCTTCTGTTCTACCTGTTTCTGCTGTAAACCAGGAGAAAACTTTCCTAGGACAAGTGTTATCCAATTGAAGGGCATTGTTTTGCAGCCAAGGGATACGCGTGAATGTGGTCACGTAGCACGAGGACCAATAGATGCCTGACGAGGAAGGCTGCTAACTCATGGTGCGTTCAAGGAAACTCGTAACTTGTGTTTTTCCTTCCTGTGAAGTCATACCAGTTTGATCTGGTACGAGTTCACGGATGAAGTTACGAGAAGTGACTTTCACAGGCAACAGGACGGTAAAAACACGAGTTGCATGGAGTTGTAGTTGTGTTTGCTGAGGAATTGAAGAGCATTAATTGAAAAACTGATATCTGCTTTAATTGAGAAAACTCATGTGCTAATAAATAAGACCTCACACAACAGAAATGTGATATAATTGTTGCACTGGAGGGAATTCATGAGTTTTTCGTTGTTGTTGTTTTCCATTACACACAAGCTGAAGAAGTTTTACAGCGAATGAAAAGCATCTCTGAAACGATGTGTTGACGATGGACAGATGTGATGGAGCATGAAAGTGTTTGTCCCTGCAACGAGTTATCCACTTAATTATGCAGATAAATAAATCTGTAACGGTCCAGAAACACAACAAGAAAGGTTTTGTTTTAGTTTGCTTTGTTGTCACCAGTCGGCTCCGAGCTCAGCTGCTCCACGACGACGACGTCGGTGGTTCACTCATGTAGAAAAGTGTTTCCAGCTGCAGCTGCAACACAAGACGACTGTTAATAACTGGAGTAACAGAGATGGATGGTGACAAGTGCAGAGAAAGGGTGAATAAGCAGGAATATTGATCTGTGTTTTAGGTTTCTCTATAAAATATGAAATAAAACTCAAAGGGATCACCACGCTATGAGATAATAACACAACGTTACCACACAGAGTTGTTTTAGAGGGAAATACAGAGACTGTTGATGAAAAACTGTCCCTGAAGGCAACGTGCATCAACGATTTCCCTCTAAAACAACTCTGTGTGGTAATGTTGTGTTATTATCTCACAGCGTGGTGAATGTGCAGGTCACAACTTGTCCACCAGAGCGTTGTGGAGTTGTTGGATTGTGTATTTGATGAGTTTGATGAGGGAAACCAAGAAATCCCATGAGCCTCCGTAGCGTAGCTCTGAGCAGCTCACGGCTCTGCTCCGCCATTCTAAAAATAGCTTGCACCGACAATTAAAGGTAACAAACCTACTGCTATGACTATAGGGATTATGGTGATGGGCCAATTTGCCAAAATGTTGAACTATCCCTTTAAAAGAAGATCTTAAATACCCCACGCTTCCTCCAGTTTCAGGCTGTGTTGTGGTTTTTCAGCGATGTACTTCACCGTCTCCCGTGTCCTCCCTGAGGCGGCCGGGACCATGATGTCTTCATGTCTTCCTGGTCATGAAAATAATTCCTGTCTCCTTTTTTTTCTTCTTTTCTTTTTAACTTTACTGCTTCCTTTATATAAACTACAATCATCCGACATCAAAGTGCGATCATCACGTGACTCCTGCTGCAGAGGCACCGAATCAAAGACGCACACACACACACACACGAGTGTACAGCTGTGTTTGACTCTGTGGTGAAGGAAAAAGGAAAGAAGAAAAAGACCAAACTATATTTTTTGCGCCAAGTTTAAGAATTTAGGCAAAAAAAAGATTTTAAATCTGTTTCCTGAATCAACAAACGTCTTTTTCTGAGAGATTTCCATTTAGTAGACGAGCCCACCCACCGTCCTAACTACCCTCCAACCCCCACCTCCCATCCTCTCTACGCTCAACCCAGTTGTAAAAAAAACAACAACAACAAAAAAACCATTCCCCGTCTCCCCGTCTGCTGGCGTTGTCATGGCGACCTGTGGAGCTTGCCACAGGTGTATGCGGAGAGGGAGGGAGGGAGGAGACGGGTCTGTGATCGCCTGCAGCCGTCTGCATCTCCTCTCAGATTGTTTATTTGTTGTAAATGGCCCATTTACAGGCGCAGAGAGTGTGTTTATGTTTGTTCGTGCGTGCATGTGTGTGCAGGGTTGTGTGTGCGTGTGCAGGGTTGTGTGTGTGTGTGTGTGCGTGCACTTGGAGGTGGGAGTGCTTTGTGAGCAGGGAGGAGTTGTTTGTAAAGGCTGCTTCATCTGAGACGGTCTGAAGTGTCTCCGTGAAGATTGCTCCCTCCCTCCCTCCCTCCCTCCTCTTTGTCTGCCTCCCCCCTCCCCCCTCCTCCTCCTCCTCCTCCTCCTCCTCCCTCCCTCCCCCCTGTCTCTCTCCCCCCTCCGTCCCCCCCGGCCCCTCAGAGAGCCATTTGTTTTGTTTATGAGTCTGGTCCATTTGCACATCACACACTGGTCTCACTTTCTGATTGCACCGTGTCCTTTGGACTCAGGTACTCGACTTGGACTCAGTTTATGTGTCCAGCCCCCTCCCAGATCTGACTTCTGCTCTGTCTCCCCCCTCCTCCTCCCCCTCCCCCTCCCTCCCCCTCCAGGCTGGATGCATCACACGGTGGAGCAGCTCGGGGATAAAGGCACCAAGGACAGCTATGCCATCCAGTGTCTGCAGAAGTCTCTAGAAGCAGACCCCAACTCGGGCCAGTCCTGGTACTTTCTGGGCAGGTAAGTCAAACAGAGGTGTGTGTCTGTGTGTGTGTCTGTGTGTGTGTGTGTGTGTTTTACAGGGTTGGTCTCCTGATTAGCGTGTTGGTTTGACCCAGAAGCTGCCTTGGTTAATAGTTTTTTATTTGGTTTATTTACAATGGCGGTGATTATGGCTCCGTTGGCTCTGTTGGCTCTTTTCTCCTGGAGGTCACTACCTGCTCCTGTTACTGCAGCCTCAACACACCGATGTGCACCTTCAGACCAGGATGGTTTAAAGGGATATTTCAACATTTAGTCAGATCCTCCTCTCACCATAATCCCTATAGTCATAGCAGTAGGTTCATTCATTATATGCTATGACTATAGGGATTATGGTGATAGATGAATTTGTCAAAAATGTTGAAATGTCCCTTTTTTGAACAGCTCAGGTCACATTCAGACTATTAAAGATGATAAGTGAACAACAGTGTCCGGCTCAAACATTCCCATTATTCCCGTGTGGTTAGCTGTGGTGCTAACCCTGTAGTCCCACCTGGTCTACAGCATAAATTAGCATCAGTTGTTGTGTTGTGTGTGTGGGTGCACAGTGTGTAGATTGTATGAGGTGTTGTTAAAGGGATATTCAGCATCTCATGAGGCGTCTGCGTATATTATGTCTCAACTCAACAACTTGCTGTGTTATTGTTAGAAACGTATAGAGAACACGGATAGAAACAGTGATGGATGCATACAGTAATCGACTCGTCAGGGCTTCTCACATTAGCAAGTGTCTCTTTTCAGTAGAAATTTAGCGGGTGTTTGATGCTTCATATTATGGGCTGGGACACTACAGTATTTGTGCTGTTGCAGAAGTTTGGTGCTGTTCTGAACATTATAAGTGGCTATGAGCGGCTTCATGATGGCGGTTGGCTGGTGGAGGAATCGACAGCAGCGTATTGTCATCGTGCAGTCTTTGCTGAAGATAGTGGTCGGCAAACTTGATCTCTTGAGGAGGGCTCTTACTCGGTGTCACAGTGTGTTAGACCATGGGTTGAACTTACGCTTGAATATCCCTTTAAGGTTACGGTTTGAGTCTGAAAGTTTCTAAAATGGGTCCAGTGTTTCCAGAAGCTGGTGTTTTAAACTCAGGAACAGGAGCGATGAGGCCTGAGGCTCAGCGTTTCCTGCAGGTTCCAGCCTGGACCAGCTTGAAGGAGACGTTGGGTGGATTTTACCTGATCCGAGGGAGTTTATTTGATGTTTCTCCAGCGAGCTGCTCAGACCCAGAACCAACTGTGTGTCACAGCCTGGTGTGTTGTTGACAACAGCGTCCGTCGGCCTGACACGAGGCTTTAACAGGCACCAGTGTTGGTGTGAGGACGGTTGTAGGCGAGTGCTGCCGAGGCCACCAGTCAGAAAGCACATGGGTTCTGTTTGTTTTTTTAAACGCATTTTTAAGGCATCAAATAAGTATTGAGAATTGTGGAAATGTACAAGTATTGGTATCAACTACTGAAATTCTGTCTGGTTTCAAGACTAATGTGAACTCCTTGTCCTGGTCTCTCCACTCAGGTGCTACTCCAGTATTGGGAAGGTGCAGGATGCCTTCATCTCTTACCGCCAGTCCATCGACAAGTCGGAGGCCAGCGCCGACACCTGGTGCTCCATAGGGTAAGAACAGAGGAGCAGAGGGTCACATCTGGGGGCGGGGGGGTTGGTGTGGAGCAGCTGCAGTGCAACAAAGGAGCATCTATAGACAGAATCTTGTTGTTTACAACTACTTCTGGGTAGAAAACCAGCATGTAATTTGAATGAGAACACAGTAGTAATGAACGAGAGTTTAGCTAGGCTATATATCATGTTTCACGCCCTATCACCGTTTAGACAAATCTTAAATGATTGAAGAAACATTATTATTTGTGTGTGTGTGTTTTGTGTTGCTATGTGTGGTATTTATTCAGTTTGGGGGAATCACAGTGTCTAGAAAGCATCAGTGTCTCATCTGACAGGGACAGCTAACAGTAGGAGCTAAGCTAACGGCGGCAGCTAAGCTAACATCAGGACGTCAGCTGTTGAAACCCTCCCGTTGTCGGACACGACATGAAACTACTCCAGTAGCTCAGTCATGTTGTAACTCAGATATCCACTGGAGAAAATATTTTTTCATGAACCGTTTATTGAGTCACTGAGTTATTAAAGCTAAACAGCTAGCTAACGGTTAGCCGGCTAATCTATGATAACCATGACTAATTACAAAAATGTGCACACATAAATAATGTGTTTATCCAATCATTGGTTTTATTAACTTTACAAACATCAGATTAGTCTAAAAACGGTGATATAGTGACATGAAAAATTTGATATAATATACAACGAAACTCTCGTCATTGTTGCTGGTTTTCTACCTGGAAGTAGTTGTAAACAACAAGGTGATTTGTTCTATAGAGAGACGTATGAGGAGCAGGTTCTGTTCTGTTGTGATGGAACGACAGTGTAAATCCTCCCCTCCCCCCCCTCAGGGTGCTCTACCAGCAGCAGAACCAGCCTATGGACGCGCTGCAGGCCTACATCTGCGCCGTGCAGCTGGACCACAGCCACGCCGCCGCCTGGATGGACCTGGGCACGCTCTACGAGTCCTGCGGGCAGCCGCACGACGCCATCAAGTGCTACATCAACGCCACGCGCAGCCGGGCCTGCCTCAACACCGCCGCACTCACACAACGCATCAAACTGCTGCAGGTAGGCCGCCGCCGCCGCTCGGGTGACCCACACACACACACACTCAGCCCGTGGTCGTCAGGTGTTGTTGTGCAGTATTTTTGGTGTGTGCTGTGTTTTTTTTAAGCTTCTTTAAAAAAAAAAAAAATGCAGATTGTGCTTTTTTTTTGTCATTTTGATTTCTGACCACAGAGATATGAATAATACAGATTCATATTGATGTGTTTAGACACATTTCTCTCACGTGTAACTGTAAAGCATACCTTCATTTGCATTGAACATTCCTGTTGTTGTTGTTGTTGTTGTTGTTGTTATTACTGTGTACAGTTACCTAGAGCAACTCAAACTGTCAAACCAACGCTCTCAACGCACTAAAAAGTCTGTGTCTTACACAATTTCTCCTATAGGCTCAGTTGTGTAACCTACAGCCAGGTAGTCTGCAGAATAAGAGTAAAATGCTTCCTAGTATTGAGGAGGCGTGGAGCCTTCCCATTCCTGCTGAGCTCACGTCCAGGCAGGGGGCCCTGAACACTGCACAGGCACAGCAGCAGGTGAGGAGATCCAGCTTATACAAGATACACTCCGGCCTCTTGGAGAACTTATTCCCACTATAAACTAATTAACCGGGAGTAAAAATTCACATTAACGCCGAGGCCTCACTCTGATGCTTTCAGATTCACACAAAATATTATTAATGTTCCTGGAAAAAAAAAAAAAAAAATTCAGCTCCAAAAATAAAGCTGGACCCGATCTGAGGGAATTGGAGCGAGGCCTATATTGCACTAATCTAATTACTAGAGCGTAGTTGACCTTCATAGTGCCGCTCGCTCTGTGTTGAGATGATGAAGCGACGCTGCAGGGACCTCGTTACGTCCCCACCACTCATCTCCTTTAATGCAAAGATGCATAAATCCTGGTGCAGTGGTTTGCAGCTGCAGCAGCAGCAGCAGCAGCAGCAGCAGCAGCAGCAGCAGCAGCAGCAGCAGCAGCAGCAGCAGCAGCAGCAGCAGCAGCAGCAGCAGCAGCAGCAGCAGCAGCAGCAGCAGCAGCAGCAGCAGCAGCAGCGTCGTGCTTCAGCGACTGGCTCAACGTGCATGTGTTGATGTATACGAACCAGAACCAGTGCATGTGTTCTCCTCTCACCTCTCACACTCACTCACTCACACGTCTGGTGTTAGCGGTTTAACCCTCGGCTGCAGGCTGCGCCCACTCCTCCTCCTCCTCCTCCTCCTCCTCCTCCTCCTCCTCCTCCTCCTCCTCCTCCTCCTCCTCCTCCTCCTCCTCCGTCATCAACACATCACTTATTTTATTTGTTTAGTCTGTTTATTTATGTAGTTTTTTAAAATTAATTATAGTTATTAACAGTGACATCATCCTCTGTTTGGCCTCAATTAACATCACGTCCATCATCAGCACATCCAACACTAACGAGTGACTTCACATGTGATTGGTTAAATGTGTCTGAATTGAAGGTTGTCATAGTTTATTTTTTGGTAACCCTTTAATTTCACGTGATAATGTCTAGAAACAGCCACGAAATAACAAGTAATTGCATTGTAATGTCTATAAGCCTAGAAATATTCATAGCAATATCATGTTCTTCATAAACAGATGCTTTTCATGCTTTGAGTTTTTTGGGAAAGGCCAGAATATTTCTCCACCAAGTCCGCTGCAGTTGTCAATTATGATCAGTTATTTCTGGGCTACTTCTACACAATCAATAGTTTTTTCTTGGTTATATTTCTAGCCAATGAAATTGACTGTCATTTCTAGGCTATTTCTACACAATTAATAGTAATTTCTTAGCTATTTCTTGACATTATCATGTAAGAAGTTGCCAATAAATTAAAAGGTTACATTTCTTGTGTTTAATTCATCTAATTTGTAAAAAACTAAATCTTCTGCATGTGGATCAAACCCGCGATCATCTCACTTCCTGTCCACAGCATGAAAACTGACTCTGACCTTAATCCGACCTCTGTCAGGTGGATTAATGTGCTCACACACAAACACACAAATGAACGGACCAGTGTTAAACTGTTGTGCATGTAAATGTTGTGTTGTGTTGAAACATCTCATAATTGATGAGTCATCAGCTTCTGGTTATTGACCCTGTGTGTGTGTGTGTGTGTGTGTGTGTGCTGGGTTTGTCAGGCCTGCAAGGGGGAGGCAGCTCAGTCCAGTAACCACGCCGACCCACAGGCCAGTCCGGCCAAGAGGAAACGCACTGCCAGCCCAGCTAAGGTACACACACACACACACACACACAGCACTAACATTAACATGATGATGATGATGATGATGATGATGATGTCACAGTTTGTCCTCTCTCTCGTCTCCGTCCGGCTCACAGAGCGTCTCAGACTCGTGGGCCAACAGCACCAGTCAGCAGCCGATCCCCAGCTGGTACCTGACGCCACAGAAGCTTCAGGTGGGAACACCACGTCTCCGTCTCTAGTTTAATATACGTGTGTGTGTGTGTGATGTGTTTTCCAAATCACATCAGATTCAGGTTTTTTAATTTTCTCTGTGCTTAAAACCTGCAACTCTGAATCTGACTGTATTTGAAAAACACACAGGATGAGAGTTCTTTTAGTTTTAACTCGTACATTTAGTGTTTTCATCTGGTTTCTTTGATCCCAGGCTTGGTTCGTCCAAAATATCAGTACTTAGGGCCACATTGACAAATAAAAAAATCTCAAACTTCAAGAGTATAGTTTTAAATTTATGACTTTATTCTCATAAATATACGACTTTATTGTCATGTTTCTAGTCGAGAGTGACTGTAGGAGCCTCGGATGTGATGCATGTGATGATTTAACAGGAGTTTTTTATGCATCTTTGAATAAACATGTTGTTGGAAGTCGATTTTGAGCATAAGAAATGAAACGAAAAGCAGCCGTTAAAGCAGATGAAGTTGTGTCTGAGCTCCGTGCAGCATCGTGACATGTTGTGATGTCATCATGTCTGTCCCTGTGCAGCACCTGGAACACCTGCGGACCAACCGAGCAAACCTCAAGCCCCCCCAGGTGCAGATGTTGGAGCAGCTGGAGAACCAGTTCTCTCTCATGCAGCAACATCAGCAGCAGGTTCGTTTTTAGTTTCTGTACCGACAAGTTCACAGCAGCTGATCCAGGAACAGCCGAGTGCTCACCGACTCTTCTTCTCCTCCTCCTGTATCAGATGAGGCAGCAGGCAGCAGCCGGGGGTCAGCAGCGTCCCAACGGTCCCGTGGCTGAGCACCTCCCCTCCCTCCCCCACCAGGCAGGAGGCCTCTCTCTCTGCGCCTCCTCCCCCCTCAACCACACGGCGGCGGCAGCGACGGCCCCGCCCCCGTGCCCGGCGGCCCCGCCCACGGCCAACGGTTCCTGCTCCTCGAGTCCGTCGACGGGGCCGCTGGGACACCTGGACAAGAATCACACCCTGGGACTGGGAGGCGGCGGCGGCGCGAGCAACGGAAACGTGCCTTACCCGCAGCAGAACTCTCTACCTCACACCTGCACAGCCGCCAGCCGCCCCCCCACCAGCAGCACGACCAGCAGTCCCAGCCACAGCGACGACACGTGGAGGAGCCAACAACGCAACACTACCACTCAGGTACCACACCATGATGATGATGATGATGATGATGATGATGATGATGATGATGATGATGATGATGATGAGTCGCCGCCATGATCTGTCCTAAGAGTTTTAATCTCTGACAGTCTTCTGGTTTTTTACTAACATCAGCCAAAATAGATCCAGACAATAAGTTAAGCTACAAAATAATGTGTCACCATTTTTGTGTCATTTTAAAGGGATATGCCAAAAAAAAATTTGTCGTGTATTGCATCTCAGTCTATGACAAGCAGATAGACACCATCCCTTTTTACCTATGCACTTCCAGAGTTTGAGCTAAGCTAATTAGCGGTGCACCAGCGCTGCCCGTGTCTCCCTAGTTACTGCACGCTGGTCATGGACTCGGGAGTGAAGCAAGACACGGAAAAAAAGGGAAATATATATTTCCGGATGTCTTCGACTATAAATTGCTGAAGCCTCATTGAGAAAGTAATTCTTTTCAAGAACAAAACACAACATGGTACAGATGATGATGATGATGAAAGAAGATGATGACATCACATAAAAGCAAGTCTGTAAAATAAATAAATGAATGGACATCATTAGAGAGGCATAACAAGCTCACGGCTCTGCTCCGCCGTTCTAAAAATAGCTTGCACCGACAATTAAAGGTAACAAACCTACTGCTATGACTATAGGGATTATGGCAATGGGCCAATTTACCAAAATGTTGAACTATCCCTTTAAAGAAGGTGATTATATTTAGTAATGGGTCGTGTCCTCTCTCTCTCTGTGCAGGGGCTTCTCAAAGGTCCAGGTTCCCATTCGGCGGGTCCCAATGGAGAACCTCCTCTCTCCTCCTCCTCGTCCCCTCAGACCTCCTTCTCTTCCTCTCTGAATCAGGTTGGACATTCCTGCACTGCCTCGTCCTCCGCCTCCTCGCTGTCGCCCACCTCGCCCCAGACCACGCCCAACCACCTGTCCTCGCCGCCCCACTGCTCCGCTACTACCTCAGGGGTCCACACCAAAGACACCACGCCTTCAGGGGGCGGCAGCAACGGCCCCGCCGCCGCCGCCGCCACCGCCGCTCTGCCATCAGGTCCGGAGGCCGCCAACGCCGCCGCCGCCAGGCATTCCGCCGGGACGCCGCTCAGCCCCGGCTCCGCCCCCGCGCAGGGATTGACTAATCACGTCCAGCCGCGGGTGACGGACGGCTCGGCGAGCCCGTCCCGGCCCGGCTCCCCCGCTGCCGCCGCCGCCGCCCCCGCTGGCGTGCTCAGTTCAGACAATCCTCAGCTCTCAGCCTTGCTAAAGGGAAAAGCCAATAACGCCACCGGTAACGACAACAACAACAACCACAGTAACCACGGCAACCACGGAGGGCCTCCCTCAGAGAAAATCAACAACGTCCACCCGGGTCTCCACAACGCCGCCACCGCCGCGTCCTCCTCTTCCTCCTCCTCCTCGCCGCACCCGGCCGCGGCCACGCCCTCCCCGCGCTCAGCAGAGTCGCACGCCGCCAACAGCCTCTCCTGCCTTAACAGCCCGTCCAGCAGCAGCAGCAGCAACAGCGGCGGCGTGGCGCCCACGCTCAACGGGAAGGGGCCCGACCACGCGCAGAGCCCCGTCAAGGTGGAGCCGCCTGCAGACGTCCACAAACACAACGCCGCCGCCACCACCGGGCTGACCGCCGCCGGCCTGGCGCCCTGGTCCTCGGTCTCCATCTACCCCAGCTCCAGTGAAGTCCTCAAGGCCTGCAGGTACGAACCAGACTCCCAAACTTCAGCTGCTCTGAAACTATTTAATCTGAGGATCTTAAATCAGTTGCTCATGAGTTAATTCTCTGCTGCTGATCCAGGTTCAGGTTCACGTGGTTCAGTATTGATTAATAATAATAATAATAATATGGACGGGGAGGAGTTATTATCGTTACACCAGTGTTGTTTTTGGCAGGCATTTTAGATTTAGTCTTAGTCTTAGTCTTTCTGACGAAAATTCTTATTAGTTTTCGTCAGTTTTAGTCATTTCTATATGTGATAGTTTTAGTCTAGTTTTAGTCGACGAAAACTCAACAAGGTTTTAGTCTAGTTTTCGTCAGTTTTAGTGGAAAAAAAGAAGTCTTAATTCAATTAAGGAATAGTTTTACACATAATTTTTACCCAATGGCAAATCATTTATGGTCCTCTGTATATCAGAGGAACAGAATGTGCGCTGCATGCAGGTGTGGGTCTGACCACAAGGATGGGATGCAGCAGCTGCAGATACTTGTAGATTTTAATTGACAGATAGAAAATAAAGAAGTGTCTGTGTCTGCACTGTGAGATCTGACCATCCAATTATATGTCCTTCCAGATGATAACACCTGCAGGAGGCTCGTCTCAAAGCGCTGTTCTGTTGTTGACGGAGCCGTTGTTAAATTGTGTGAAGCTGACAATCGCCAATTTGAAATTTAGAGGCGATTGCAGCCCGACCACTAACGTTTTCGTCCGTCCTCGTCTCGTCAACGAAAACTCACACACGTCTCGTCATGTTTTCGTCATCAGAGCGCCGTGTTTATCTCGTCATCGTCTCGTTATCGTCATGAAAAAAAGGGTCGTCAACGAAAATATTTCGTCATCGTCATCGTTGACGAAAACAACACTGCGTTACACGCCGACAGGAAATCGTGACAGACGCAGTAAAGAATCCTGCACCTTGCCGCCCTCATTGATTCTGTATCAGGTCCTTTATTGATTCTCTGCTCAGGTCGAGTTACAGCCTCAGAGGAACAAGTAGGTCGGATACTGCAGCTATATATAAAAATAAACAGCGTTCAGAGATGTGTAATTATATGTCCTTCCATTAACGTAGGAGGAAAACTGGAATATGTAAAGGAAGGTTGCACTTTGTGAATGAATTAGGAGGAATAAACTAGAAACAGGTGAAAGTGCTCTGGTTTCCTACAGTGTTGTGTGGGCCTGAACACAACACGGACATTATTTCTCTAGTGGATCGACCAATCACAGGACAGCATTCCTACATCATGTCAGAGACAGGTTGGAGTTCACCTGGACAGAAACGCTCTGATTGGTCGTCTCAGTCTCAGAGCCAACGTTCAATCAGAGTATTGATCGATCAGGACCCGGTTGATGATGTCATGTCCCCCCCTCCCTGCAGGAACCTGGGGAAGAACGGCCTGTCGACGAGCAGCATCCTCCTGGACAAGTGTCCCCCCCCTCGTCCCCCCCGCACCCCGTCCCCCACGCTGCCCAAGGACAAGCTCAACCCTCCAACGCCGAGTATCTATGTAGGTACCGAGTTCACAGTGATGTCATAGTGATGTCACAGCGACTGGATCTAAAACTCCTCCTCCTCTCTTCCTCCTCTTCTTCTTCGTCTTGCTTCTGTTCCTCCTCCTCCCCTCTTCCTCTCATTCTTCCTCCTGCCCCTCCTCCTCTTTTTCTTCTTCTTCTACTTCTTTTTTCTCCTCTTCCTTTTTTTCCCATCCTCTTCCTCCTTCTCTTTCTACTTCATCTTCCTCTTCCTCTCCTCTCTCTTCATCCTCCTTCTCCTCTCCCGTCTTTCTCTCCTCCTCTTTCCTCCTCTCCTCCTCCTCTTCCTTTCCCTCCTTCTCTACTTCCTCCTCTTCTTCTTCCTCCTTCTCCTCTTCCTTCTTTTCTTCCTCCTCTGTTTCTACTTCTTCATCCTCCTCTCCTCTTTCTCTCTTCCTCTCTCCTATCCTCCTTCTCCTCCTCTCCTCGTCTTCATCCTCCTCTTCCTTTCCCTCCTTCTCTACTTCCTCCTCTTCTTCTTCCTCCTCCTTCTCCTCTTCCTCCTCTTTTTCTACTTCTTTATCCTCCTCTTCCTCCCCCTCCTCCTCCTCCAACCCCAACCCTCCTCCTCTTCCTCTTCCTCCTCTTCCTCCTCCTCCTCCTCTCTCTTCCTCCTCCTCCTCCTCCTCCTCTCCTCCTCCTTCCTCTAACCCCAACCCTCCTCTTCCTCCTCTCCTCCTCCTCCAACCCCTCCTCTTCCTCCTCCTCCTCTTCTCCTCCTCCTCCTCCTCTCTCTTCCTCCTCTTCCTCCTCTCCTCCTCTTCCTCCTCCTCTTCTTCCTCTTCCTCCTCTCCTCCTCTTCCTCCTCCTCCTCCTCTCCTCTTCTCCTCCTCTAACCCTAACCCTCCTCCTCCTCCTCTTCCTCCTCCTCTCCTCCTCCTCCTCCTCCTCCTCCTCTAACCCTAACCCTCCTCTCTGTCTCCACAGCTTGAAAACAAGCGCGACGCCTTCTTCCCTCCTCTCCATCAGTTCTGCACCAACCCGACCAACCCGGTCACCGTCATCAGAGGCCTGGCCGGAGCGCTCAAACTAGGTGAGAGTCTGAAACCTGCTTCACCCAGTAGACCCGTTTCTACTGTCTCTATTAGAGTCTATCCGTCTCTACTGTTCCTATTGGTTTCCATTGTGTGAATGAGTTGAATCCAGCTGTTTGATCAGAGTGGGACCAGACGAGCTCGTGCTCAGGAGCAGCTGGATGTTTCTGTCTCTCCAGTCTCACGTGGCTCTGTGGGTGTGTCTCTGTCATCACTGTGTGTGTGTGTGTGTGTGTGTGTGTGTGTGTGTGTGTGTGTGTGTGTGTGTGTGTGTGTGAGGATCTGACATGTGTGACAACAGCACCACCTGCCAGTGGCGAGCGTTACTGCAGCCGCTGCTCGTCTTCTGCCAAGAACTCCACAAACATCTGCTCTTGTATTTCGATGACCCTCTGCTCCGTTATGCAACCGTCTAATCTGAGAGTCTGTTCGCAGCTCGTTTCTTAACAACCTTATTTTTTCCAGAGCTGTAATAATAATTTAAAGAGACCACCACTCCGAAATGTTGATAATAACTCAGCCTTATCTCTACATGTACGGCAGCCGTCGATTCCAGTGTCTATTAAACTCACTCCACTGAGCCGATCACCTGAACCAAATCACATTTAATGAGGAAGAAAGATTATAAATAAATAAATGAACACTGCTGTGATTAAAAATTGGGATTATTACACCAGTGTTGATTTCTAAACACTAAAAATTAGTGTTGTGTTGTTCTAAAATGAATATCAACTTATTTTCTTTGCATTATACGAAGTCTGAAAACACCAGAATTAGATTTTTTTTTGTTATTTTGATCTGTTGCCATTTTCTGCAAATAAATAAATGCTCTAAATGACAATATTTTTATTTCCAATTTGGGAGAAATTTTGTCAGTTGGTTACAAAATGAAACTTCAGTGTTGATTTTACTCAAACACATAGCGAATAGTAAAACCAGAGGAACCGATCACTCAGCCTCCACCTGCTTCGCCCTCTGAGGGGAAACACAGAGAAAATCGATTGTGTATCACGTTTCAGTTAAATGTCATTTTATTTTCCACTCGCTGATCTTGTTACTTGGCTCGTCTCCAGACTTGGGGCTGTTCTCCACGAAGACGCTGGTGGAGGCGAACCCCGACCACCTGGTGGAGGTGCGCACGCAGCTGGCTCAGCCCACCGACGAGAACTGGGACCCGAGCGGCAGCAGGAAGATGTGGCGCTGCGAGAGCAGCCGCTCGCACACCACCATCGTCAAGTACGCGCAGTACCAGGCCTCGTCCTTCCAGGAGTCGCTGAGGGTCAGTGGAACGCGCACACACACACACTTATACACACTAACACCAGCTGCTGGGGAAACTGATATGTACAACTTGACAATCTGGAGCTGGACCAGTATCTGTCGGTCAGACCCGCTGACATCAGACCGGGTCAAACCAGGCTGCGTTCACAAACAAAAACCATGACAACACTCACTGGACATGAGTCAGCTGATGTACAGGAAGTAGATTTTCTTCTGCAGCTGAAGAGTTGTAAAAACGATCAAGAATGGATTAATTAACGTGAAACAGAGATGTGTTTCATAGGTTTGGAAGTTATTCTGGGATTTAATTTACAGGCCGCTAATTACGTCGTAATGTCTAATGAGAAATAACATTTAATTTCATAGTGATGTCTAAAAATACAGCCAAGAAATAACGATTGACTGTGTAGAAATAGCCCAGAAATAATTTATTGTAATTGACAATTGCAGACGATTTGGTGGAGAAAAATTCAAAGCATGAAAATCATGTGTAATCTTTTGCCTTTTATGAAAAACATGACATCACTATGAAACTGACCGTTAATGATTTCTAGTCATTATGACGTAATTAACAGCCTGTAAATTAAAGGGTTACCGTTGATGCTTCATAATTATTATAATATTAAAAAAATATACAAAATGAATAAAATATTATAGAAATATTTGGAGCAAAAATGTTCATGATGAGGACCAACAATGATTAAAATGCAGAATTGAATGAATGAACAACAGCTGCAGCTCAGACGATAAAGTCATGGAGATACAGTATGTGATTATTTACCCATGATGCTTAGTGTCATCACTGGTGTTTCAAGGCTGATCAGAACCAATCAGGAGCAGCCGTTTCAAAAGGTGTCGCCAGTGTTTTGACATTTTAAAATAAAACGAGTGAAAGTCTTGAAGCTTTAAAACAATAACGTTGAGAGACTGTGGATGAAAGAGTGAGAAGATCTGCAGCAAACAGCTTCCTCTTCCTCCATCGCTGCATCTGTGTGTGTGTGTGTGTGTGCGCTCTGTGTACCTGATGACATCACTCCCTGCAGTTGTGTGTGTCCTCGAACTGACAGTGGAAAAGGATTCGATTTACTTTTATGAGCTGCTTCTAAGCTGTGAACTGTGGTGTAAAAGAAAAAAGTCAACCTGGAGCTCTGACCTTTCACCAATAGAACAAATGAGTCTTTCACACGTCCATCGCAAAACCTGGAAAATGGTCGACCAATTTTCCAGTCATGGAAAACACATAGAAATGAGAAAGAAAGAAAAAAAAAAAGTCAAATGTTCTGGAAAATGATCTAGCGGAGCTTTATTTGACTTTTTCAGATCCCAAAGGATTTGTTTTCCAAAGAAGTGTGAGAAACTAGAGTGTTTCCAGTGTTGGACCACGAGCATGAAGGTTTTCTCTCCATGTTTGTGTTATTGTTAAATAAATCTGTCATAATTTCTAAGCATGTCAGAGGTTATTTCATAGATAAGTTAAAGAGCCACAGACTGCACATAGAAAAGAACTGGTTAAAGGGATAGTTCAACGTTTTGTCAGATCCTCCTCTCACCATAATCCCAATAGTCATAGCAGTAGGTTCGTTACCTTTAATTGTCAGTGCAAGCTATTTTTAGAACGGCGGAGCAGAGTCGTGAGCTGCTCAGAGCTACGCTACGGAGGCTCATGGGATTTCTTGGTTTCCCTCATCAAACTCATCAAATACACAATCCAACAACTCCACAACGCTCTGGTGGACAAGTTGTGACCTGCACATTCACCACGCTATGAGATAATAACACAACGTTACCACACAGAGTTGTTTTAGAGAGAAATACAGAGACTGGTGATGAAAAACTGCCACCAACGGGAACATGCATCAGCTGTTTTGCATGAATTTACCTCTAAAACAACTAGAAGTGTAGCTCCGAGCAGCTCACGGCTCTGCTCCGCTGTTCTAAAAATAGCTTGCACCGACACGACACCTACTGCTATGACTATAGGGATTATGGCAATGTTGAACTATCCCTTTAAATGACTGTGGAAACTGTGGAAAAGAAAACTTCTCCAAAGCATTCTGGGAAAATGATTTCAAGAAAACAAAAAAACTCTGTTAACATTTAGTTTTTGTGTAACGAGCTGCAGACGTGAAGTTGAGGTGTTTGTTTCTGTTGCAGGAGGAGAACGAGAAGAAGAAGGAGATGGAGGCGGAGGCGAGTTCCTCAGACAGGTGACGACGACTCTTCTTCTTCTCTCTGTATCTGCAAGTTTGTTTCACCTCTGGTTTTTTTTCTGTTCTGTCACTAACGACTTCCTCCTCCTCCTCCTCCTCCTCCTTCTTCTCCTGTTTCCTCATTAGCGCGATGCGGCGGCGGAAAGGACCTTTCAAACACATCAAGTTCGGCACCAACATCGACCTCTCTGATGAGAAGAAGTGAGTGAATAGATCCGTCTTCTTCTTCTCCTCCTTTGTTTCCTCTCTGACCTCTGTCTTCCCGCCTCAGGTGGAAGCAGCAGCTGCAGGAACTGGCCAAGCTGCCGGCGTTCGCTCGCGTGGTGTCGGCCGGGAACCTGCTGAGCCACGTGGGTCACACCATCCTGGGCATGAACACGGTGCAGCTCTACATGAAGGTGCCAGGCAGCAGGACGCCAGGTAAGTCTGTCTATCTATCAGAAAAGATGGGATAAAAAAGGTGTAAAGTAAAGCTAAGAGAGATAAAAACAGAAGATGATGACATCACATAAAAGCAAGTCTGTAAAAGTGGGTTTTAAAAGCCGACACTGAGTCTCCTCTCCGTTGTGACATCACAAACACAGCTAAAGGTTAAGGTTCATGATGGCCTTAGAAACACACAGAGAGAATTTAGTAAAAACATAAATTTGGACTCAAAATGAACTGAAAACACTTTTTACCCCACTAATCAATAACTCACACATGAGAATAAGTGAATAGAATAAGACACAAGTCCACACCTCACACTTTTAATATGTATTTCAAACATGTGAAACAAAATTAGGCACAATTTCAGTTTGTTTTCCAAAAACACAAAAGCGTAATCACACATATTCAACAAGGAGTGAGACGAAGCTGTGCTTATTGAATCCCACAAATCAGGAATAAATCACTTGTTCCACTTTCTTAATTTCCCTTCATTACCTCGTTTGTGTTGGGAAAATATTTTTAACAAGTACTTATTATTTACACCAAGAGTCATGAATTTGTACTTTGTGTTTTGATTTTGCTCCATGTTTGGACTTTGCTTTAATTTGCTGTTTAGACTTTTCCATAGTTTCACACAGAAACTCTTCCCTGTAGTTCTCACGTAAAACAATCCCTTCAATCATATTTTACTTCCCTCTGACTAAATGTGCTCCGAGTGTTTCCTGGTAGTTGATTATTTTTTGCTTTGAACATGATTTGATTTAAGTTTCAGTGTCTTTGACTATAAAAACCATAGACGTGTATGTATGGTCTCTGAGTCTGGATCAGCAGGATGTAAAGTGGAACTAGTCTGTGTGGCGGAGGGATACGGCCACGAGGAGGAGGAGGCTCTAGTTCCCTCTCTGTGTCAATAACCACCTGTTGTTTTTGTTTGTTTCCGTGGTTCCCCTGCAGGTCATCAGGAGAACAACAACTTCTGCTCCGTCAACATCAACATCGGCCCCGGCGACTGCGAGTGGTTCGCGGTGCCGGAGCCGTACTGGGGCGTCATCAACGACTTCTGTGAAAGGTGCGTCGCCAGAAACCCGACTCCTGAGTGAAGTTCAAGTCACCCGATCCGATCTGATCCGACACTTGACGCCGCAGCTTCCGTCTGTTTCTCCGCAGGAACAACATCAACTTCCTGATGGGCTCGTGGTGGCCCAACCTGGAGGACCTGTACGAGACCAACGTGCCCGTCTACCGCTTCATCCAGCGCCCCGGGGACCTGGTGTGGCTCAACACCGGCACCATCCACTGGGTCCAGGCCATCGGCTGGTGCAACAACATCGCCTGGAACGTCGGGCCCCTCACAGGTGAGATGGCGGGTCGAGTCGGACGGTGTGATGGCGCCGTGATGACGCCGCGTCCAGCTGTGCTGCAGGAACTGGACTGTTATTGTTGTCTTTCATTTTGACAGACAGGGTCATAAAAAATTAAATGATAATGTTATCAGACACATTTTCAATAGCACTTAATTTTTCATTTCATCTTTTGTTAATTTGTGCGTGTGTTTGCGTCTCCAGCTCATCAGTACAAACTGGCCGTGGAGCGCTACGAGTGGAACAAGCTGCAGAGCGTCAAGTCCATCGTTCCCATGATCCACCTCTCCTGGAACATGGCCCGGAACATCAAAGTGTCGGACCACCGGCTCTTTGAGATGATCAAGTGAGAACTCGTAGATCCTGATGGAGAGCAGAGACCTGGATGTTGTTAGATGTGTTACTCTGGACTCAACGTGTCTCTGTGTCTGTGTGTGTGTGTGTGTGTGTGTGTGTGTGTGTGTGTGTGTGTGTGTGTGTGTGTGTGTGTCAGGTACTGCTTGCTACGCACTCTGAAGCAGTGTCAGATGCAGAGGGAGCTGCTGCTGGCTGCAGGGAAGGAGCTGGTTTGGCACGGGAGGACGCAGAACGAGCCGGCGCACTACTGCAGCATCTGTGAGGTGAGGAGACCAGAGACCAGAGACCAGACCTGCACCTGGAACATCTGGATGAGTCTGAACCTTTAGTCGTTACACCGACGGGATCTGCAGCGTTAAATCGGATGTTGTCAGAGCAGATTCAGACCGTCATGTGTGGAAATAAATCAGATACAAGATCTTCCAATGCATCTGCGATAGATAGATAGATAGATAGATAGATAGATAGATAGATAGATAGATAGATAGATAGATAGATAGATAGATAGATAGATAGATAGATAGATAGATAGATAGATAGATAGATAGATAGATAGATAAGTTATTTTAGATAGATGGAACAAACCAACTCTACAGACAAATAGATAGATAGTCATTTTACATATTTAGATAGATAGATAGATAGATAACCAACACTGGCTCACATCTTGTAAACAGATGGATGTAGGTGATGAATCAGAACTGCAGTGTAAAGACAGACTGTGTGTGTGTTTGACCTCTGTGTGACCTCTGTGTGACATCATCATGGTCATGACATCATCAGGTGGAGGTGTTCGACCTGCTGTTTGTGACAAGCGAGAGCAACAGCAGGAAGACGTACGTGGTGCACTGTCAGGACTGCGCCCGCAGGGGGAGCAGCGCCAACCTGGACAACTTCGTGGTGCTGGAGCAGTACAAGGTGGACGACCTCATGCAGGTCTACGACCAGTTCACACTCGTGAGTGTCTGCAACACACACACACACACACACACACACACACACACACACACACACACACACACACACACACAGAAAACACCAGAACCACCTGAGCAAATAGAACCACTGACTTCATAATTCATGGATGCAGCAGCTTCACTGATGATCAACACTGGATCTAAGTTACACTAGATGGTGATTAGACAGATTACACTTCTGCTCAAAAAAAAAAAAAAAGATGAAAGAGAACGAGGGAATGACGTCGTTTGAGAAACGACTGAGATAAAAATGAGGAAGAAGAATCAGAATAAGTTTTTACTGCCAAGAGCATCGAAGGTCATCGAACACAAAAGGTACAAAAAATAGTAAAAAGTAGCAATAAAATTAAAAAATGTAATAAAATAGATTAAAAATACTCCAGTGCAAGAAATATGCATATACTATATACAATTTAGGATTCATATACAATAGAATAGAATAAGGTTTTAGATTTTTAAACCTGCGATGATGTCATCGATGACCAGTTCTAGTTGATTTTTAAAAGAATGAAAGTGTAGATTTTCTCTCCTCCTCCGGTCTAATTTTTATAATGAAAATAGAAATAACTTTAAAATTGTAAATCGAGTTTGATGTGAAAAAATTAAAATTAAAATTTTAATTTTAGTTCCCCATCACAGCCTCGGTGGAGAAACCGGTTGTTATGACAATCTAATTCAAACTAATGAAACTTTGTGAACATGTTAATTAATAAGTGTTAAATCCTTGTAACCGGACACACATCTACAGTATATGATGATAATGGAGCCACGAGGCTGAACAGTCCAGATATACTGTAAGTGTAGGATCACTATTTGGCAGGAAACGATGTGTTAAATCAGATTATAAATGATTTATAAACTGTAAATGACCTCATTAATGAAGCAGTTTTAACCCTTCTGTTGTCCTCTGTTTAGAGTGGTCCTTCTTTCCTCCCTTCCGTCTGTCTCTCCATCCCTCATTCCTCCTTCCTTTCTCCCTCCTTCCCACCATCCTTTTCACTTCCTCCCTCCCTTCTTTCCCTTCATTCGTCTTCCTTCCTTGATCCAATCTGTTCCCTTCCTCAATCTTTCTTTCCTTCCTTCCTTCCTTGAGCCAGGAGGACGACAGGAGGGTTAATCCTTTGTCAATAAAAGACTCTTATTGTGAAATCTCTCTCCTCCTTCTCCTCCTCAGGCGAGTCCTCTCCCCTCCTCCTCCTCCTCCTGATGCAGATCGGCGCTCCGTTCGTTCTGAGGACGGTCCGGCTGGAACCATGACGACGGGACTCGAACTTGAACTCGAATTCACAAACACAAACATGAACGAACTCAAACACAAACAAACAAACAAACAAACAGAACCAGACCCGTTGTTGTTGTTGTTGTCGTCGTCGTTGTCGTCTCTTTAGTTTCTGATATTCAGGAAGTGAAGCCGGCAGTCGTCCCACTGCTCTGTAGCGCTCCACAAGGCAGCTGCCTCCAAGCTGTGTGTGTCTATGCAACCTGCCCACACTGGTTTGTAACCCCCCCCCCCTCCCCCTCCCCCTCCTCCCCCAGGCGGGGCGACTCCTCCTGTCTTCATCATCTTCATCATCATCATCATGACCAGACTGTTCTACTGCTGGCCCAGCTGGACTTCACTAGAAAACACAAACACAACAAAACCGCAAAAACTCAAAGTCTTACCCAGAATATTTGTCTTATTTCTCGTCAAAAATGTCATTTCTAGTCAAAACTAATCAAATTATATTCAAAATAAGACTCGTCACATTAAAAAGCTGCTCATTTTTAGACACTTTTAACTTCTTTCAAGCAGATTTACACTTGAAATAATTAGAAAAATCTGATCGTGGAGCAAAAAACCTCCTTTCACTGGCAGATTTTTCTACTTATTTCAAGTGAAAATTAGTTGAAACAAGTGAAAATGATGTAAAAACAAGTTGATTTTTAGGCAATGAGTCTGATTTAAAGGGATAGTTCAACATTTTGGCAAATTGGCCCATTGCCATAATCCCTATAGTCTTGAACCTTTAAGTGCAAGAAAAATGAGCTGATACGGAGGCTAAGGGAATTTCTTGGTTTCCCTCATTAAACTCATCAAATACAACATCCCAAAACTCCACAACGCTCTGGTGGAAAAGTTGTGACCTGCACATTCACCACGCTATGAGATAATAACACAACGTTACCACACAGAGTTGTTTTAGAGGGAAATACAGGGTAAATACGGAGACTGCTTGCTGAAAATCTGTCCCTGAACGCAATGCGCATCAGCGGTTTTGCATGAATTTACCTCGAAAACGGCTCCGTTTCGTAACGTTCCGTCATTATCTCATAGCGTGGTGGTTGTGCAGCTCACAACTTGTCTACAAAAGCGCTGTGGAATTTTAGGATTTTGTATTTGATGAGTTTAATGAAGGAAACCAAGAAATCCCAGCTCTGAGCAGCTCACGGCTCTGCTCCGCCGTTCTAAAAATAGCTTGCACCGACAATTAAAGGTAACGAACCTACTGCTATGACTATAGGGATTATGGTGATGGACCAATTTGCCAAAATGTTGAACTATCCCTTTAAAGTTGAAGGAGATTAGTTTTGACTAGAAATGAGACATTTTGACAAGAAATGTAGAGTTTTTGCAGTGCACAGCTCCACCCCCTCCCCCCTCCCTCCCTCACCCTCTCTCTCCTCCCTCCCACACAATGAAATGGTGAAATAAAGTTTTGTACATATTAAGTTTTAACAGACGTCGTCACAGAAAGAGAGAGAGAGAGAGAGAGAGACTACTGACTTGATGGTTTTCTTTTCCTTTATTTTATTTTTTTGTATTGTTTGTGGGTTCACACCTTCACCTTCACCCCTCCCTCCTCCTCTTCCTCCCCCCTCCTCCTCCTCCTCCTCCTCCCTCCTCCTCTTCCTCCTTCCTCCCTGAGATGCGATGCGTCCTTAGCCTAGCTGGTCTTTCTGTACGTTAGCCTCCTCTTCCTCCTCAGTCAGGAAAAACCACAGAAAACCTGTTTTGTTTTTGGGTTTTTTTGTAATGTGAAACAGTTGAGTGACACTTTTTTTTTAAACCCCCCCACTCCCCCTCCTTTTTTTTTCTAAATCAATTTAATGTTTAACAACGAGTCTTTTCGGTTCGTTGTGAGGGAGGAAGTAACGTAGTCGACAAACAGCCAAGTCACAGAGAAAAAGGGTTGCACATAGACGAAGAAGAAAAGAGTGAACTTTAATTTGTGTTTTTTTTTCTTTCTTTTTTTTATTATTTTGATGTAAATTTACACTATTTATAAAAACGCATATTTATTGCTTGAAAATATTTGTTGATGGAATGCTGTAATTTTTTTTTTTTCCAGAGTACCTGCCATTAAATTTGAAGGAGCCGTGTGATTTTAAACTCGGCCCCTCATACGTTTTCTATATAAATAAAAACTGCTTAGTAAGCGTTGTACAGAGACCTTGAGATGGGTTTATTGTTTGAAGGATGTTTTATGCGTCAATAAACAAAAACTGTCTTTATTTACATCTGCAGCCTCTACACTGCTTTTATTTATTATTATTATGTAGAAAACATCTTGATGGGTTTAACAACAGGAGCTGAAAACACTCGACAACAACAACAAGGTCTCATCCTCACTCTTCACCGTCTCTAGGCAACAAGGACCTTCAGAATAAAAGTCATGGACCCAGCAGCGACGTTCAGATGCTTCAGATCAAAACTTCTTCTATTTACCTGTTCTTTTCCTCAGCTGCCGGTCGATCCAGATGTTTCCTCTCTGTTCGTCAGCGCTGCATCTTCTGGACCGACGACGACAGGAAGTGGTTTTTTGAGCTTTGTAGCATCGCTTCACTTCGGTTGCACAGAGAGTAAATGGACTCAACCCTCCTGTCGTCCTTCTGGGTCAACTTGACCCACTCCGTTCCCTTCCTCCATCCTTCCTTTCTCCCTTCCTTCTTTCCACAATCCTTTTTCCTTTCCTTCCTTCCTTCCTTCCCTTTGTCCTTACTACTTCTTCCTTCCTCTTTTGATCCAATTGACCTGATCTCTTCCTTCCCTCCCTCCATCTTTCTTTCCCTTCCTTCTTTCCCTTCTTCCTTGAGCAAGTCTGTTCCCTCCCCCCATTGTCTTTATTTCCCTTCTTCCTACCTTGAATGAATTTCTGTCCTTCCTTTTTCCCACAATCCTTTTCCCACCATTCCTTCCTTCCCTTCGTCCTTACTTCTTCCGTCCTTTTTGACCCAATCTGTTGACCTTCCCTCCTTTTTCCCTTCCTTCTTTCCTCCCATCTTTCCCTTTGTCCTTCCCACCTTCCTTCTTTCCCTTCGTCCATCCTTCTTTCCTTCCTTTCTTCCTTCCTTGACCCAGGAGGGTTTAAAAAGCAGATATTCCCATTTCCTGTTCATGCATTGATCCTCAGACACATTGACCTGTGATGACAGATGTCACTTTTTTTTTTTACCAGTGTTAAAAAAGAAGAAAAAAGAGAAACAGTAAATGTACCGGCTGCACATCAACCTAGATAAAATTACGCTCTGTCTGACTCCTCAGGGAAGAACAGCCTCCATGTTGGCTCTGTCTGGAGCCCTGACGTGTCGTCTCGACCTTGTCGCAGGTGGGTCGGTGCAGTCGGTGCAGGTTGGAGGATGACTCTTCATCCAGGTGCAGCTGCTCTGCTCTGCCTCTTCATGCTGTTGCTTAGTAACACAGATGCTGTGACGCCGGGACCAGAGACAATCATCATCATCATCATCATCATCTCGCTGTTTTTCATCCTGCTCCTAATTGGAGCTGTGGTTTAATTTTCTATAATCACATCTATTAGCAGGACGGGCTGAAGTACGAGCTGCAGACAGTTCCCAGTCCGCTGGATTAACCCTTTACTTCCCTTCACTTCATTTCATTTTTTCAATCTCTCTTTAGATCTTCATGTGGATCCAGGGTCGGAGTCGGAGCAAACTTAACGATGAACATTAAAGGAATAGTTCACCAAAAAATGAAATTCACTCAAAGTGCATCTGGAGATCCGAGAGGCCGGTTCGTAGTCCAACCAAAACTTTATATGAGAATAATAGGACTCAACACAAAAAGGTCCATAAAACAAAAACCATTTAATATTCCTGCTCATCCGCTGCAATCCAAGTGTCCTGCAGGGAGACAGTCCAGACTAGAGTTTACTCGAAACAACGCCATTTAGGACATTTTTACAGCCTAAACAGTCCTGTGTTGAATTTGCCTGCATGGTGCACGTGCTTGTGTTCATTTTTTGGTGAACTATTCCTTTAATTAAAGTCACTAAGACCTGTACCATTAATGGTCATGAATAGTAATGAATAGTGTCTCTGTAAAGATTAAAGTCCAACTACTAACGCTCTTTGTTCTGGTGTCCAGGACGTTAAGCCCCTCCCTCTCCCACACAGGCTCCGCCCCCACAGGTGAGACGACGCCGTGCAGCCTTCAGGTCAAATCAACCTTTAAGAACTTCCTGATATTTATGATTCCAGGTCGGACCGTCTCCACCTCTACAGTATATCTACATATATGAAATCGTTATATTTTCATTTTGTTAAATATTACTCGTCCAGTTTTCCGACTTCCGTCCAACTGGAGATCTCTCAAATCGGAACAAACCATGATTAGGATGCAAATTTAGGACAAGTGCAAGTCTGAATTCATTTTACAGCAACAGAAAAT
Organism: Decapterus maruadsi; assembly: GCA_030347415.2. Taxonomy (NCBI): domain Eukaryota; kingdom Metazoa; phylum Chordata; class Actinopteri; order Carangiformes; family Carangidae; genus Decapterus; species Decapterus maruadsi. The sequence goes on from CM064902.1 coordinate 26,909,449, forward strand.
AATAAATAATAATTTTCTTACATGAATTTGTTTAATTATAGTATGAAAAGAACAAACATTTTGCTGGCTCTTCAAGATGCCAAAAAAAACAAAAAAGAACACAGGATGTATTGTGATGAAATTTTGTTCCAGAGGAAACAACCAAACTTTTTTCTTCATTTTTTTTTATTTCTTGTGTATTTACAGCAGTAGATTTAGAGCTAGAGACACTGGCGAGTCGACAGCTGCCATTTGTTCTGCCAGGAGAAGAGTCCGGCGGTGCCAAGTGGATCACCAGGAGAACCATTAACACTTAAACCACAGCGAACGCCTCGGCCAACATATATCTAAAGTGTAAAGTAGAAGCTTAAACATACGACGCGACAGGTCCAGAACGAGGCGAGCTTGTTTGATTGAAGCCAAAGAAGAAAAAGAAATAGAAAAAAAAAAAGTGTAAAATCAAAGCTGTTCTGCTTTGGAGCAGAACCAGCAGCTGATGGAAGAACAGTTCTGGGCGACGGAGCAAGTGAGAACGATGCAGATGGTCGATACGAGGTCCAAGCAGAGAGACGTGGTCACTGGAGACGGTTGGAGTTATTAATAATAACAGCAGAAACACGGCGTTGTCATGGATGTGCATCAATGTTAGGAATATTAAGAAGTAGTTTTGAATTCAAAGGACGCTGAGACTCTGGGTGGCGTCTCCACCCTGAGCCCCTGCAGGCAGCACCAAATCACAGGCCTCGGCCGACGTCCCTGCAGCATCACAGGGCCGTGCAGCCTCATTAAATGTCCCCGCGGCACGTCCAGGGAACGGGGTTTTTATCTGAGGGAGAAAATAATGAAAGTGAACAAAGCAGCAGAGAGAAATCAAAAGGTCCTCTGATGTTTCTGTCCGTCTCCCGCCACTGACCCCAGTAGGTTGTGGTAATTAAATCGTTTGCCTCCTAAAGAAGGAGCTGGTTCACAGGAGGCGAGAAGAGGAAGTCGGACAGTCGTTGGTTTGTAAAAAAAGAGGAAGTGAAGCTGTTTTCTTTCTCCATGGGTGGATGGATGGATGTAACCACTGATGCACGTTGCCTTCAGGGACAGTTTTTCATCAACAGTCTCTGTATTTCCCTCTAAAACAACTCTGTGTGGTAACGTTGTGTTATTATCTCATAGCGTGGTGAATGTGCAGGTCACAACTTGTCCACCAGAGCGTTGTGGAGTTGTTGGATTGTGTATTTGATGAGTTTGATGAGGGAAACCAAGAAATCCCATGAGCCTCCGTAGCGTAGCTCTGAGCAGCTCACGGCTCTGCTCCGCCGTTCTAAAAATAGCTTGCATCGACAATTAAAGGTAACGAACCTACTGCTATGACTATAGGGGTTATGGTGATGGAAATGTTGAACTATCCCTTTAACATGCTACTGTGCTGTGCCTGTTGTCTGACCCATGTCATGTCAGGTGTCGTTGTAAAGCTCTCTCTCTCCTGAACAATGATACAAATCGTGAAAGTACGATTTACATTAACGATCTATGGAATTTTACAGTGCAAGTCTTTAAAGGCCGTTTTCTCAAAATGAGTTTTTCCTCAGACTCTGAGGATATATCATTCACAGCCTCATTTATACAACATTTTTTCCCTCTAATATGTCAACAAAATAAAACTGCAGATTTGATGGATCAGATTTTATTACCACCAATGTTTTACAGTTTCACTTGATTGATAAACTCCTCATCAGACCAACAGCTCCTACTTACATGCATCCCAAAATATTAAACGATTCCTTTAAAGGTCCCATATTGCATTTAAAGTTAGATTCCCATGTGTCCATTTTCATTTATATCTCTAACGGAAATATTAGTCATTTATTTTCCCCATATAAACACATTTATATAAACATCTTTCTGGATCATTTTCTGGACAGTGTGCAGATGTTTTTTTATAAATATAAATATACTTTTTGTTATTCTTGATGCTTCGTCTGTTTCATGCGTCACATAAATCAGTTTCCTCCAGACGATGGAGGGACCGGAGCTCGTTTTCTCTTAATGCAAATTGAAAACAGGTTATTTTAACAGCTCTATCAGCGCCCTGCAGTTCTTTACCTCCCACCCGTCGTGATGTGCTAATGCACTGATATAACGGCGGTGACTCAGTGTGCGCTCTGCTGATTGGTCTCTAATCACTGCTAATACTCCTCAACGCTGCCCCGATGTAACCTGCACTTTACATAACGGCACAACTCGCCTCACAGCAGGAGCAACCTGCAGGAAATGTGTGAATGAAACGAGAAGAAAGGAAATTAAATATATATCACGCAGTTCAAACAGAAACATACTCAGTAAAAGTCTTTTAATCCCTCCATGCATGAATTCTGAAATAACAAAGTCATATTTTTCTTTTGTTCTTATTTTAAAACAAGTAAAACATCATTCCCAATTCCCGGAGCTGCACAATAAATCACAATGTAAAAGCCCGTTCAACCTTCTAACTTTATGTTTTATATTGGAACGATGTTGAGCCTGTTGAGACTTTTATTTTGGTGAGACTTCCACAGGAAGTTGCGTCCACACTCGTGCGTTACGACCCGTCTGGTACCTGTGGAGGTTGTGGTTCGGTGTCGACGTGTTCTCCACCTGTTCAACATTAAAACACTGAGCTCAGAGAGAAAAGTATTTAAATGACTCACATTTATCTCCACATGTGTAAAGTCTGTTTTTTCCATTAGAGCCATTAATGTGTCTCACCTGTCAATCAACCAGCAGGGGGGGCGATGTTTTAGCACTGACACGCTGCTCCGCCCCCCCCCGAGCACCTGACAGCAGGAAGTTGTTGTTTTCTACCTCAGACTGTTCATTTGTATTCACATGTTCTCACTCGTCTGTCAACTTGATTTATTTGTTTTTTCACCCACAGTTTTTTTTTCTACAGATGAAGTTTCACTTTTTTCTTTTTCTCAAGTTTTTTTTATTCAGCTCCATTTGAACTAAAACAATTAACTTATCCAAGTAACAATAGGTTTTATTTAATCCCATCGTTTATTTTATTTTTTATTTCCATATTTCCTTCTCCTTTGTTTTATTTTGAAGGGCTGATCCATGAGAAGTTCTAAGAACCATGTCAGTGCGGTTTTCCATCTCCTCTCTCAGCTTCTCTCTGGAGCTCTAGTAACAGGTCGCTGTCAGCCAATCAGAAGAGAGGAGGAGGCTCTGAGTCTCTCTTCTGATTGGCTGACTGTTTTCTAAAGTGATCCAATAAAAAAACAGCAGATTTCAGAATGAAACACTCAGAGAAACCAAATCCTGAAAAGTTTTTTTTTTTAAGGGGGTGGGGCTTAGTTGTGACATCACAAAGTGACAGGAAGTCCTGACGGCTGGTTTTAAGGCTCAGTTTCTGAATCCAGGCTGTGTGCATTTCTCTGTGGACTGAGGCTTTGATACTTTCACAGTATTAATATAGAACCTAGAGCTGCTTTATAATCACACTACACATGGACATCTACCTTTATACTGTATGGAGCTTTAACACAAACATCTACCTTTATACCGTATGGAGCTTTAACACAAACATCTACCTTTATACTGTATGGAGCTTTAACACAAACATCTACCTTTATACCGTATGGAGCTTTAACACAAACATCTACCTTTATACCGTATGGAGCTTTAACACAAACATCTACCTTTATACTGTATGGAGCTTTAACACAAACATCTACCTTTATACCGTATGGAGCTTTAACACAAACATCTACCTTTATACCGTATGGAGCTTTAACACAAACATCTACCTTTATACCGTATGGAGCTTTAACACAAACATCTACCTTTATACCGTATGGAGCTTTAACACAAACATCTACCTTTATACTGAATATATTTTATGTTGAGGTGGATCATGTGACTTTGTCCACCTGTAATTTACTGTACAGAAATCACTGTCTCGTGTCTCGTTAGTTTCAGCTTTGATAATTTCTAAATGTCAACCACCACCTCCCTGTTCTCACTTTTGAAGCTAAGTGGAAAACGGAAAAAAAAAGAAAAAAAGAAAAAGCAGTCTGTCAGCACGGTTAAGAAAAAAATATATAATGAGGAAAAAGAAAAACATAAAAAATTGAGGCCGGATCATGAATAAATTAAAGGTGCAGTGATTGAAGTGGTGTCAGTCCATTGGTCCAACGCAGCCACCTGTGGTTGTGATAATGAATGAACTGTCAGGCTCGGAGCCCACAGGCCCACACTTTATTGTTTCAGTCGCACAATGAATGTCATCCAGAGAGAACAATGAACGTCGGCCGTTCAGCTGAGAGATCCATTGTTAGAGCCGCTCAGTTTTCACATATTCACACTCGTTCGCTAAGTTCTCGTGATGAAGGTTGTCGGGACGTCGTCTGCACCGTGTCCAGCGTCCTGGATAAAAAAACATCTGTCCTCCTGTATCCAGAGGTTGAAACACCTGACAACAAACTGAGTGTTTATATATTATAGTTTCTACGGTGGCCCTAAAGGGTCAAAGCACGGCAGCTAAAGACACAAACATGCTATAGATTCAGATCTAAAAGCTCTAAAAACTGCGGCCGCCTTGATCTTGTGAGGTTATCGTTGCCGGTGCGTGCATGACGTCAGAGCAAGTCGGGATCAAGTTGGACACAAATCTAACCGGCATGCATTGTGCGCTGGTCACCGGCTCATCTCGAACGCACCTGTTACGGTCAACAAACTCAACTTATGGTCAAACCCACTAACACGAAGCGGTCTGCACAACTTCTAAAGTCAAGAAGAAGAACAACTACAGTCGCTTATTGTGACCGGTCCTTCGCTTTATCGTGAGTATGGAAACACTTCCTGTTGTGTTGAGAGTTTTTGCAGCTCATGTTTTTTATTTTCTTTATAGTGATTTGAGCCTTCAGGGCCACCGTTGTGTCCTCGTGTCCTCGTGTCCTCTCTCTGCAGAACCATGTGTGACAACGTTGAAAGCCTTGACCTGCAGCTCTGTGTAAAGACAGACTGGTGAGTGTCTGTGCACTTTGTTTTTTTTATTTATTATTAATGCTGAATATTAAACCTGAAGCAGCTACAAGAGTTTGTGTCCTTTGACCTCTGACCTACACTGACTCTATGCATGTGTGTTGTTGTGTGTGTGTTGTGTGTGTGTGAAACCTCGGTCTGAGTGAGAGGAAGACGAGGAGTCTGAGAAGTTTCCGTTCACAGACAGTGAAACTAAAACCAGTGAAACCTGGAGCCAGCAGATGTCACTGTAGTTATGAAAGAGAGGTGGATGCAAACTTATATCTGTAACACACACACACACACACACACACACACACACACACACACACACACACACACACACACACACACGGACTGACACACACACTATTAAATGGGATCAAAGCTGCTCCTAAATCCTGAAGGTGTATTCCAGATGTCTTAGTCACTGGTGACTCAGCTTGTATTTGTTCCGCTCCTATTTGTTTTTACTCTTAACCCCAGTGAGTCACCGCCGAGAACTGACACACAAAACATATGCAAGTGTTTTAGAGCAGGAAGTCGACGTACAGAAGAGGTAGGAACTATATTTCTTGGACCGCGCCGCCGCCACCACCGAGGCTCGAGTGCTTCCAGCGGCCAAGAGGAAATCATAGTCATTTGTGTAAAGTGCAGGGTTTGAGAGGAATGTGTGTCTGTGAGAGTTAATGCACCGAGGTGTCCAGATTCCTCACTCACTGATTTTATTTCTTCTATTTGTTGGTTTATTTATTTCAAAGAAAAACTGTAAATTTCTAGTTTGCATCCCAAAATCTCCACATGTTCGGAATATTATTTCCTAAACTCCTAAACTTGGTTATTTATATTTATCAAAAAGTCAATGAATCAAAAATACAACACAGATTTAATTAACCAAAACAAGGGAAATAGAATAGAAGTTTATTTATCCCAGAGTGGAGTTCAGTTTGCAGCTACTGAGTCATTGATTCAGTTCATGAACCCACTCATAGTCCTGCATTCGGTTAAAAGTTAATTAGTTAAATTAATGGAAGAGTTTTTTAAAGGAAGGGAAAAGAAGAAATAAAAAAGATATGAAAGTGTTGAGATTAAGAGAAGAGAATAAAGATGAGAATAAAAATATAAATAAATAAAATAAATTTAAGTTTCATGTCTTTATTCATTTCAATATTTCATTTACAGGTATTTTATTTCATATTTAAGTTCCCTTTTTATTGAAGTTTTTGTTTTTATAATGCTACAGTCTGTGTTGTTATATCTTAACTTCTTACAGTGAATTTCTTATCTTTTGTAGATTTTATTCACTTTATTCTTTTACAAATTTCTGCTCTAAACTTTTATTTCTCTGCCTTTAAGAGAGAGTTGTTGCAAGAAACATTAGATTTTTCTTTTAAAGTTTTTAAATGTATAACCACTTAAACCAGTTCACATACAGTATCATATTATTATTTTATCCTCGAACATCATGAATAAACCTCAGTGCACAGTAACTTGTTGATTCACTTTCACCAAACCGAACTATAATAAATGTTTTTAATTATGAATAATAATAAGAATGTTTTGTAATATGTTGATGCTCCTTCTCGTGCAGCTCCAGCACCATCACCGCTCCTCCGACTTTCTGCTTCTGTTCCGCTGCTTTTATACACAGCCCATAATAGTCCGAGTAGCAGCAGCAGCGGCAGCAGCGGCAGCAGGTGACTCAGACACGACTCAGCAGCGGGTCGCGTGCGTATCGCGGGGCGCGAGGGGAACAGTCTGCAGCAGTTTATTGTCGGAGATGAATCAAAAAACCGCAAAAACGTTCAAACTCGGTGAGAAGCGGAAACTGAGTCTGAACCGTAAACAAGGAGTGGAGGTGCACGCGCTGATGTAAACAGAGGGATGACTGTGTGTGTGTGTGTGTGAGAGTTCACGTCCAAAGCTCCATTCATAAAATTATTAAAGCGAGGAAGAAAAAGTCCCCACATTACCAGCAAACCTAAATAATGAGTAACATCCTGTGGAGGAGAGAGAGAAATAAGAGTTAAAAGTTAAATCCACGGAAAAACAGAGAGAAGAAGAAACAGGAAGTGAAGTTGAGGGCACAAACTGCACAAAGTCCAGGACATAAAGAATATAAAGTTAAAACATGGAGGAGAGTTAAAGAGAGAGATGAGAGGAAGAACACCTGAGACCTGCAGGACAAATCTGACCAATCAGAGAGCAGCTGAGGAACAGGAAGCCTGCAGAGAACCGTAGTCCACCAGAACCAAGATCCAGGACTTGATTAGAAAGAAGAGGACCAAGGTCCAAGACCAGAACCATGAGAGCAAAGAATGACCGTGGTGCATGATGGGAAAACAGAGAACCCGCATCGGGCTGCCCTTTTCCTGGATGTCATTCCATCGCTTTGCCCATTTCCTGTCCCTTTCTCTTTCTCCTCTGTGCCGTCAATTAAAGGCAATAAAAAGCCAAAGAAAAAAACATACTTTAAAGAAAGAAAAAGAAATGTTCTCTCTCTCTAAAACAACACACAATTAAATATATTATGAGCTTATTAATGATAAAACGTTTTAATTTCAACATTCCTCTGATCTGCAGGATGAAGCAGCGTCTTCATGTTTCTCTCTGACACATAGTTGGTCACATTGTTTGGTTGTGAATGTGCAGAAGCTGCAGAGTGAACGTGCACATGCACAACACACACGCACACATGGAGACCAACAGGTGAACTGAACTGATCCACATGTGTGTGTGTGTGTGTGTGTGTGAGCAGCTCTCAGGTCTCCGTGTGCAGAAGTCCCCTGCATTCCTCCGGGATGAGTGTCTGAGTGAGTCACAGGAAGCATCGGGTTAAATTCAAGTGCTCATTATGAAGCATCATATGCTCCGTGCACATACCCTGAGGTGCTTCATCACACTAGATGCTCTGTGCTGATATAAAACTGTGTGTTTGCTGCTCTCTGCATCGCCGACGTGGAACATTTCATTCATAAAAATCAACTTCATCACAGAAAAGTTCCTTTAAATCACGACTTTGTCGGTGTGAACTGTGTTTTATCAGCCGAGCTTCTCTCTGACCCGACAGGAAAAGGTCCATGTTATAAAAATGATATTAAAGGGAGATGACACGTTTCCTCACTTGCACTGAAAACACAAGATGGATAAATCTTTTCCAAGGCTGAATCATTAGAAAAAAACAAGAACCTGTTTATTCACCGCTCAGAAAAACTGTGAATGTGTCCTTTATTTTAAACCCCGTGTGAGATTAATCACCTGCATCCAGTCTTCAGAGACATTACTCCATGCAAAGGTGCAAACAAACAAACTGTGATTTATTTGCTTGTTTTAAAGGAGCGCCTCATGTTTTCGGTCATTACATCATCATTACGTTCAAATCCAGGTGTTTTAGAAGCAGCACAGTTTTATAGAATCTCTTTATATTTCAATTCATAACGTTCAATAATAATCTATAAATGTAGAATAAGGTGTCGTACCGGTTCTTTAATAGTTAATAAAGTTCAATATGATGATCTGAGCTTCCTCTAATCTGCCGACAGGGAAACACCTACTTCAAAAATCCAAACAATTCCAGTTGAAACATGAATTCATGTTTTACTGTGAGACGGCAGGAGTCGTGCAGGCGTGAAGACAAACTCACATTATTAACCCCGTCCTGTCCATGTCAGCTTCCTTCACCTCCGACTTGTTTCACACACACACTAATTATTCATGTGTTTTTATAAGAGGAAGTGAAGAGGATTTGTCATCCTGCCGGGTGGCAGACATGACGGTGCCACTCCGCCTCATCATGTTACTGCATGGTGCTTTCTTTCTTTTTTTTTCTTTTTTTTAAAATGTTTTTTCCTGTTATAAATTAATAACCATTAGAACAGGAGGTTGAATCAGTGGGTGTGGAGCTCAGCTCTGAATCACAGCTACAAAATGTACAGAGGGAAATTATGAAACAGCTCCTTCAGACAGATGTGGTTTGTGTTACCAGAGAGTGTAGCATGGCATAGCATAGCATAGCATAGCATAGCATGGCATGGTTGTAAAGTGTAGTATAGTACAGCAGTGGTTCTCAACCTTTTGTACATCAAGGACCCTAAATTGACACAAATTAGACCACGGACCCCCATTGGACCAAATTTAGAAGTACACACCAGAAATATGCAAATATTTGTTCAGAGACTGAAAAACATTACTTACTTGATACTTTTAAATTAGGGCCAATGGCGTGGATTTTTGGAAATATTAGAGAAATTTCTGGAAAAAAGTCGTCCAATTTCTCCAAAAACATTTAAACATTTCCAGGAATTAGTGGTAAAAATTCTCACAAAAAAAAAATTCTAAAAAAAAACCCTGAAATTTTCTCCAAAAAAAAGTGGTAAAATTTCTCATAAAAAATGTTCAAAAAAAAAAAAATCTAAAAAAAAAGTGGTACAATTTTTTTAAATAAAAAAAGTGGTAAAATTAAAAAAAAAGACTTCTAGAAAAAAGTGGTACAATTTCTCATAAAAAATGTTCAAAATAAAAATAAAAAAGTAAAAATTTTCTAGAAAAAAGTGGTACAACTTTTTTTTAAAAAACCTTTAAAAAAAAGTGGTAAAAAAAAAAAAAAGACTTATAGAAAAAAGTGGTAAAATTTCAAGAAATAAATTGGGGACCCCCTTCAGATCTCTCAAGGACCCCTAGGGGTCCCCGGACCCCACGTTGAGAACCACTGCAGCACGTAGCATAGTAGAATAAAGTATAGTAGTGTGGTAGCTATAGCATAACGTATAAAGCAGTCTAATGTTTCTCATCCTGGGGCAGTTGCAAGACATACTTAAAACGATAAAATATCATTTTACTGAGTCATCTTTACAGAGATTTTATCATTTTACTCAAACAGTGACGGGAGCCGTCATTAAACTGCAGAAGCTAAGCTAAGTTCAGGCATTCCTCCCCAATCCCATATATTTTAAAAGGAAGTCATAGTTTTGATTCAACACTTCCTGTGTTCGTTTCCCCAGCCCGACTCTGGCATTCCAGTGGACGCCGGTCTCCATTAATGACTTAATTGTGCTTTTAATTGTGAAATAGCGCACAGGAAGATTGTGTAAAACTCACAAATGTGCAATGTTCAGTGTGCAGCAGCTTTTGAAATCGCATATTTGCCTTCAGAACCGTTGATGAATATGCAATGATGCAATTAAAAAGGCTATTCTGGACTGCCAAAATGGGTTTAGGGGTCCTCAGGGTCGCTAAAAAAAATGCATGGGTTCACTGCTGCAAAAAGGTTGGAACAGCTGGTATTGTAGCATAGAGCATAGCGTATAGACAGTATACCACAGTTTACTGTTCATTCTTTACCATAACATGTCCTATAATATCACATAGCATTGCATAACACACTACTATATCCAATAGTATTAATACTATAGAGTAGCATAGTATAGTATACCATAGTGGAAAACCATTGCATGGATTAGAGCATAACATGGTTTATCCACCGTGTGTTTCCTGTCACAGCTCTGACTCATCTATATGCAGTTATACATTTTAAAACCTTAATTTCAGTTCATCATTTGTGATTTTTTTAATTTAATTTAATTTAAATTCCACTTACTACAGTTTAATTGATTATTGATTGGTGACGGAGCAGGAGGCTGCTCTGCTGAGGCTGGAGTGGAGCCACATGGTGGCAGTGTCCACAAATCCTGTCAGAGCGTCTCCTCCACATCCACATGACAAGACGCTGCCACATCCAAGGTAACTCACCCCCCCCTCTCCCCCCCTCCCTCCTCACCTCCCCTCCCCCATCCTCCCCGACTAACAGGACTGTGTGTGTGTGTGTGTGAGTGCTGTGAATTTGTTCTCATGTCGCCAGAAGTCTCTGCAAAATGCAGATGGTCGCCCAACTGGCACTCTGGGCCACCGTCCAAAACTCTTTAAATTCTTGCTGCTGGTGTTGTGTTTGAGTCACTGCGACTCCTCTGACGAGTCGACCATCAATCAGCTCAGAGGTCGAACCCACGGCCGCGCCGACACCGGCCGCCGACGGGCTTCTTCTGGTTTCTGTCACATTTTGTTTCCATGAATATGTGACGGAAACTGAGCACATGAGAAAGTGATGCATGATGAGTCACGACCACTTCAGAAAAATATACAAAGAACAGGGATGGTTGTAACATTTTTGACATTTCTGTCTGTATCTTGGAGATCTTTTAAGTTAGTGCGTTCAAAATGTGAAACAAACTAGTTCCATGTGTCTGCTGTTAAACGGCCTAGCTGTTATTTCTGCAGCACAAACAGAAAACGCATGGTTTAGTCTCAAACACAAGGAGTGAAATGTTACAATTCACCCCATTGTCCATCCACTCTTTTAAATCCAGGATAAAAACTCACCTTTTTACATTGATCTTTGTTTTACTGTTTTGATCTTTTTGTTGGTTGCTGCTTTTGTCTATCACTAAAATTCTTTGTATTATCCCTTTATTTCAACTGTACTGTACAGCACTTGGGTTGTTTGCAATGTGCTCTCTAAGTAAACCTGATTGGCTTGATTGATTGTCTGGTAACATTATGAAATAAGTATTATGTCAAAAACACTTCAACTCAGCCTTAGTCTGATCCTAACCCTAAAGGGATAGTTCACCCAAAATTCAAATTTCACTCATGATCTACTCACCCTCATGCCGGGGCTTCAATACAAGAGGGACATTACAGACCAGCAGTATGGAGGTATTTGGATGTTTTTTTGGTGTGTCTTTTTTGATGAAGAAAAGTTGGTATCCATTCACAACCATTATATGGAGAAATACTGCTGCGTGGACCCCCCGTAACTCAGAGAAGGAACGGAGGACTTTGGAAATTCTCACAGCTCTTAGTCGACATTTGAATTTTGGGTGAACTATCCCTTTAACCTTAACCGTTTCGTCTTTGTCTTTCAAGACCGAGACAAACTCAAATTCAAAGGAAATCTAAATGAAATTAAAATTTTGGTTGGAGTACGTTAACATACTAAATCTCTGTTACAATACAACCCAGACTCTTGCTTTCCTTGCAGCTAAAAACTAAAACATCAGCACCAACAAACTGCATGAAATATGTCCACATGGACACACAATAATGTGATGTAAGTTTGATGAGTTTAACGACAAAGCAGACGATGCTATAGGGGAAAAAAATACTTTCATGCCTCAAAATTTGTTGGCTTTCCCTCTAAAACTGTGTCTGAAGGACGAAGGACTGAACTGAGCATCAACAGAGTCAATCAGACGATTCCTAACTGGTTCCTGATTGGAGGAACTGGAGATGTTAGAAGTGTTACAACCATCCCTTGTCTCCCTTATGTTTTGTGAACAGGTGAAGTTGTGTTTGTTGAAGTTGTAAAGCGGTGAACGCTCTTCCTGGCAGGTGCTGTGAACAGGGGGGGAACTCCAAGGTGGGACCTCTTTGTGTCACCTGTCCGACACCCTGAGGCCGGCTGGTCGGTCGGTCGGTCGATCGGCCCGCTCCCCGTCTCCACCTCGGTGACTCAGGCTGCTGCACCTGGAGCCAGAAACCCTGAGCTGTTTCCACGCCAACTGGACCGGACAGAACTGACTGAGCATTGTCTCCGTCTGAGTATAGGACGAGTGTGAGAGTGTGAGTGTGTGACAAGCAGATACAGGAAAGCCAGCTGAATTTGGGGTTGTGTTACTTCCCTCTACAAACATACCACAATATTTGGTCATCTGAAGTGGCTCTAACAGTCATCAGATTATCTGGCTCTGCTGGATAGTCCGGTGCTTTCCACCTACTGATGCAGCGTCGTCACTCACTGGCCCTTGACTCGCCTGAACCAGCAGCAGCTCGTCTCTTACCTCCGCCGCCGCCGACCCCGGCCCCCCCCCCGGCCTCCCCCCCTCCACATGACAGATGTTGTTTAGAGGTTGAGCGGCTTCGACCTGCTGTTGTCCTGGTGCAGGATGACGCAGGTATTGCGCAACATTTTCCTTGGTTATGACTGAGTGACATCACCGGCTCCTCTTTAGCGCGTGCACCCGTCTCCCAGTTCCCCCCTGATGCGTGATACACACTCTTAATGATTGCACTGTTATGTGTAAACACTGCAAACAACTCAAAGAGCGCATGCAATAGCCTATACACACACGTATGCGCTTACACTTACAGGTCTCTGCTGTGTCCACGGAGGCACCTGTCACATGTGACGTCACCACGTATGAGTCAGGTGTAAATGCATGCATGCATGTGTGTGTGCGTGTACTTGTGTGTGTGTGTGCGTGCGTACGGGCTCCTGCTGGCTGCGGGATGTTTGCATAATCAGCACCGCAGCAGCACACCTCGGTCACAAGGTAAACTTTCCACTGTGCTCAGAGAAAAGACGTCCGCTTCACAGTCGAGTAGCCCGGGAATGGCCTACTTTCACTGATAGGGCTGATGGGAGCTGAGAGGCCGCGCAGTCACGGTTCCTTCTGCACACACACACACACACACACGCTCATGCACACACACATACACACCGGGTCAAGGTTCTTCACAGCTCTGTGGCTTTAACTTCTTCTTTCACCCCTTCTCCTTCTACAGTATAACCAATAATTCGTATAACTGTAGTCCAAATTTCCTTTTTTTTCTTCTTTGCATGCAGATAAAAGCGCTCTCTTATCAGCCAGCGGCACTTTAGCCGAGCTTTACATCAAGATGGAAACAGGAGGAAGCGGCTTCTTACAGATTTCACCAGAATCTCAAATGACCTTTTCTGTCCCTTCAACAACCAAACAACTTTATGTCAGGTTAAATGTAGCATTACGGCCAAACTCACGATAACAAGACAAACCGCAACACGGCGTCTTAACTTATGGTTAGCCTCTGCCTCTCTCATGCTGTGCTTTTATTTATTTATCTAAGTAAATGTCTTTCTTTTAACTGTTGCTGTTTTGGACGCCCAAATCTAAATAAATTGTCGTGGCTTTCCTTCTAACTTTCAAAAAGCCACATAAGAGGGTGAGGGGAGGTATCCTTACAGGAAAGAACCAGGCGATGTCTTGTTTCCAAAAAAGGTTTACTTAAGAAAAATAAACAAACAATTTACATCCACTTCTTCCTTTACTTTCCTTTCCGTAGAAAAACTGTCTCCTCCTCGCCGCTCTCATCAACACTAAAGCGGAAGCGGTCTGTGACGTCATATTAAATACACAGAATAACATGCAGTCATAAAAATTAAATAAACTTAGTTATCATGTACGTTTTTAACTGTGCATTATGGCTCCTACATAAATGATTCAGTCAAATCAATAACTAAAACCAAATAAACAGGAAAACAACAGGTTAGAAGTTCGCCTACCTGTGAACGCAGCTAGGCTAGCTGTTTCCAGTGTAGCTAAATGCTAACTTAAGACAACTTTATTAAGTGAAGTGTTGTTTTACAGTTTGCTTTAACTCTAACGTTTACCTAAAAGAACGTAACATCAGCCAACTTTTAACAGCTGTCTGAAACCAATATGCCAATTGTCATGTCTTCTGCTGTAGTTAGCTAGTTAGCATGCTAATTAGCTTGTCATTTTCCGATAGCGACTCACTGCCTCCAAATTCCCGCCGTCAAGTCGAGACAAAGACACAAAGACAAAGACGTTAAGTGTCCTTAAATGTGTGAGGGGACATTTCTGTTTCTCTTCTTGTTCACACTTATAATAATATTAATAATTTACTCAAGGCTACAACGGCTTCAGCCTGACGCTGCTAATTTCACTTTGACACTCTGAGGTTAGCGACGTGTTTTATTCTGTCGACACGTTTGAGTTTTGCAGTCGTTTCACTTTGTTCTCGAGGCTGTCAACAAAATGTCGATGTGAGGAATAATCAATAACCTTCAATAAAACACGTCCGGTGTGAATGTTAAAAACAACAGGTTTTAGAAATTGAAATTCAATAATGAAAACATGAACATGCTGCAAAACAGAAGAATGAAGTTTGAGAGTTGTGTGATTTTTTTGTGAATGAGGAACATAATATTTTTCTCTTGTGTTCCCCTGTGTGCTGCTCTTTGGAGCTTGTTTTGCAAAAAAAAAAAAAAAAAAAAAAATTGTTAATCAGTGACTCTGACCTGAATGTGTTAACATGAAAATCCTCCAAACGCCATTAATTTCTGACATCTCAAAGTTTCAAGGGCAAAAACACACACAGACAGAGAACTTAATGAGAGCTGCACTGCTGCACGGCCACGACTCCACGCCTCCCTTTATTAAAACTAAAGGGTCAGTTCACAGGAGGAATGAGAAATAAAAAGTGGTGTTTCTGTTTATGGAGATGAGATATTGGTTTAACTGGGTGAATGGAGTTTTTTATTTGGTGTGAAATATTAGATTTCATAAATGATTTTTCAGTTGTTTTCAGGAAAAACAGCAAAAATAAGGTCAAGGTCAAAGTTTATTCATAAAGCAAGGTGCTGCATTAGCTTAAAATTCAATATTAAACAACATAAATGGTATGGTAGCATCATAAATTTCACATATTAAATGTCATCAAAAATCTGACTAAATACAGGTCTTCTTTTTTCATAATCGTTGACATACATAATATTTGGTTAATCACAGATTTGTCATCAATTTGCATCATGGAATTACAGCATCAGCTGTGACGAATCCTGCGTCTGTGTCATAATCTACTTTTAAGTCTCTTATTGTTCCTTTTTCTTTTTTCTGAATGTCAAACATGTAACACAGGAAACCTGGACGAGTGATTAATTACTGAATCATAAAACCTACAACTATGTTTTGTATGTGAGAAATATTTAAAGGGATAGTTCACCCAAAATTCAAATTTCACCTGACAGGGATTAATAACTGGAAAACAAACAGAGAAAGTAGTTGTTAAAGGGATAGTTCACCCAAAATTCAAATTTCACCTGACAGGGAATAATAACTGGAAAAGAAACAGAGAAAATAGTTGTTAAAGGGATAGTTCACCCAAAATTAAAATTTCACCTGACAGGGAATAATAACTGGAAAAGAAACAGAGAAAATAGTTGTTAAAGGGATAGTTCACCCAAAATTAAAATTTCACCTGACAGGGAATAATAACTGGAAAACAAACAGAGATAATAGTTGTTAAAGGGATAGTTCACCCAAAATTAAAAGTTCATGTCCATATAACGGTTGCAATTGGAGTCCAAAACACGCTACAAAACAAGCTTGAAATATGGACTTTTTTTTTCCGTGACAATTTCGCTTCAATACAAGACGGACATTATGAGCAGCATGGAGGTACTTGGATGTTTTTTGGTGTGTCTTTTTGTTATGAAGATCATTTGCAACCGTTACATGGACATGCACTGCTACGCCGAGACCCCCTGTAACTCAGTCCACATGAGGGTGAGTCGATAATGAGTGAAATTTGAATTTTGGGTGAACTATCCCTTTAACAACTATTTCCTCTGTTTGTTTCCTCTCTTCTTGTGTTTCCAGTTATTAATCCCTGTCAGGTTGAACTGACCCATTTCACACATCGTTCACACTCACCTGAGTAATAAAGTTTCAATTAATACTCTGCTTTTATTATGGGATTGATTTATAGGTCGAGTCTCGTGTTAACTGCTGCTGAGAGGAGCTGAACTCCAGTTCACCTGCCCGTGCAGCTGATGGAAAGGCTGAACGACGCAACAGGGACCCATCTGTCCTGCTGCCGCCGCCGCCGCCGCCGCCGCCGCCGCTGCTTCTGCTGCTGTGAATGATCATAAGGCCGGACCGAGGCGTCTAAATATAGAGCGGACAAATTAAATTCAAGTGACTCAGATGCTCGATGACTGAGACGAGTGAGTGAGTGATCCTCCTCGGCTTCGGAGCCCGGACGGACTCACTTCTTCCACTCTGGATCAGACCCTCAACTGTCAAGAGGAAGGAGGAGGAGGAGGAGGAGGCGGTGGTGGTTGTGAGGGGGTGGAGGGGGCTGAGAGGAAGATGGGTGGAGGGAGGGAGGGAGGGAGGGAGGGAGAAAGAAGGCTAAATCAGTTGGCGGAGGAGAGGAAGCTCTGTCATATCCAGGAGGAAGTGTGAGTCAGTCACTCGTACATTCTTGGAGGCTGATTCAGCGCTGCACAGGAAGTGGGAAACGCTTACTGCTGAGCTTTAACACCGGGAGGGGAAAGAACCTCCTCGTCGTCTGGGGCGGTGTAACTGTAAAAAGAGTCCCCCGCCTCACCTCACCTCACCCAGCCTCACCCAACCTCACCCAACCTCACCCAACCTCACCCAGCCTCACCCCTCACCCAGAAAATAACAAAACAAAACAAAAAACGCTCTACTTTCACACAGGTGTTGGAGAGACGAGGCTGCAGCTCAGACGGAGAAAACGGGAAGAAGAAGGAGAAGAAGAAGAAGAAAGACGGTGCCACCAGGAGAGAGGGAGAGCTGTCAGAGAGGAGGAGGAGGAGGAGGAGGAGGAGGAGGAGGGCAAAGGGTATAGCGCTCCGTGTCTTCCTCTTTCTTTTTCTCTCGGTCCCCAGAAATCTCCCCTTCCCTTCCTTCTCTCTCCCTCTCTCCCGTCACTTCTCAGATTTCACAGTCGAGGCTATCGCTGCTTTAACCCCTTCCTCCCCCGGCAGAGACAGAGACACAGAGAGACAGAGAGGAAGGAGGAAGTGATCTCACTGCACTGGAGAGATGGTATACGCTCAACATCAGCCCACCACATCTGGCCCTGGCACGGCTGCAGCTCGGTGTCACAGCAGGAGGAGGAGGAGGAGGAGGAGGAGGGTTTCCAGGTGTGTAGGAGGAAGAGGCCGTGTGGGTGGTGTGTGTTGGTTAAAGGCCCAGTCTGTAACTTATTTGGCTTTGTATCAGCAAAAATCAAACATGTCTTCCATAAATCCGTATTTCACTGAAGTTGAACCACACCTTCATACAAATGAAAGCTTCCTCGTACCTTAGAATGAGTCGTTACAAATACATCAGTGGGCGACGCTCCGAACCGAGGCGGCCATGTTGCATCGCCATTTTTTTTTACGTTCAGAGGCAGCGTGACCGTAGGTAACCACGGAAACTCAACGGAGCTGTCGGCTCGGGGAGAAAAGAGGGAAGGAAGGAAGGAAGGATGAAGGGAAAGATGGGAGGAAAGAAGAAAGGGAAAAAAGAAGGAAAGATAGAAGGGGGGAGGAAACAGATTGGTTCAAGGAAGGAAGAAGAAGGAAGAAAGAAGAAAGGAAGGGAGGGGAAAGGGAAGGAAAGAAAGATGGAGATGGCTAGGAAACAGATCAGGTCAATTGGATCAAAAGAGGAAGGAGGAAGTAAGGATGAAGGGAAGGAAGGAAGGAAGGATTGTAGAAAGAAAGAAGGAGGAAAGGAAGGATGGAGGAAGGGACCCAGAAGGACGACAGGAAGGTTAAAACTGTCACCACTGTGTAGTTTGAGGAAGGACAGAGGCACTGATGGTGCATTCAGGTGTAGTCAGACAGACAGCTGTCTACGCATTATACCTTTAAAGGAATAGTTCACCCCAGAATGATATTTCGCTCATTATCTCCTCCCCCTCATGTGGACTAAGAGCTGGAAGAAGTTTCAACTCTGAGGATGTCAGTGCATTTACTCCACCAGTGAAACACTAAAAAGCATCCAAATACCTCCATGCTGCTCGTATGTAATGTCCGTCTTGTACTGAAGCCCTGAAATGCGAAACTGTCCCGAAAAAAATTAAATGAGTCTATATTTCAAGCTTGTTTTGTAGCGGAAGCTCCTCTTCCTGGTCCGCCCAAGTCTCGCGAGATTTGCATCGTCATCATTGTGCGATTAACTGACACCGCCTCAAATCTCGCGAGACTTAGGCAGACCGGGAAGAGGAGCTTCCGCTGCAAACAAGCTGGAAATATAGACTTATTTAATTTTTATCGGAACAATTTCTCATGTCAGGTCTTCAATACAAGACGGACATTACATACGAGCAGGATGGAGGTGTTTGGATGTTTTCTGGTGTGTCTTTTTGTGACGAAGACCGCCGGTGTCCATTTGCAACATGGACATGCTCTGCTACGTCGAGACCCTGTAACTCAGAGAAGCCACGGAGGATCTGAAACTTCTCCCAGCCCTTAGTCCACATGAGGAGGGGGAGATAATGAGCGAAATATCATTCTGGGGTGAACTATTCCTTTAAACAGAAGGAGGGAGGGGGAAAAGGGGGAGAAGATGATGTTGTCCCTCATTTCTAAACCCACGTCCGTCCGTCCGTCCAGTCCGTCCCAGCAGACGCTGCCTCTGTCCTCGTGATGAAACACCAGCTTATCACCAGTTTCCATTCAGCTTCTCTTAGCGCTTATGTAACGTCAGAGGAAGTGCTGTCCGCTGTGAATGAAGAATGTATCTGTGTGTGTGTGTGTGTGTTCATGCGTGTGTGTTCATGTGTGTGTGTGTGTGAGACGACGCCACTGCTGCGTTGAGTGAAACAGGTTTCCACATGAGAGTAAAACCCACCAAACATGTAGGACAGTGGAAAAAGTGTGTTCAGCTGATTAGTGCATGGGCACACACACACACACACACACAGATCAACCCGTTCTCACACTTCTTACACACACACACACACACACACACATCACTCTCACACTGTGTCTCTGTCTCACACAAAACCATGTTGTATTGTACGGGCTGTTGCTAGGAGACAAACTAATTCCAAACCTCTTGAAACAGAGAGACTTTACTCTTCATTTCTAAGCTGGTACGTCGCAGAGAGAGGGAGGGAGAGGGAGAAAGGGAGAGTGAAGAGGAGAGAGGAGGGATGGAGGGAAGAGGAGGGGGGAGGGGGGAGGGGGGGGGGGGGGGGGCAAAAAACCAACTCTCCCACACAGAAAAAAAAAAAAATCTTTTCAGTCTGAGCAGCAGGAGCAGCGTCTCATCCGTCTCTGAGCTCGACGTCCACGCAGCATCACATAAAGCGGCGCTTCTCTACCTTTTTGTTTTTACACCAAGGACCCTAAACGCACCACGGACCCCCAGTGGCTACACGAATATTTGTTCTGAGACTGAGTAACGTTGCGTTCACACCAAAAGCTTCCAAAGCGTCAAAACACCGGAGGTCAATTCATTTTCAATGAGGCGACACTGAGCGACCAAAGCGTCACCAGACGAGAAGTTGAGTCTTGGTTAAAGGGATAGTTTAACATTTTGGCAAACTGGCCCATCATCATAATCCCTATAGTCATAGCAGTAGGTTCGTTACCTTTAATTGTCGGTGCAAGCTATTTTTAGAACGGCGGAGCAGAGCCGTGAGCTGCTCAGAGCTACGCTACGGAGGCTCATGGGATTTCTTGGTTTCCCTCATCAAACTCATCAAATACACAACCCAACAACTCCACAACGCTCTGGTGGACAAGTTGTGACCTGCACATTCACCACGCTATGAGATAATAACACAACGTTACCACACAGAGTTGTTTTAGAGGGAAATACAGAGACTGATGATGAAAAACTGTCCCTGAAGGCAACGCGCATCAGAGGTTTTGCATGAATTTACCTCTAAAACGGCTCCGTCTCGTAACGTTCTGTTATTATCTCTGATGAGCTGATGAGGGAAACCAAGAAATTCCCTTAATCTCCATAGCACAGCCCTGAGCAGCTCACGGCTCTGCTCCGCCGTTCTAAAAATAGATTGCACCGACAATTAAAGGTAATAAACCCACTGCTATGACTACAGGGGTTATGGCAATGGGCCAATTTGCCAAAATGTTGAACTATCCCTTTAACTTTAGGGTAATTAGCTATGACATGGTTCAGAATAGAGATGTCCTTCGGTTCCCCAATGACCAGCGTGATCGTACTTTGCCGTTTTGGAAGTCGTGTCTGAAGCGAACCTTCGAGCGTTTTGGACGCTTTGGAAACTTCTGGTGTGAACGCACAGCAACGTTGCTTTTTTTGTACATTCAAATTGAATTTTTGGAAATATTATAGAGAAATTTCTAGAAAGAAATGGTACAATTTCTAGTCGTAAAATTTCGAGAAAAAGTTGTATTAATGTATTAAAGTGTTGTCTGTCTGAACCTTTACAGAAGGTGAAGACCATGCTGTTTGGCTGAAAGGCTCTCACTGGGTTTGACACAGTGGAGGAGGAGGAGGAGGAGGAGGAGGAGGAGCTGTCAATCACATCATCATGACACAGGTTGCAATTTAAAGAGAGAAGAGTTTTTAGTAGACAGGAATTCATTCAATTTATGCTTGATTTTCTTTCTTTCTTTATTATCGTATCCCTCCGCTACGCGAACTAGTTCCAGGTTACGTCTCTGGATCAGTTTCCACTTCTCTCTGGAGCTCTAGTAACAACAGGTCGGTGTCAGCCAATCAGAAGAGAGGAGGAGGCTCTGAGCTTCTCTTCTGATTGGCTGACTGTTTTCTAAAGTGATCCAATAAAAAATAGAGCAGATTTCAGAATAAAACACTCAGAGAAACCAAATCCTGCAAAGTTGTTGGATGGTGGGTCCAGGTGGTGAGGGGGCGGGGCTTTGTTGTGACATCACAAAGTGACAGGAAGTCCTGACGGCTGGTTTTAAGGCTCAGTTTCTGAATACAGGCTGTGTGCATTTCTCTGTGGACTGAGGCTTTGATACTTTCACAGTATTAATATAGAACCTAGAGCTGCTTTATAATCACACTACACATGGACATCTACCTTTATACTGTATGGAGCTTTAATACAAACATCTACCTTTATACTGTATGGAGCTTTAACACTAACATCTACCTTTATACCGTATGGAGCTTTAACACTAACATCTACCTTTATACCGTATGGAGCTTTAACTCAAACATCTACCTTTATACCGTATGGAGCTTTAACGCAAACATCTACCTTTATACCGTATGGAGCTTTAATACAAACATCTACCTTTATACTGTATGGAGCTTTAACACTAACATCTACCTTTATACCGTATGGAGCTTTAACACTAACATCTACCTTTATACCGTATGGAGCTTTAACACAAACATCTACCTTTATACCGTATGGAGCTTTAACACAAACATCTACCTTTATACCGTATGGAGCTTTAACACAAACATCTACCTTTATACCGTATGGAGCTTTAACACAAACATCTACCTTTATACTGAATGGAGCTTTAACACAAACATCTACCTTTATACCGTATGGAGCTTTAACACAAACATCTACCTTTATACCGTATGGAGCTTTAACACAAACATCTACCTTTATACCGTATGGAGCTTTAACACAAACATCTACCTTTATACTGTATGGAGCTTTAACACAAACATCTACCTTTATACCGTATGGAGCTTTAACACAAACATCTACCTTTATACTGTATGGAGCTTTAACACAAACATCTACCTTTTGTTTTTCAGAATCATTTCACATTGAACCTTATGTAAGTTCATGGGACATATTTGTATTAGTGACGAAAAGTAAATGCAGTGTGTGCGGTTGTGTGTTTAAGTGTGTCACAGGTCAAATGATGATGGAGGATCACAACACACACACACACACACACACACACACACACACACACACACACACACACACACACTCCTCTCTGGCGTGAAGTCGGCCACTACGTGTCACTCACTGTGGCAGTCAGGTGCTTGTAATGTCATTACCAAGGTAAATGGAGGCCTCAGCATTCTTCAGCACGGAGGCATGCAGACACACTGACACGCACACACACACACACACACAGAACAAATGGAGCAGAGAGACATTTCCAACCTCCTGTCATGTGCTCCTCATTTCCATCATGCCATCTCTGCTATTCTCTGCTGCTCTCTCTCTCTCTCCTTCAGCCCATTTGCATCCTCTCTCTGTGAAGCACTCGGCCTTATGAGAGGATCTCACCGGCTTTCTTTCTCAATGCAGGAAAACCCTGAGCAGGCAGAAAAATCCCTGACATCGGCCACCAGATGGACAGACAGGCGGTGGCGTGAGGTCAGCCGCCTGTCTGTCCATCTGTCGGCCATGACAGTTTTTTTTCTGCCTGCTCAGGGTTTTCCTGCTGAGAGAGAGCCGAGCTGAATACCAACCTCTCCTCGCGCCGAGGAGCTAAACTTAGGGTTAGCGGTGGTGATGTGAGAGAGAGCAGAGAATACAAAGATGGCAAGATTGAAATTTGACCCTGGACAGGAAATTGGAAAGGTCACCTGGCTCCATTTGTTCTGTGGCGGGCAGGCGGCCGTATACAGTACAGTACGTATGTCTTCCCCCCTGCGTGTCACCTGCAGGACGAAGAGGTGACTATATTTAGGACGGTATCAGTGAACCAAGGTTGATGCGGTCATCAGCGCACATGACTGACTTATTCCATTCAGGCTGCAGAGGTAGCAGCGTGTGTGTGTGTGTGTGTGTGTGTGTGTGTGTGTGTGTGTGTGTGTGTGTAGAGAGAGAGAGAGTGCAGTGTGGGGTTGTCCCTTACAATGTCCCATGAACTTACATAAGGTTCAATGTGAAATCATTCTGAAAAACAAAAGGTAGATGTTTGTGTTAAAGCTCCATACGGTATAAAGGTAGATGTTTGTGTTAAAGCTCCATACGGTATAAAGGTAGATGTTTGTGTTAAAGCTCCATACGGTATAAAGGTAGATGTTTGTGTTAAAGCTCCATACGGTATAAAGGTAGATGTTTGTGTTAAAGCTCCATACGGTATAAAGGTAGATGTTTGTGTTAAAGCTCCATACGGTATAAAGGTAGATGTTTGTGTTAAAGCTCCATACGGTATAAAGGTAGATGTTTGTGTTAAAGCTCCATACGGTATAAAGGTAGATGTTTGTGTTAAAGCTCCATACGGTATAAAGGTAGATGTTTGTGTTAAAGCTCCATACGGTATAAAGGTAGATGTTTGTGTTAAAGCTCCATACGGTATAAAGGTAGATGTTTGTGTTAAAGCTCCATACGGTATAAAGGTAGATGTTTGTGTTAAAGCTCCATACGGTATAAAGGTAGATGTTTGTGTTAAAGCTCCATACGGTATAAAGGTAGATGTTAGTGTTAAAGCTCCATACAGTATAAAGGTAGATGTTAGTGTTAAAGCTCCATACAGTATAAAGGTAGATGTTTGTGTTAAAGCTCCATACGGTATAAAGGTAGATGTCCATGTGTAGTGTGATTATAAAGCAGCTCTAGGTTCTATATTAATACTGTGAAAGTATCAAAGCCTCAGTCCACAGAGAAATGCACACAGCCTGTATTCAGAAACTGAGCCTTAAAACCAGCCGTCAGGACTTCCTGTCACTTTGTGATGTCACAACAAAGCCCCACCCCCTCACCACCCACCTGGACCCACATCCAACAACTTGCAGGATTTGTGGTTTCTCTGAGTGCTTTACCTGTTTAGTTACTGTATCTGTATCAGTCAGTTTCCTCTCACTCTGAGCTCAGACACGTCTCTGTTCTGCTACAATCTGAAGAAAAGAAAAAAAAAAATCAATAATCAGATTGGATTCGGTTTTCAGATAATCACTTAACGTCTGACTGGCAAAACGAAAACACAATTAGGACATTTCTATTTTTAACTGAGCCCTGAGGCTTTACTACTAGAGGAAGACGCTCTGGTTGGAGCCAGTTCAGTAAAACCAGGCTGTGTTTAAAACTACGGCCACTGCATGAAAATAAATCAGTGTTTTCTAACTTTCAGAATAAAAGCATCAGATCATATCAGTGGATCGCAGCCGTACGTGGTAATATCACCACCACCACCAAACACCACGAGTCCCAAGATACAAAATATTTTTTGGCTCCAACTCATTATTTGTACATCTGGAAATCTCATATTACATTTTGTGATATTTCTTTCTTTTTATTAAAGTAGAGTGGAGCCAAAATAAAAACAGAAACTCACCTGTTTCTCCAGTCACGCCTTCACCTCACTCATTTAGAAAGACGGTGAATCTGATGATCAGAGGCGTCGTTACAGGAAGAGGTTTGTTCAGACAGAACTCACAGTTTCAAACTCTCAATTTAACGTTTAAAGGGATAGTTCAACATTTTGGCAAATTGGCCCATTGCCATAATCCCTATAGTCATAGCAGTAGGTTTGTTACCTTTAATTGTCGGTGCAAGCTGTTTTTAGAACGGCGGAGCAGAGCCGTGAGCTGCTCAGAGCTACGCTATGGAGGCTCTTGGGATTTCTTGGTTTCCCTCATCAAACTCATCAAATACGCTATGAGATGGTAACGTTGTGTTATGATCTCATAGCGTGGTGAATGTGCAGGTCACAACTTGTCCACCAGAGCGTTGTGGAGTTGTTGGATTGTGTATTTGATGAGTTTGATGAGGGAAACCAAGAAATCCCATGAGCCTCCGTAGCGTAGCTCACGGCTCTGCTCCACCGTTCTAAAAACAGCTTGCACCGACAATTAAAGGTAACGAACCTACTGCTATGACTATAGGGATTATGCCAATTTGCCAAAAATGTTGAACTATCCCTTTAAACATGCTCCTAACACCTGAATGCAGAGCAGCTCAGTGTGGTCGTGTAACGTGACCTTTCAGATGAGCCTCGGTTGTCTTCTCTCTGAGCCGAGACCCACTCAGACCCACTCAGACCTGGGTCTGGATCCGGTTAGATCTGGTTCCTGCTGGGTCTGGTCTGGGCCGGGTCGGGTTCTGGCTGCTGAGACGCCTTCACACCAGACTCTGTGGTAGGTTGGTTCCTCCTCTGCCCGCTGACTCACTGGGTTTGGTATGAGATAATGGAGCGGGCTGCGATTCGCCTCGCCTCGCCAACCGTTTGACAACAGTGTGGTCAAAGAGACCGAGCCTCCTCCTCCTCCTCTTCTTCTCCTCCTCCTCCTCTTCTCCTTCTCCTCCGTCCATCTGAGGTTTCATCTTCCACCTCATGTTTAGTCACCGGCTCAGATTTAAAGGTTTCTACCGAACTGCTGTGATTCAGCATGCGTCATCGCCCGGCATCAAACCCGTTCACGCTCGGCCCCGTGTGTTATTTAGACGTGGATGTGGTCGGCCATGTTTGTTTACCTCCAAACCTCTTTCTGTTTTTCTTTTTTTTTTGCTGCATCATCAACTTTGGTTCTTTGAGTCTGCGAAATAGAGACAGAGAAGAAAGATGATGAGAGGTGTTTCCTTCTCCCTTTCATCATTTCATTTGTTTTATTTATTATTGACTGACTGACACAATTGTTTTTATTCTTTTTTTTTTACAGTCTACATTTTATTTATTTATTTTTACACTTTTTATTATCAACTTATTTGGTGCATTGGAGAGAATAAGTTGTCATCCATCATTTCCTGCTTATTGATTATTATTATCATTCATAAATAGATATTATTCTTGAATTTTAAATTTTAAGAATATTTTTCTGTCATGTTTATTCTGTCTAAAAATACATTATTAGGTACAAAGAATTTTCATTCATCAAAGTATAACCCGCAAATTTTTCTGTAATAAGTTTCGTGATGTTTTTTTACTCATTGAATAGTTATTTAAAACTGTATTTTGATGTAATATTTTTGATGGGTCTTGTGGATAGCTCTTTTAACAGTGTGTTTTCAAAGTTTGTTCTTGGCTTAGGTGCCAGTAAATTATCATAACATGATTGTCTGGTTGGATATTTGTTGACATTTCTAAAACTATCTGATCTGCAAAAAGTTTTTTACTATTGATCAAATTCCTCATGAAATGACTTAATTTTAATCTGTCTACAACCAACAGCCATGATAAATTCTGATGCATTTTTATATTTCAAGTGAACAAAAACAAAGCTGCTTTGTTCTGTGCAATTTGAAGAATATCAGATGACCAAATAATTGGGCAATAGTCCAGATGGGACAAACAGGCCTTAATTACTTGAATCAAGTGTCTGGTTAATTATTTTCTTGTTACATTTTCATTCATAAATAGAATTTTAAGAATATTTTTCTGTCATTGTACCGTGTTTAGTTTTTTCTTTTCTTTTTTTTAAATAGTTATTTCAATTTCATGGGTCTTGTGGCTATTTTTCTTGTAACTTTTGATTCTATGGATCCAAACTTTATTCAATAAAAACAAGGAATATCTAAAGTATTACAAACAGGCTCCTTATGACAAGCTAATTAACTTGTACATTTTCTATAACTGTCACTTTTTTGTTTTGTTTTGGAAACAGTAAATTAATTGAAAATGTAACTTTTAAAATATTAAATATGTTTGCACGGATTAAATGTGACCTTTTATCATCTCAAGTTAACATTTTCTCCTTAATTAAAGAAAAGATTCAGCAGACTTTCAAAATAAAGTTCCTGGTAACACAATGTTTTTAAATGTAAATGTTTTGATGCACAGGGTAACAAAATATATCAACATCTAAATGTGTGCACATAAAAGAATGAATCTCTCTTTAAAACTACAATAGCGTTCACACCTTCACCTTTGCTCCACAGGCCACGCCCCCTTTAGGTGTGTCTCCACCTGGACTGTGGGAACAGAGCAGACGATCCAGACTTGAGCTCTTAACACAGACAGTGAGAAGCGAGAGTTTGTTCTTTAATCTTTTAACCTCGTTCATACCTTTCTTTATTAAAACTGCACAGCGAGAGAGAGAGAAGTCTGAATGAGACTCTGTGGAACATTTAAAAGGAAACTGCTGTAAAGTGTGAGTCATTGGACCTTGAAGGATGTGACACAGACTCAGAGACTTTTTTTTATTTTTTTTACGGGGACTTTACTGAGACTCAGACCTCCACCTGACAAAACGCTGCTGTGCTCTCAGAAATATGAAATTATAACAAAATAAAATAACAAAATAGAAGAAAGCAACAGAAAGACACATTTTTGAAGGTTACTTTACTTTATTTGTTTATTTGAATGGGACAGTGCACATTAATGGACAAAATCATGTTAATGTGCCGGATTGTAGCGAGTCCCACAGACATAAAAACAGTTCAATAAATAATAATAATGTAGAAAACACAAAAAGGCAACTATGACAATGAAGAACATACAGTGCAGGATTGCAGGTACCAGGTTGTATTGCATGATGCCCTATAATCATATATGATGTTACATCTGAAACATATTTACATCCTGGTACAGAAACAGCTTCGGTCTCGACTTAAATTATGGAAAATTGAGGGCGTGGCCTCTTTGAGTGACAGGTGGGTTAGCCTATGTATCTCAGCTCCACACAGGCTCCTCCCCTTTTGTCCATTTTTGGACAAACAGGAACTCATGAGGGGAGGCTGCAGTCGGATGCTGCCAAGATGGCGACGGTGCAGCAGCTCCGCTCTGAGCTTTGTGTTGTAAATAAATTACGGATAGTTGTTTGTATGTTTATAGTTGGTTGTAAATTGATTTATGAAGCTGTTTAATTCATTACTAGAAGTAAGAAAGGAGTAGGGTCATATTAGTTTTACTTCTTCTCTTTTGTTTGTATTCTTTTTTTTGTTTTTAAATCTTATTTTTTATGTTTGAAATAAATAAATTCATTCATTCATTCATTCAAACCTGTGGGTGACATCACACAGGCCACGCCCATCGAGAGGAGGCTTAGAGACCCCAGACCAGGAGAGTTCAGATTTAACTAATAACGGTGCATGTGTGAAACGAACTGAAACACCTGCAGAACCTGAGACACGGTGTTTGCATCCAGAGCAGAGACTGAGAGACCGACAGTATTTTTGGGGAATCTCGAGGGTCACATGATCACCGTGAGAGAGAAACCATAACTCTGATTGCTCAATATCTGTGTCTGCAGTCGATGCCAGACTCCCTGTCGTCTCTTCAGCCTTTGTTTTTCCATTAACGCAAGATATTAAAACATGATTATGACGTTATATAATATGTTTATTTGTTGTTGTGTTTTTTGTTCTTTTACGTCTTTCACTGTCTCTCCTTCCTGTTCTTTAGTCTTTACACCACATCATCCTCCTTGTAGCTGGAACAACAGTAAAAGCTCCCGACGGGGACGGGACGTTTCAGTTCAACCCTCCTGTCGTCCGTCTGGGTCAAACTGACCCAATCTGTTCCCTTCCTCCATCCTTCCTTCTTTACACAATCATTTCTCCTTTCCTTCTTCTTCCTTCCTCCTTTGATCCAATTGACCTGATCTGTTCCCTCCCTCCATCTTTCTTTCCTTCCTTCCTTTTCCCCTTCCTTCTGTCCTCCCTTCTTTCCTTTCTTCTTCCTTCCTTGAATGAATCTGTTCCCTCCTTGGATCTTTCCTCCCCTTTCCCTTCTTTCTTTCTTTCTTTCTTTCTTGAATCTGTTCCCTCCCACTTTCTTTCCCTCCTTTTTCCTTTCCTTCTGTCCTCCCTTCTTTCCCTTCTTCCTTCCTTGAATGAATCTGTTCCCTCCCTCCATCTTTCCTTCCCTTTTCCGTTCCTTCTTTCCTTTCCCCTTCCCTTCTTTCTTTCCTTTCTACCTTCTTTCTTTCTTTCTTGAATCTGTTCCCTCCCACTTTCTTTCCCTCCTTTTTCCTTTCCTTCTCCCCTCCATTCTTTCCCTTCTTCCTTCCTTGAATGAATCTATTCCCTCCCTCCATCTTTCCTTCCCTTTTCCCTTCCTTCTTTCCACAATCTTTTCCCCTTTCTTTCTTTCTTTCTTTCTTTCTTTCTTTCTTTCTTTCTTTCTTTCTTTCTTTCTTTCTTTCTTTCTTTCTTTCTTTCTTTCTTTCTTTCTTCCTTCTTTGAACGAATCTGTTCCCTCCTTGAATCTTTCCTCCCCTTTCCCTTCTTCCCTCCTTCTTCTTTCTTTCTTTCTTGAATCTGTTCCCTACCACCATCTTTCCTTCCTTCCTTCCTTCCTTCCTTCCTTCCTTCCTTCCTTCCTTCCTTCCTTCCTTCCTACAGGAGGGTTAAATGTGAGCAGGACAGGAGTGAGAATCCGAACCTCGTCCTGTTTGTTGCTGAGGAAACAAACTCGCCGCCGCAGGTTGTTGGATGCTGCTGCAGGACGACAGAACAAACACTCACATGTTCATATCTAAATATTTAATAACAACAGATCCATCCTCATTAAGTTCAGCTCTCCACAGACAGGTCTCAGATCAGTTTTCTGAACAGCAGCAGCAGCAGGTTGGTTGGTTGGACTTCCTGTCTGCGACCCCGCTGCACCGTCCGTCTCTGGTTTCCCTCCGTGTTTGCTGACGCCGGCGACACTCGGCTGCAGCAGAGGTCACTCTAATGACTTATTACAGCAGTGACGCAGGTGAGACAGGGAGTGTGTGTGTCTGTGTGTGTGCGTGTGTTTGTAGCTCCAGGGCGATGACGTCACTCATGCACGGCAGCACCTTCACCTCCTGACCCGTCCTCCTTGACAGCGTTTACATACGTGTGACAGAGGAGGACGCTCTGCTCCACCTCCCTCTCACTCTCGCTTTTCTTTTCCACTCTTTTTCTCCCCCCATCATCACCATCACCATCATCATCATCATCATCATCATCATCATCTTCATCATCATCATCATTGCGTTGTGCGACTGCGTCATCCTCAGCTTATCACAGCAACAATAAACCGCCCACACTCCCATTACAGCCCATTAGCAGCCGCTCGCATTGTTGGGATTCTCACAGAGGAAGAACTCGCTGTCCGACCGACGACCGGAGCAGGAGCGGCTTTTTATTCTCCTGTGTGTGTGTGTGTGTGTGTGTGTGTACGGTGTGTGTGTGTGTGTGATTCAGTACAAAACCTGAGTTCAGAGTAAATTCATAATAAATGTGAATCCTTCAGTTTCTAAAGCTGCTGCACTTCAATGAAAACATGCAACACTGGCTTCTTTGTGTATTTGCTATTTTATATATAATAATAATAACTACACACTATAACTATAAAACATTAGTAAAACATGATTCAATACTTTATTCATTGATTAAAAAATAATTAGTCTGTAATATATGAACATTAACATTATGAATGTTTACAGTGTCCGAGCAGCGTCTAAACAGTTTGTTCATCATTCACTGACACTTTATAAATGATCTAATAATGAACCACTGACATCTGGTTTATTATTGATATAATATTGATTTATAGATGATAAATCCATCATTTATTACACACTTAAACACATTAAAGATCAGGTTATTAATCCAGATTTAAACATGTAGACCTGAGTTTATGAATCACAGACAACAGACGGAATAAATGAAGGAAGAATGATTTATAGATGATGAATAATAATCTCTATGTTATAGTGTAATTTTCATAAGGTTATTGTTTATTTTTACTCCATTTGTTTCCACAATGAAATGTCACTGATCTTTACTAGATTAATGTATAATGATGTGTTTCTATCTGAGTGTTTGTATCATTTCAGTTCTTCCATTTCTCCACATGAAACTGAGGAAATGTGCAAAATAAATCTTGACCAAAATAAAATTCATCTTTTAACGACAAAATGAACGAAAAACAAACTGATTTTATGCTTTCTATATAATCAATTATAGGCAATTTCTTAATTTTGATCAATTATTTTATTGATTATTGTATCATTATTGTTCGATCTTATTTTCTATTTAATGTTTTTAGCATTTTTTCATGTTCATGTCATATCTTTTTATGTCATGCCTTCGTAATGCACCTGTAATTTCGTGAGGGTGTAAATCCAGTTAATTATCTTGTTTTGTTTTTCCTGACTGGATGAGAGTTCAGACATTTATTCTTTCACCGTGTCCCTGTGAAAGCTTCTGTACAGTTCAGGTTTATTACTGTCATGATGATCACAGCTGGAAAAGAGACCAGGTGAGAATATTTGATCATTTTGAGCAGGTTTTTATCATTTTAAAATTTGATTTCTGTAAATTCCAGTTGAGAAGTTGTAGCAGGAGCCGTGTTTTCATTTTATATCACATCTGACACTGATCACGGGCTCTTTGTTCACATCCACCTTTTCATATTTATTCAACTTCTTCTCTGACAACATGTTCCTCCAGCGTCTGCAGACACACGGCTGCAGCTCGGGTCGGAGTGATGATGGAGGAGGAAGAACAGATCATCTCTTGTTGTAAATATCATCTTAAATATTATAAATGTGGGTTTTAAAAGATATGAGTCACGTAAAATCATCTTAAACACTGTCAGTGGAGGATAAAGACCAAGAGAAGCTTCATTCAGAACTAGAATTTAAAAGTTGTTTATACATGATGAGTGAAGTTCAGCTCAAACCTCTGATCGATCGATCGTCTCTAATCGCTCCAGCTTCATTCATACAGAGCAGATCTCAGCCAGAAGAATGAGGTCATCGGTGGATTAAAGGCGTCCCACAGAGGAGCCGATACGCTCACCGATCACCTATCAATCATTTATTTATAATGTCTTTGATTTTCTGAGGATTTCCTGCAGCTTCTCTCCCTCCTCTGCTGCTGCTGCACGAGCTCAGACACTCACCACAGTTTCACCTGCAGTCGGTTCACCTGTTTCTGCTGCTGCTGCTGCATTTGTGCGTTTTCTGTTGATTTCTGTGTGTGTGTGTGTGTGAAGGAATTGGGCGCATCAGAAATAATCAGATCAAGACAGCAAATTACAGTTTAATTGTGTATCTCTGTAAACATCTGGTTCAGTTTCCTCTGGAGGAGCAAAACACAAACTCCTGATGCACAAGTTGTTGTTGTTGTTTTTCATTTGTGTGGAAGAGGGGGAGGGTTAGGAGGAGGTGTCAGAAAGTGTGTGCGACTGTCAAAGCTGCACACACACACAGAGGTAGCGATTCCAAATGTCCCCCGAGAAGGTGTTGTTAGTTTGTTTGAGGCTCTGGTGCAGTGTGAGCCTACAGTAGGTGTGTGTGTCTCTGTGTGTCTGTGTCTGTGTGTGTGTGTGTGTCTGTGTGTGTGTGTGTGTGTGTGTGTGTTGGCTGCAGGGGAAGTCAGTGCTGCCGTCCCACTAACAAGCAGCTGGTCTGACAGCAGCAGCAGCCTGACAACCTCCTGACAGACAACGACCTGCTTTTGTGCTGAGCTGCAGTTTCTTCACTGCAACGAGCAACGACTCGAAAACCTCACCAAGAATATTTGTCTTATTTCTGGTCAAAACTAAACTCATTCTATGGAAAATCACACAAAAAGCAGCTTGTTTTCAGACACTTTTTTTATACTTAAAAATAAGTAGAAAATCTGATAGTGGAGCAAGTTTTTCTTTCTTATTACAAACACAAAAAACTTGACAGATTTTTCTACTTATTTCAAGTGACAATGAGTTTGAAACAAATGAAAATGATCTAAGAACAAGTTAATTTTCAGGTGATGAGTCTTATTTAAAGTGGAAAGAGATTAGTTTTGAGTAGAAACGAGACATTTTGACGAGAAATAAGACAAATATTCTTGGAAATATTTGGAGTTTTTGCAGTGTAGAATAATTCCCGGCATCTGCAGCTGGAGGTCGACGCCTCCGACACGACAGCAGCAGCAGCAGCAGCAGTTTTTATTTGCAGATACATTTTCCTTCTTTCTTTCCTTCCTTTTTTCTCTTTTCAAATGTGATTTTCTTTGCGACAAACAACAGCACTCAGTCGTCTCCGTGTGAATGTTTTCTCTTTATTGAATGTTCAGGGTCAAAGACAGTTTCTTACCTTCTGCGCCTTCTCTTCTTACACACATATATACATTTATTTATTTATTTATTTATACAAAGAGCTGCTGCTTCCGTCTCCAGCCTGAAACCCAGCAGACAATGTAGCTGTAGAATTGAACCACACAGAAATCTACATTGTATGCCAGGTTCAGGACAAAGCAACAGGTACCGACGCTGCACGCGTTCATCACCTCACAAACCCACGCACAACATCAATTAAATGCTTTTTTCCTTTGTCTTTCTGTTCGGTTTTCTCCATGAGATTGAGATTTCATCCGCAGAAACATTGACAGTTTCACTTCAGCGGCTCGAACCAAGGACACTTCACACAAAGAGGAGCTCACACAGAGAGAGAGAGAATTAAAAAGAAGAATGGCGGAAGAGGAAGGAGTGAGAAAAAAAAAAAAAAACCTTGACAAGGGCCCCTTGTGGAGTTGTGACACAGAGAACATCCTGTCTGTAAGGGAGGGGGGTCACAGGATGACATCGCAGCCAATTGTAGGGGGGGGTGTAGGGGGAGGGGAGGGGGGGGAGACAATGTGGCAGCAGCCAATGGGAGAAGGGGGAAAGGCCGCCGGCCGGTCGAAAACCAGGAAGTAGGCCGAGCCGTCGGAGACCCAGTAGCCAGATGTAGCTGCTGATTGCTACACAGGATCTACACTGCCTACTGAGCAACCCACAGCGGCCAGAGAGGAGACGACCCACACCGACGGGCCCTGAACGCCTCATCCTCCTCAGGCCACCGCCGCTGCCGCCGCCGCCGCCGGGTCTGCTGGTCACACCCGGCGGCGGCGGCGGCGGCAACAGGCGGCGACAGGAAGGAAGTCGCTTCTGTAGACACAGCTGAGTCCACCTGAGGAGAGAGAGAGAGAGAGAGGGAAGAATAAATAAGTCCATGTGCAGAGAGGAAATGAGCAGAGCAAATAAAGAGGAAAGAAAAAACTGTGAAGTAGGGATGTCACCATTAGTACTTGCTTTCACAATTAATTGTGGCATTAAACGCCACAATTCATTCACCGTAAATCCTAAATACCATCACTTTCTGAAAAGATGATGTTGTATCTGCAGATGTGGCGCCAAAGTAAAGGAAGCTGAATTAGTAGCCTAGGAATATAATGTAAACGTGTCATTTCTATTAAAAATGATTAAAATGAACTTAAACATTTGATATAGACTAGGGTTGTATGTATATCTCCACCACTGAGGCTGATTCGATATGCATCTCGATACGCTGCCACCGATGCGATACGCTAACGATACACTGAAGCTCCTGTCGATACGATGCAATACGATTCACTCCTATTCACGATACGATGCGATTCAAAAATGATTTCATAACGATATGACTTAATTACAAAGAGATTTGGTTCGATAAGATGCATCAGTTGTGTAAGTTTGGTACAGTCGTGATACGAGAGTTTCTTAGCCCACATCAGGTTTCTTACCTGAATACCACTATTCTGTTTTACTCTGTATCCATTTGAGGGATGTATATAATATTTGGTTAATTTTTATGGGGCAAACAAATACTGAAAGGTATAGCCTAGAGCTTTTTGCTCAAAAATAAATGCTAGACTACAAATGATCATCACCTGGGCTTCTAGTCCTGTGTGGTGGTAAGTCTGCATTTTGGTCTTTTTCTATGCTATAACTTTATTTATATAGCACCTTTAAAAACACAAGTTTATAAAGTGCTTCACAACACAACCTAAAAGAGACAAGTCACAGATGTTTTGTTGTGCACGGGTCATTACTGGGTGGAGAGTCTGTGTTTTCTCTCCAGTCAGTGACAGAGCTCAGGTGAAGCTCCGTGCAGCAGAGCAGCAGAGATACTAGTCCTGCTGCTAGCTGTCCCGGATGCTAATCGCTACCGCTAACTAGCGGTTAGCCTCCGCCGCTACCACCGCTTCCCGGCTCAATACAAAGGCCCTCCTAGCACTAGTTACAGCCCCTGACGGCCGAGTATTGACCCGTCGCTCCAGTGCTTCAGGTCGGACTGTTTACTTCTTTGCGGCTCTGACTGCAGCTCTAACTACTGTTGATGCTGCTACCTGGTCAGCGGCAGGAGCTGCACACAGCTTCCGCGGTGGTGCATTCAGGTTGCCTCGGAAAATGAAAGGATCGATGTAACCATGGAATGTACCGATGTAGACAGCCATAGATATAGAAGATATATCTATGTAGACAGCTAGAAGCGATGCATCGCAAATTCAACCGTGAATTTTATCCGATGTACCCTGAATCCACCGGTGCAGTCGCATCGCAGACGTTTGTATCGGTGAATCTCCACATCCCTAGCGGAGATTAAACATTAGCTTGTAGCTAACATTAGCTAGCATTGTTACGACGCTAGCTAATGTTAGCTACTAGCTAATGTTTAATCTCCGCCGAGATGTGGAGAAGAAAAAAAAACTTTTCGGAGTAGTTATGTAACGCCTGTTCAATCGCTCTTTAGCCTTGCTTGTCTCCTATCACCGACACTATTTTTCTGATGTATAAGTTCATTAAAATTTTCCTTACAAGCAATTTAAATCTGTTCAATGGTTTCCAATGGGAGTTAACCCTTCTGTGACCATTGTTTGTCCAACCTAGCAGGGGGCGGGACTCGACAAAGGGTTAATCGTGAGTGACATCCCTAACTGTGAAGAAAGTGAAGGTGTGAGAGGTGGAGATGGGGTGATGCAAGGATAGAGGAGAGGAGGAAGGAAGGGTGGTGGCGGCGGCGGGCGCAGATCAAGTGAAAGAGAAGAAGAGGAGGAACGGAGCCCGAGGGAGGGAGGGAGGGGAAGGATATGGGAGATTATCTGCTGACGAACATCTCCAAGCGTGGCATTATCAGTTGCAGATTCCTGTCATTCTTTCCCATTAGCCCCGAGGCGCGACAGGCAGCGGCCACCGCCATGCCGGCTCCACCGCTCAGCCGCTCCAGCCGCTCGCATAATGGGAGCGCTGACCCCGTCCTAACGCATTACGACCTACATACAGGTGATGGGAGGAGGAGGAGGAGGAGAGGAGGAGGAGGAGGAGGAGGAGATCTCTGTTTCTCTCTCCTCTCCTCCTCCTCCTCTCTTCTTCTGTGGTGGCGTCGTCCCTCGCTCCACATACCTGAGGCCTCGTGACCGTATTGATCAAACGCACTCGGACCAGCTGATGGTCACTTGACTCCAATTTCTCTTTATTAAGGGAAATGTGCTGGCTACTCTCCCTCCCTCCCCCCTCTCCTCCCCCCTTCACATTCCTTCTCCCTCTTTCTCTCTTCTTCTTCTTCTTCTTCTTCTTCTCTCGCTCTCTGTCTCTGTTTCGACACTCGTGCGCTTGTGTAACACGTCGATGACAAAGGTTTATATATATGAGCTCTGGAGAAAAAAGATCAGTTTCTCTGGTTTTACTATGTATAGGTATGTTACCGCAAAAACTCAAACTCTTACCAAGAATATTTGTCTTATTTCTAGTCAAAATGTCATTTCTAGTCAAAACAAATGTCATTCTACTTAAAATAAGACTCATCAGATAAAAAGCAGCTTGTTTTTGACACTTTTTACTTATTTTAAGTCTATTTTCATTTGAAATAAGAAGAAAAATCAGATTTTTTTCTACTTATTTCAAGTGAAAATGATCTAGAAACATGTTAATTTTTAGGCGATTAGTCTTATTTAAAGTGGAAAGAGTTTAGTTTTGACTAGAAATAAGGTTTTTGCTGTGTATTCCATCAACTACTGACAACATTTCTCCCAAAATTGAAATGAAAATACTGTCATTTAGAGCTTTTACTGGCTGAAAATGACTAAACTAGTCTAAATAACAAAAAATATCAAGTCCAGACCTTGAATAATAATAATAATGCAAAGAAAACATGTTCATATTAATTCCTAAACAACACGGCAAGAATATTTGAACTCAGGAAGAGTTTATGAATCAGTTTTTGTGGGATAATGTCAATGTTTAATCCCAGCAGTGGTTTTTATTTATAATCTTCCTATAAAACCAGATGTGGTCCAGGTGATGACCTCATCAGGTGATGACATCATCAGTGTCTCATTAAGTAGAATGAGTTTGTGTTTGTGGCTGTCATACACGTAGAGATGCTTTTAAGTGGTCTCTTATTTTTTTTTCCAGAGCTGATTATATATGAGTTGCATCATGCATTTGTCTCTTTTCTCGTCTCTCCCTGCAGCAGCAGCAGCAGCAGCAGCAGCAGCCATCGCCATGACAACTCAATGACGGGTTTGTTTCCACCTGCAAAAAACCTGTAGTTCAGAGCGATTTCTCCGGTTTTACACTGCACCGAAGGGACGAGGGGGTGGAGGGGTGGGAATGGGGAGAGGGATGGAGGTGCAGAGGGGGATGTGGCCTCGGGGCTCTGCTGAGGATGAGGAGGAGGAGGAGGGAGGTGATGAAGATGTAGAGATGTGTTGTTACCTCCTGTGGGATCGGCAGCTCGCTGACGTTTGATTGAGTCTCTGCAGGATTCACCCACCTGTGAACACAGAGGAGGAGAGAGGAGAGGTCAGGAGGAGGAGTGTGTGTCTGTGTGTGTCTGTGTGTGTGTGTGTGTGTGTTAACACTGTGAGTACAAGTGTGAGATTAACAGGTCCAGAGCTCAGCGCTGCAGATAAGCTGATAAACTCTTCTATGTCTTATCTCTGTCTCTCGCTCGCTTGCTCTTTTTTTTTTTTTTTTCCATGCTTTGGTGATGCTGCTGCTACAAGAGGTCAAACACACACACACACACACACACATACAGACACACACACACACTTTTTCCACTTCGGTTTACGTGAGATAAAACGCCGGACGAGGTCAGAGGGCGAGAGAGGAACCGAAACTCTCTCACAGCTGAGCCCCCCCCCCCCTCCATCCCCACCCCAACCGCTCCTATTCATTTCAATGAAGTGATACCAACCAACTTGTGTATTTTTAAACACACGCGTCTCACGGCAACAGGAGGCGGAGCGGAGGAGGAGGAGGAGGAGGAGGAGGAGGAGGAGGAAGAAAAGAAATCCAATAAAACAGTGAGTGGAGGAGATAAGTCGAGGTTAAATTATAGGTGGTGGGACGCCATGAGGGATCATCATCGGGACAACTGAGGGTTTTTTTTCGTCGTGGACACATGGAGGAGGAGGAGGATGAAGGGATGGAGGAGGAGGAGGGGGGGAGGGAGGGGTGCGTTGTGCATGCATGTGATGCCCTCCCTGTAAACTCAACGACACGTGCTGCACAGGAAGTACAGTTCTGTCTGTGGCCTTCCTCAATGTCAGCACCCGCAAGAAGCAGAGAGCATCATGGGAGAAAAAAAGAGGAAGTTACAGCAACACTTGAAAAAAAAAAGAAAAGAAAAAAGGATGAATGAACCACGGAGTGAATGAACGAAAGAATGAATGAATGAATGGGTTGAAGTCAGAGGGTGTAGACGCTGGGAATCTTTTACTGTCTCACGATTCAAGAGGATTTGATTCCTAAAGATTCCTGCTTCAGTCCATCGGTGTGAACGGATCCTCCTGATCCACAGTCTGCTTTACAAAACAGAACGACTTCTCTTTTTCACATTTATTGAGTTTCAAACATGTTTCCATGCTTAGATGGAATTGTTGAAACTGTTGCATAAAAGCGATATCACATTCTGCTTAAAGGGACAACCAGGAGTTTTTATTTGGTCTCACCTTAATGTGAATGAATCTACGTTACCACTAATGGGTCGATAAATATATCATTTTATCTCTATTGTTATTTTGTTATTATTATTAGTAGCGGTGGTTGCTTACTTTCGGTTTCATTGACGGACGCTGCGGCGGGTCATGAGAATAACGCCGCTGAATCGCTGTTAATAGTCGGAACTACGACGGTGAAGATCTGATCGTCTTCAAACTCAGACTTTCATTATTGATGAATGAATGAATATTCTTCGCATATGTTTTCGCTTTCGTCCGTCTTGTCCAAGAATTTCACCGTGCGTTGCCCCTTTAAGTAACAAAATTAAAAGCGCCGTTTTATATCGATTCTGAATTTCGATTCTTATGTGAATTGATTTTTTGGTGCAGATGGTGAGCGCTTGAGGATGGACGGTGTGAGGCGGCGGCGGCAGCAGCGGCGTGGGGGGGGGGGGGGGTGGTGGTGGAGGGAGGGGGGGAGGGGTGAGGTGGAGGGGTGAGGCCAGGCGTGCCATTCCATTCCTGCCTGCAGCCGGGCCGGTCTATTCCTAGAGTGTGGTGAATGGCAGTTGATGTGGCTTTCCTCTGAGCTGCCTGGAAGATGACTGGGCCTGACCACATCCACATTCACACACACACGCATACACACACAGTAACACACACACACACACAAAGTGACAACTGTGCACACATATAGAACAAATATACACACACGCGGACACACACATACACATTCTGAGGGAAGCAAAGAGGAACTGAATCATTACCCTGCCTTCGCCTCAAAGTAGGGGGTGACCGCTCTACAAGTATGTGTGTCTGTGTGTGTGTGTGTGTGTGTGTGTGTGTGTGTTGCACTTCTGCAGTATTGGTTCACTGGTTTATGTGCATGTGCTGTTTGTTGCTCAAGTATGTGTGGGCATGTGTGTGTGTGTGTGTGTGTGTGTGGGTGGGTGTGTAGGATGTGTGAGCTGGGTGTGGATGCATTCCCTCTGCCTCCATGTCTCTGTTCAGGCCGCGCTCCTCCATCTTTAAAGTCCAGCTCTCAGCTCCTTATCTACTGCTGTTGGATTTTCTTTTATAAAAAAACCCACCATCATCATCAGCGTTTGTTTTATTTTGGAGAAGAACTGGACTAAAACACTGCGACACATTTTCTGCTGCGACGCTCCGGCTGCTTCAAAACGAAACCAGCTCAGTTGCGTCGGCTAGAAATGTGCATTTTGTTCAAATTCAGCGCACGAACACTCAACGCAATTGCATTAAAGGGACATTGTGTAACTTCTCCTGTTATACAGTATATTCAGGAAACTGATGCTGCATTCAGGTGCAGTCGGGCAGACGGCCGTCGGTAACAAACCAGATGTCATTTTAGTCACAGACGTCCAGAGAAAGACGGTAAAACGTGGGTCAGGTCAACAATACGACATCGCCATCGTGCTGACGGAACAGTTGTTTATGCCGTTACCTGCAGCGGCTGTCGTCCGTCTGCCGTCTGCCCGATTTCACCTGAATGCAGCATGAAAAATACGATTGAGTTGCTTGAGATCTACAACCACAACGCTAGATGGAGGAATTCCTACACAATGCACCTTTAAATTCAGCACGCGAACACAACGCAATTTCATTAAAGGGACAATCAAGAGTTTGCACCAATCAGAGACGAGACGAGCCCAGTGAGAAGCAGCCCCCGCTCTCATTGCCACCAAATTTTAAGGATGAGGATGAGAGGGAAGCCAAACGCTCAGATTCCGCCGAGACAGAGGTTATGGAAGCTCGGTCTTCCCTTCCACCTCTGTTCGCCATCCGACGGCGCTCCCAGCCCTGTCCCGGTGCGGACGCTCGCTGCCAGACCCCCCGCCCCCCGCCCCCTCCTCTCCCACTTTCTATCCTCATTATAACCCCAAGGAGATGAAACTGGCTGCAATAACGGCGGCCAGTGCACACGGCAAAAACTCTTCATCTTACCAAGAATATTCGTCTTATTTCTAGTCAAAACTAATCTCATCCTACCTAAAATATGTATATTTATACACACATAGTTATACATAAAAAAGCAGTTTGTTGACACATTTTACTAATTTCAAGCATATTTTAACTTGAAATAAGTAGAAAAATCTGCCAGTGAAAGAAAGTTTTTCTTTCTTATTACAAGCACAAAAAACTTCCTTTTACTTCCTCTCCTTATTTCAAGTGACAATTAGTTTGAAACAAGTGAAAATTATCTAAAAACAAGTTAATTTTTAGGTGATGAGTCTTATTTAAAGTGTAAAGAGATTAGTTTTGACTAGAAATGAGACATTTTGACGAGAAATAAGACAAATATTCTTGGAAAGATTTGGAGCTTTTGCAGTGCAGCAGCTCCAGATCCAGATCCAGATCCAGATCCAGATCCAGATCCAGCCGCGGAGCCCCCGTACCCGTACCCCAGCCCCCCGGCTCAGACTCTCAGCCCCAGGCCTCGAAAAAGAGAAAGAGAGGGATAGAGGGAGAGAGAGAGGGGTGTCTGCAGGCTCTTCCAGGGGGCTGGACTGATGGGAAAGAGCTGGCAAGATGACCAAGGAAAGCTAACTCCCTCCTCGAGCTGCTGCTGCTGCTGCTGCTGCTGCTGCTGCTTTATGAAGGCCTGGCAGCCGCCGCCGAGCAGAGAGGCAGCGGGAGAGGGAGGAAGAAGAAGAAGAAGAAGAAGAAGAAGAAGAAGAAGAAGAGGAAGAAATAGAAATATAAAGTAAGAGGAGGGTTTGGAGGGATCGTCCTCCCCTCCCTCCTCCCTCCCTCCTCTCTCTTTTCTCTCTCTCTCTCTGTGTCTTTGTGGGGGTCACCGGGTTTGCAGAACTAGCGCTGCACCCTCCGCCACCGGCAAACAGCCATAAATCAGCTTCATTAGTCCCAAACACAAGGCGACGTGGAGGCCGCCGTGTTATAATGTCAGCTCTGTTTAAAGGCCGACCTGGCTGCTGATACCTGCACGACGACGGTGGCGGCCTCCACCCTGAAGGCTAACACACTCATTGATAAATAGAAGGAAGGAAGGAAGGAAGGAAGGAGGGAAGGAAGGAGGGAAGGAGGCTAACTCAGTGACAGGAAGGTTTCAGCACCAGATGTGAAAAATGGCTGAATATTGTTTCTGGTTGGAGCATCAGAGCCTTTAATCAAGAGCTCGATCCTTGATTTAATAATCCGGCTGATCCGCGAGGAATCACAGGGATTTCGAGCGGGACTTGTGTAACAGCTCAGTTCCTTATTGACGTCTTCCTCCTCCCTCCTCCTCCTCCTCCTCCTCCTCCTCCTCCTCCTCCTCCTCCCTCTGCTGCCGCTGCTGCTGCTGCTGCTTCAGCCACTTTGAATAATCAGCCAGGCCCTGAGTCATTGTGTTAACTGATTACCTTTGGAAAACAAAAGGAACACCTTAAAACACGCTGCTGCTCCGCTGGCCGTGCCCATTGATCCTGGTTTTCCATGACGTGCATCCGTCTCTACAGCCTCTTCCTTCTCACACACACACTGCCACTTATTGGAATTCAGAGTGGGGCCCAGGTAGGGGAAGTTCTGCCCATATATGAGCAGAGGAGGAAACAGGCCAGGTGTGTGTGGTTAAGTACACCGTTGGAACGAGCGCTCTTGAGTACACAGACAAAAAAAAAAGACTCTAACGGGTTCTCCTCCTCCTCCTCCTCCTCTGTGACGCCGCCGACCTCTTAACTACGACACCATCGACCTGCGTGAGTGACAACTTGTTGCTGTGTAAACAAAGACGAGTCATGTGAGAAGGAAAGTGCAGGAGGAATGAATGAATGAATGAGTCCAGAGATAGTTGAGATTGTTCTCGACGCTGCTGCTTTAAAAGTTACACAACTACACGACTACGGCGGTGGTGGTGACGTGTCACAACGTCTTACCTACTGACACCAAACTGTGTTAATGCAACGACTCAACTCTGCTGAATCATCTGCATCTGTCACCTGCTCATCCTGCAACATCTCAACCTGGAGACTCAGTTACTAAGACACCAAACTGTGTTAATGCAACGACTCAACTCTGCTGAATCATCTGCATCTGTCACCTGCTCATCCTGATCCTGCAACATCTCAACCTGGAGACTCAGTGAAGTGGTTCCCTGAACGTGTCCACAACAGCGCTTTTGAGTTGCTGGGTTGTGATGAGTTTGATGAGGAAAACCAAGAAATTCCCTTTGCCTCCATAGAATAGCCCTGATCAGCCTGTTGACCCTGAACGCATCACCGACAGATGTTAGTGTTAAAGCTCCATACGGTATAAAGGTAGATGTTAGTGTTAAAGCTCCATACGGTATAAAGGTAGATGTTTGTGTTAAAGCTCCATACGGTATAAAGGTAGATAAAGTTTGTAGACGTTAAAGCTCCATACGGTATAAAGGTAGATGTTTGCGTTAAAGCTCCATACGGTATAAAGGTAGATGTTTGCGTTAAAGCTCCATACGGTATAAAGGTAGACGTTTGCGTTAAAGCTCCATACGGTATAAAGGTAGACGTTTGCGTTAAAGCTCCATACGGTATAAAGGTAGACGTTTGTGTTAAAGTTCCATACGGTATAAAGGTAGATGTTTGCGTTAAAGCTCCATACAGTATAAAGGTAGATGTTTGTGTTAAAGCTCCATACGGTATAAAGGTAGATGTTAGTGTTAAA
The DNA here is from genome assembly GCA_030347415.2 of Decapterus maruadsi. Classification (NCBI taxonomy): domain Eukaryota; kingdom Metazoa; phylum Chordata; class Actinopteri; order Carangiformes; family Carangidae; genus Decapterus; species Decapterus maruadsi. The sequence goes on from CM064902.1 coordinate 26,953,192, forward strand.
GCTCCATACGGTATAAAGGTAGATGTTTGTGTTAAAGCTCCATACGGTATAAAGGTAGATGTTTGTGTTAAAGCTCCATACAGTATAAAGGTAGATGTTTGTGTTAAAGCTCCATACGGTATAAAGGTAGATGTCCATGTGTAGTGTGATTATAAAGCAGCTCTAGGTTCTATATTAATACTGTGAAAGTATCAAAGCCTCAGTCCACAGAGAAATGCACACAGCCTGTATTCAGAAACTGAGCCTTAAAACCAGCCGTCAGGACTTCCTGTCACTTTGTGATGTCACAACAAAGCCCCGCCCCCTCACCACCTGGACCCACCATCCAACAACTTTGCAGGATTTGGTTTCTCTGAGTGTTTCATTCAGAAATCTGCTTTATATTTTCTTTTTAATTGGATCACTTTAGAAAACAGTCAGCCAATCAGAAGAGAGACTCAGAGCCTCCTCCTCTCTTCTGATTGGCTGACACCGACCTGTTGTTACTACAGCTCCAGAGAGAAGCTGAGAGAGAGAGAAGAGTTTTTTTAAATTTTAGATCTGACATCTATTGAATATGAACATTTCTCTAACGGGTGGCGTTTGGCGGCGGCAGCAGCAGCAGCGTGGTCGGTCGGTCGGCCGCTCGCTGAGCTCAGCTGCTTCCTGCCAGGTAGGTCGGCCGGCCGGCCGGGGGGGCAGGGTTCACTCTGTCGACAGGCTGATAAGACAGAGGCCAGATTCCACGCTAATCTCCCACCCAGGAATGTAATGTAATCTCCCTCATCAAGATACCTGGGACGCATCTCGCCGACAATCGTCCCGCTATCACGCTCTCCGGCCGGAAACAACGGCCAAGCTCACAGATCCACGCCGCCACCGCCAAACGGGACGGTTTACAGCTTCCTTATCACCACCACTCCTCACTCTCTCTCTGCCGTTGTGTTGCAGTAAAACAAAGAGATAGAGCAGGGTGTGTGTGTCTCTGTGTGACCGCACACACACACACACACACACACACACACACACACACACACACACACACACACACTGCAAAAACTCACAATCTCAACAAGATTATTTGTCTTATTTCTAGTCAAAACTAATCTTATTACACCTAAAATATGTATATTTATACATATACACTGCAAAAACTAAATCTTTCCAAGAATATTTGTCTCTTTCCACTTTAAATCAGACTCATCACCTAAAAATTAACTTGTTTTTAGATCATTTTCACTTGTTTCAACTAATTTTCACTTGAAATAAGTAGAAAAATCTGCCGGTGAAAGAAAAACTTGCTCCACTATCAGATTTTTCTATTTATTTAAAATGAAAATAGACTTGAAATGAGTAAAAAAGTGTCTAAAATCATTTTATGTATAACTATGTATGTGTGTACACTGCAAAAACTCAAATATCTCACCAAGAATATTTGTCTTATTTCTAGTTAAAACAAATCTCATTATATATATTTATACATATACAAACATAGTTACACATAAAAAGCAGCTTGTTTTTAGACACTTTTTACTTCTTTCAAGCTGATTTTTGCCTAAAATAAGTAGAAAATTCTGATAGTGGAGCAAGTTTTTCAAAAAACTTCCTTTCACTGGCAGATTTTTCTACTGATTTTAAGAGAAAATTAGTTTGAAACAAGTGAAAATGATCTAAAAACAAGTTACTCTTTAGGTGATGAGACTTATTTAAAGTGGAAAGAGATTAGTTTTGACTAGAAATAAGACAGATATTCTTGGTTTTGCAGTGCACACACACAGACACACACACTGAGCCACTTCACCTGTTGTTAAAACATCTCAGTCACTTCCTGTTGCAGGAGATTTAAATGGTTTAGGAGGAAAAGTGAGTGTGAGCCGTGATTCAGCTGTTATTGAGAGACACGTCTTAGTCAGAGAGAGTGGGAGATAATTTGAAGAACAACAGCTGGGCCACAACTTTTAAAAGTCCACACAAACACACACAGACACACAAACACACACACACAGAGTTCAGCTTGTGACTAACACATGTAACCCCCGAAGAACCGCACACAATGATTCACACAAACACAAACACACACAAACAGCGGCGGCGGCGGCAGCGCTTTAAGAGACGGATCTAAACCTCCCGCCGCTCATCATCATCATCATCATCATCATCAGTCGTCACTCCGCTCTCGGCCAATCACATCGGCCGCCTGCCATGTCCATTCATAAAGAAGAAGTAGAAGAAGAAGTCGCACTGCTGCTGTTCCTGTTGTATGTTACACACACATACTAACACACCCTACACACACACAGACACACACACACCCATACGCTGAGTTCATTCATGTCTTCTGCAGACGCAAAAACTCAAACTCTCACCAACAACGTGTCTTATTTCAACGTACAAGTTACACATTAAAAGCTGCTTGTTTTTAGACACTTTTTACTTCTTTCAAGCTGATTTTCACCTGAAATAAGTAGAAAAATCTGATACTAGAGCAAGTTTTGGCAGATTTTTCTACTTATTTTAAGAGAAAATTTGCTTGAAACAAGTGAAAATGATCTAAAAACAAGTCTCGACTCTTATTTAAAGTTGAAAGAGTTTAGTTTTGACAAATATTCTTGGACGATGTAACATGTGTCAGAATGAAAGGAGGAGGAGGAGGAGGAGGAGAGGAAGTGAAGAAGAAGAACTATAAAGATCTATTTTAATCACATGACACCACAGCTCAGGTACAACGACACAACTACACAACTACACAACTACACAACTACACAACGACACCCACGACCGACCCACTGTGTTTCCTCGACATCGTCTTCCTCGCACTCACACATTCACATTCAGGCATTTCCTCTGAAACCTCCACTCTCTCTCTATCAGAGACCGGTCTTCCTCCTCCTCCTCCTCCTCCTCCTCCTCCTCCTCCTCCTCCTCCTCCTCTCTGCTCGGCCTATTAAGGATCTGGGAGCAGTTTCTCAACCTTAACTTGTAACATATGATATCCATCAACAGCAGCGGCGGCGGCGGCGGCGGCAGCGGCTCTACTTTCTCTCTCTTCCTCCTCCTCCTCCTCCTCTCTTTCCTTTTTTCACTTACCCGTCTGAGGGGGGGGAGAGTAGTGTTTCCTCCCGGCACCGACTCTGGAATGAGGGAACCCCCCTTACACCTTCCTCCTCCTCCTCTTCCTCCTCTTCCTCCTCTTCCTCCTCCTCTTAAAAAGTTTCTCCTCCATGTCGGCTGGTTTTTGGTTTCACGGTTTGTCCTTTAAAGCCGTCTGTCCTTCCGTTCCAACTTTTCTCGTCTTCTTCTTCTTCTTCTTTTTTTTTTCTGTTCGAGAGACAGACAGACAGACAGAGAGGCTATTGGGTAACAGCTCCGTCCCTGTCCTCCTCCTCCTCCTCCTCCTCCTCCTCCTCCTCGTCCCTGTCGGAGCTGAATGAACTCCAAGCGAAGCCGTTTCATCCTTACATGTCTGTCTCCTCCTCATCTCTTCTCTTCTCTTCCTCCTCCCGTCCCGTTCAGCATTCTTCTGAGTGTAATCAGTAACAGGCTTAAAGTGACAGCAGCAGCACTGCACTCGCTCCCTTACACACACACACACACACACACACACACACACCCAGACAGTGTGTGTGTGTGTGTGTGTGTGTGTGAGAGAGAGAGGCTCCCTCTGGGCTAAAGGTGCTTTCCCAGCGCCGTGGAGGAGACACTAAACTCCCTATAAGCCTCACCGACCAACCAACGAACCAACGCAGCGCTGTCACATGTTTCCACAGCGAGTCTCTCCCCCTCCTCCTCCCCCCGTCTCTCTCTCTCTCTCACACCACCACCACCACCACCACTACTCGGCACCCGACCGACGCGGCGGCGGCAGCGACTCTCTTATACTGTGGCGGTTGGAGGAAGAAGGGGGCCGAGCCAGGAGGGCAGTGTCCTGTTACACCGCTCGCTATCGAGGTTAGGGAGAGGACATCCATTCAGAAAAAAGAGAGGAGGGGAAGAGGGAGGGGGGAGGAGGGAGGGAGGAGAGAGGAGGAGGAGGGGCCGCCTCTCTCTCTCTCTCTGAATGTGTGTGTGTGTGTGTGTGTGTGTGTGTGTGGCCGGGTCTTCAAAAGCAGGAAACTCCCCGGCCCGAGAGTCTGAGGCAGCAGAGACAGAGAGAAAAGGGAAAAAGGGACCCGACTCTCACACTTCCCCGACTCCCCCCGGTCAGATGGAAGGTCACCGGGGGCTGATTCTTGGCGAGGAGGCGGGTCGTTGGGTAAACTCTGGACGTCCCGGCTTTCACAATGAAAGTCCACTTTTTGGACGCGTAACGCATTTTTAACAACATCCATGACCCGACCCCCCTCCGCCTATGGGCTTTATAATGTAACAGATATCACTATGAAACTTCCTGAGTTTATCTCTCACATTAAGACAAATATATTTTGTATTACAAGTTCTGTCAAATTTTATGTTTAAATATGTAAATGAGGCAATATCTAATTAAATATGCGCTAATTTGCATATATTTCCAGAACTGAAGGATAAAACTACTTTCAAAATTCTTATTTTATTTTGTTGACACATTAGAGTCAGAAGTTTTTACAGAGTAGGATTGTGGATATCTCTGTTTATCACTCTGTAAATGAGGAATCACTGTCACCAGCCCTAAAAAAAAAATCGAATTTCGCCCTATTTTTAGGAATAAAATGTTGTATGAATCATGATATCAACAAATGATCTATCGGTAAAAACCTTCAGAATAGAGACAGGAATAAAAAATAATCTCATTTCTGGTCAAAATGCATCTCTTTCCGCTTTAAATAAGACTCATCACCTTGTTTTTAGATCATTTTCACTTGTTTCAAACTAATTTTCACTTGAAATAAATAGAAAAAGTGTTTTGTGCTTGTGATAAGAAAGAAAAACCTGCTCCAATATCAGATTTTTCTACTTATTTCAAATGAAAATATACTTGAAATGAGTAAAAAGTGTCTAAAACCAGTAGAACCATGTATGTATATGTATAAATATACATGTTTTCAGTAGAATGAGGTTAGTTTTGACTAGAAATGAGACGAATGTTCTTGGAAAGAGTTTTTGCACTGATTATCTCACGTTCAAAAAAACGAAAACAAAACAAAAACAACAGTGTGTGTGTGTGTTAGTGTGTGTTAGTGTGTGTGTGTTAGTGTGTGTGTTTACAGGACGTGCGTGATGACAAACACAGACGCGACCACGAAGAGAAAGTACCAGAGTTTTTATTTTACGGCGGCGACGACAAAACGACGGCAACGCGGCGACCACAACTCCTCCAGCAGAAAGTACCTGAGTTCACAGCTAATAACACACACACACACACACACACACACACACACACACACACACACACCTCCATCACCCCCCCCCCCGCCCCGTCCCATCCTCCCATCCTGACCCTCCTCGCCCTCACCTACATCCTGCTATTTTACCCCATGTCGTCTCCTCCTCGCCACCGCCGCCACCGCCCGCCATCGTCACTGGCAACCACACCTATCAACGGTCCTGACCGACCCCCCCCGGCCACACCCCCCTCCCTCCCCCCCCCTCCCCCCTCCCTCCCTCCCCCCCGCCCCCCGAGGAGGAGGAGGAGGAGGAGGAGAGTCAGGAGTCACATAGCTGGTGTGTTACTCACCGTGGAGGTCATGTGACTCATCATCAGAGCGCCATGCTGCACCCATGATACGCCACCGACACCGCCACCACACACACACACACACACACACACACACACACACGCATGCATGACGTGCACACGCACACGCGGCCCCGCCCTCGTCAGCCTCATTCATTCATTCATTCATTCATGACTATTTAAATAACAACAGTGACTCATGAGGAGCTGGTTAAGTAATAACTGACCTACATACACACACACACACACACACACACACACACACACACACACACACACACACACACACACACACACACACACACACACACACACACACTGTACTCTGCATTGTTACCTCTGTGGTCACAGGGTCCACACCTTTTAGACCCCCCCACCCGCGTCTCCAGGTCTCAGCAGCGTCTCCTCTGAGTCACGAGGAGGTGAAACCGTCTTCAGTTTCACACGGAGCAGAAGAAACAAGAAACAAGCAACAGATGCTTTTTCTTTTTTCTTCTACTTTTTCCTTTTTTTTTTCTTGTTCACAACCTCAGGACTGAGCTCAGTCACTGACTCAGGTCCAGTCGGTCCAGTTACGACCAAGGTGCTGCTGCTGCTCCTACACCGCTCCGATTCCTCCAATTAATCAACACCACATAAGTGAATTAAAGGTCCAGTTTGGCTTTTTATCAGCAAAAATCAAACATGTCTTTCATAAATACGTATTTCACTGAAGGTGAATCTCACCTGCTACAAATGAAAGCTTTATGGTTCCTTAGAATGAGTCGTTACAAATACAAGTGGGCGACGCACCGAACCGAGGCGGCCATGTTGCATCGCCATTTTTTTTTTCAGTGGCAGCGTGCATGACCGATACGTTAACGATGCGTCTGCTGTTTCCTACATCTTCTTCTTCTTTGTTGGTTTATTATGAACGTGAAACTCTTAAACACAGGCTGGATCTTCCATTCAGGCTAAAAGAATAATCATAAAGCTATGACAACCTTTTATGGCGATTATACACTTATACTAATATATTCATGGGTAGTAGATTCAGATTTTAACAATAAACTACAGACTGGACCTTTAATCAACAGTCAGAGCTCCATATGATGATGGAGACGACCGTGACTGAAAGCTCCGGAGCTGCTCCTGAACGCCTCTCTGTCACAACAACAACCACCACGTTTTCCATCGACCACCACGACTCAGCGCTGCAGCCACAAAGCCCTGCTCCTGCATGTGTGTGTGTGTCTGTGTGTGTGTGTCTCTGTGTGTGTGTGTGTCTGTGTGTGTGAGTGGGTGAATCACAGCCTTTGTCGTGTGTCGTGTGTTTCTCGTTGTGTTCGACAGTGAGCCACGAGCGCCCGGCGGCGGCGGCAGCGGCAGTGGCGTGGGCTCCAGCCGGGGGAGGAGGAGGATGACTCAAGGAGCGAGGGCGGATAACTGACTCCAGACCTGCTCAACCCACCGACCACCACCATCATCATCATCATCATCATCATCATCATCATCATCAGCATCATCATCACACTGCAAAAACTCAACATCTTACCAAGAATATTTGTCTTATTTCTAGTCAAAATTAATCAGATTATACTTAAAATCAGACTCATCACATTAAAAGCAGCTTGTTTTTAGACACTTTTTACTTCTTTCAAGCTGATTTTCAATTGAAATAAGTAGAAAAATCTGATAGTGGAGCCAGTTTTTCTGCTTTACAAGCACAAAAAGCTGATTTTTCTACTTATTTCAAGTGAAAACGAGTTTGAAACAAGTGAAAATGATCTAAAAACAAGTTAATTTTTAGGTGATGAGTCTTATTTAAAGTGGAAAGAGTTTAGTTTTGACTAGAAATGAGACATTTTGACAAGAAATGAGACAAATATTCTTGGAAAGATTTTGAGTTTTTGCAGTGCATCAGCATCATCATCATCATCATCATCATCATCATCATCATCATTAACCTGCAGGAGCCTCAGAGAGGACGCGTGATGCATTGAAGCCTCGACTCCAACAACACAACAACAACAACACAACAACAACACAATCCTGCGTCTCATTTTCTTTCAGGTCGTTCTGATTGAAAACAAAACAACGTGCGTGGAGCTATTTCTGTCGGAGCGTTTCATTCGGCGCGTGGCGCGGCGGCACAGATTATTCCTGATCTGGTTATTGAGCCGCGGAGCCGGAGCCAGAGACGATGAGTCACCGGGACAGACACAGTTTAGGTTTTTATTCTTCTTCTTCTTAACAAGGAGGTAATTTCACGTTGAAGTGAAGCTGCAGTCGAGTGTTTGATCGACTGATTCAAACAATTTCAAACATGTATAATAGAAAAAAACAGACTGGTTGTGAAGCTGTCACGATGCCTTCACTGCCATTCAGATAAAACCAGATCTCACTTACATGGTTTTATCTGATGCTTCAGATGTAAACCAGTGATAGAAAAAAAGAAAAAAAAAGCATTGTGACTCAGTTTTGACATTAAAGTCACAGTTCCTGAGTTTTTTTTTTTTTTTTTTTTGCCTTTTTAGACTGTGACTCAGTCCATTGTGGCACAAACCGAGCTCCGCCTGCTGCCTGCTCACTTTCTCTGGGTGGATGCAAGGGCGGAGATGTGTTTCAACACACATGCACACAAGCACAGGCGGGGGCCCTTTTCCTTCACGCACACACACACACACACACAACTACGCACACACACACAATAGAGATTGTGGAAAGGAAGCTGGGGATTCCTGAGATTCCTGTGGAAAAAAAAAAGGTGTGAACTCAGGCAGCAGCAGCAGCAGAGCAGCCTGGGAAATCTGCTGGGTCGGCGTGAGAGAGAGGAGGTTTAATGGCTGACCAGATCTACCGGTGACACACACACACACACACACACTAATACACACACACAAAGATGTTGCTGATTAAATGTTTAAAGTTTTTAAATTGTCGTAGATGCTGCTGCTTGAACTGCATTAGTTCTGCCCAAGTAAACATGGTCAGAGAGATAGTGAAGGGGGGGGGGTGAGGAGGGGGAGGAGGAGGGGTGAGGAGAAGGAGGGGGGGAGCCACAGTGTTGAGTTAAGTTAGTTGCAGTAAAATGCAGATGCAGCAGATTTTATTTTCTCTGAGCTGAAGAGAACGAGTCGTTTCCCTGAAGGTGAAATAAACTATAATGTGAGAGAGAAGGTGTTAAAGGGATAGTTCAACATTTTGGCAAATTGTCCCATTGCCATAATCCCTATAGTCATAGCAGTAGGTTCGTTACCTTTAATTGTCGGTGCAAGCTATTTTTAGAACGGCGGAGCAGAGCCGTGAGCTGCTCAGAGTGTTATTATCTCATAGCGTGGTGAATGTGCAGGTCACAACTTGTCCACCAGAGTGTTGTGGAGTTGTTGGATTGTGTATTTGATGAGTACAATGAGGGAAACCAAGAAATCCCATGAGCCTCCGTAGCGTAGCTCTGAGCAGCTCACGGCTCTGCTCCACCGTTCTGAAAATAGCTTGCACTGACAATTAAAGGTAACGAACCTACTGCTATGACTATAGGGGTTATGGTGATGGGACAATTTGACAAAATGTTGAACTATCCCTTTAAAGAGAGCAACTGTTGACAGATGTTTCTATAGAGAACACAAACACACAACACATCGTCAGCAACACCCACAGTTACAATTAGGCGTTAAATTATTTATTAATAAACAATGAGGAAGTTCTTCAAATGTTGGGACACACACACACACATGCACTCACACACATGCGCACGCACACACACAGACACACACAGACAGACGTAGTCAGAGATGCACCTGTCTCAGTCGCTGATGGACAAGAACAGACGTAACACTGACGTCATTTCATTCACTAAAATGGCACACACACCCATATACGCACACACCCGCACACCCACATACGCACACACCCACACCCACACACACACACACACAGACACACACACCTCTAAAGAAACACATGCTTATAACCAACCAAGGACAGAGGATGGAAATATGGCCGACAGACAGACAGACAGACAGACAGACACTCCTCCTCCTGCTGCTGCTGCTGCTGCTGCGAGGAAGTGTATGTACTTAGTGTGTGTGCGTATGTGTGTGTCTGTGTGTGTCTGTGTGTGTGTGACTATATTAGGGCAGCAGCCTGTTTGGAGCACGGGGACAGTGAGCACACAGATACAACTGTGATGTCACAGTCACGCTGCAGAGGCATGACTCCACGTCTTATCTGCTGCTCCGGCCACTGTACCGCTGTGTGTGTGTGTGTGTGTGTGTGTGTGTGTGTGTGTGTGTGTGCGTCCAGGGTTATCACAGGGTAATCGACACACACACACACACACACAGGGATGCCTCAGCAGCTCTGGTGACAGACACACACTCCTCTGAGCTCAGTTACATTTCTGTGACGATGCTCCAATTCTCTCTTCCTTATGCAAGCGTCTAATTACATCACACACACACACACACACACACACACTCTCATGCACACGCACACACACACACACACATACACGGTGCGCACATGCCTCCATTGTGACGCAACTCTGAACCAGCAGGTCAAACTATATAAAGCAGCCGTCGTCAGTACAGTAGGTTCAGTTGCAGCAGAAAAGGATTAAATCTGAATATCTGTCGATCTCGAGCTCAACTTCATTTTTATGTTTTTACCTTTTTTAAAAAATTAATTAAATTTAAAGTTCATGTTTTCATCGTTTTTTTCACCCGAATACTTTAAATTTTCTCTCACAAATTAGTTTGTCTGCTCATTTTAACAATAACTACAAATATAAAAAGATAAAATATAATTTAATAAATCAGCTGTAGAAGAAGATGCACTAGAAATAATGACTCATTCATAATAAATTAATTCATAAATTAAGAGTGAAATTGATTGAAGTTTATATTATTTAAATTATTATTATTAGAGTCTGAACTATATTTATATTCAGTTAAAACAGATGTGAGTCATTTAATTAATGTCTGTATAAAGGTGGTTTTTGCTTTTATATTATGATTATAATTATTACTGTTATAATTGTTATTTTCATTATTATTGTAAGATTGTTGTTCAAATATAATAAAACAAAATCCAACTGAGATTTTAAAGTGTTAAACTCTTATTGAAGAAGATTCTTCCTCCAGTCACCGACAAACACATATTTATTATTTCATAGTTTAATAAACCGTCGCCCGTTAAGTCTGAATTATTTATTTTCAGATACGTTCCTCTTTTTATTCCAATTCTAAAGGTTTAATGTGGTTTAAATTTGACAGTGATGTGTTTGGAAGAGATTGAAATCAATAAAGTTTTGAGAAGATTTATCTATAACAATACTTTAATATTTCACGAGTAGAGGTTAAATATATTTAATTACAACAGTGTGTTTTTAAAAGAAATATTGAATAATTCAATCTGAAAAACAATCTTTTCTATCAGATATTTCACTTGTGTTTTATCTTATTTTATATACATATTTTTTAATATCTCATCAATATTCTACAGTTGATTTTATTTAGTTTTCTTTATTATTACGGTTGATTTTCAGTTTTATTCTAATGTTTCTCTTTTTGTCTCATGTGCTTTATAAATAAATATAATAGTTACTTCACTCAGCTGATTATTAACAATAAAAATGATATATTAATAATATTAATAATACTAATATCATGGGTAATAAAAAAAGAAGTTATTATTATTATAATGATTATTATTATAATGATGATGACGCCGACGTGTCCGCGCTCCAACACGTTGCATGACAGCACAGTGACTCCTTTAAAGGAACCCACCGGTGTTCAGCTCCATCCTGTCATCCCTCCTTTCCTCTCTGCCCCCCCCTCCTCCCCCTCAACCCCCCCTCACCCTCTCCCTCCCCCCTCCCCCTCCTCCTCCTCCCCCTCCTTTCCTCTTCCTCTTCCCTTCAGAGGTGTCAGAGGAAAAACAGCCACTGCCTCTCTCTCTTCTCTCTCTCTCTGTGAGCTGCCAAGCCGGTGAGGGGTCACACTCTGGAGAATGTGTGTGTGTAATAAGACACAGCTTTGTGTGTCTGTGTGTGTGTGTGTGTCATCACGCCGCTGCCGCCGCCGTCACGCCACCACGCCGCCACCGCCAGCAGCAGCAGCGGCAGCAGCAGCAGCAGACGCCCTCCGTCCTGACGCTACATGGGCGGAGTGGGAGTGAAACATTCCTCCTCCACCACTTCCTGTTCTCACTTCCCCCCCGCCCCCCCCCACCCAGCACCTTCTCACCTCCACCTCGCCTCCGCACGCCAACGCTATAATATCCCTCCAGCATCTCCCCCCCTCCCACCCCCCTCCTCCTCAAAACAACGCCCCCCACGCCCCAGACTGGTGGACTCCCTCTGGGTTTCCTGGAGAAACACCTTCCATTATCAGAGCCAGCGAACCCAGCCCAGAACCACCGGGTCAGGGTGTCCTCTGAGGACAGGAGGGGGGGGGGGGTCACACTGGTGGGGGGGGTCACACTGACTGCAGCTCAACAATCAGGCTGATATTGATCTGATATTGATGGATCAGTATCTGTGACACCTGCTGCTCAACAACAACTTCACTTCCTTCTCCTTTCATGCAGTTTTTCACCTGTTCAGACGCTGCTGCTGCTACGATATATATTTATATATATATACACACACACATACATATACACATATATATATATATATACATGCTGTATTGAATAGTCAATATTTCTTCTTATTGATTATTCAAGATCAGACGAGAGCTGATGTTCAGACGTTTGTTGAGTCTTCAAAACGCCAAACCGTGTGGTTTCCTGTAGAAATGACGCCCTGTCATTGGTCGATTCCACCCACCAGAGAAACACAACGTGTGATTGTTGTGGTTTGATCTCATTTCTACAGGTTTGATCCACACAAACGTATCGATCAGAGCGTTTTCACCTGTTGCTTCTGATCAACACCCACTTTATTCAGACTTTACTGTGACAGTCAAAGTTACTGATCGTTGAACATGAGGAGAACCAGAACTGGCTGCTGGGTTTGATGTTTGGACAGACGACACTGTTCAAACTGTATGATCAGACAGGGACAGTGGAGACAGAGCAGCTGGGAATCGAACCTGCAGCTCAGGGCTCATTCACCACTGTCGGCTCGGTGTGATTCCAGCTGTTCACACACCTGGAGCAGCTGATGCTCGTCCTCTTCAGGAGTTACTGTCCTGTACAGAAGAGACAGCTGAGACGGAGACAGAGCGTCCGACCTCCGACGTTCATCATCATTAATATTATTATTATTAACGGCGTTCTTCACTGCTGATGACTGACAGGGCGGCTGCGTACGCATGTGTCGCATCATGCACAGGAGAGGAATGTGAGCATGTCATTCACAGGGACGGGGACGTGTGTCCTTCAGAGACAGACAGTACGTTCACATGCACAGCTTCATCAAGCTGTGCTCAAAATTGGATTTTGGCGTCTAATCAGACTTCTGTCCTCGTCCCGGTTCACATGCAGCTCTGCAGGAACGCGTTCCTCCTCCTCAACACCAGGTGGCGATACGCGTCGTTTCAGCAGGTTGCCGTGTTAGCCAGACAGACCAAACAACAGCCAGATGGTTAATCGTCACAGCTTTGTTCATCTGGTACGTAATGTGTGCGTGACTTATCGTGCAGATAAGGAGCACCGACAAGAACGCCATAACGCTACAACAACAGCTTCTGCCACCGGCTTCCTTGGATGTTTCTGTTCCGGGGTCATATGCAGGAACATGCACACACGCGTTGTCCAGTTAAACTCCGACCAAGGCGTAAATACATGCTGGAGAAAGTCCAGTTCCAATCACATTATCTGGGAGTCTTAATCGGACTAACGCATCCACACCTTCAGGAGCGTCTGAAGAAGTGATGAAGAACCTCCAGCGTCCTCCTCTTCCTCCTCTACCACCACCATCATCATCATCATCACTGTCTCTACAGCACCGTGACACTTCCTGCGTCTCGTCTCCTGTCTGCACCTTCAGCAGCCACTTCCTCCTCCTCCTCCTCCTCTCTCTATCGAGCTCCTGCACTGCAAAAATTACACATCTCTCCAAGAATATTTGTCTCATTTCTAGTCAAAACTAATCTCTTTCCACTTTAAATCAGACTCATCACCTAAAAATTAACTTGTTTTTAGATCATTTTCACTTGTTTCAAACTCATTTTCACTTGAAATAAGTAGAAAAATCTGCCGGTGAAAGAAAAACTTGCTCCACTATCAGATTTTTCTACTTATTTCAAATGAAAACAGACTAGAAATAGAGTAAAAAGTGTCACAAAACAAGCCACTTTTTAATGTATAACTATGTATATGTGCACTGCAAAAACTCAAAATCTTACCAAGAATATTTGTCTTATTTCTAGTCAAAACAAATCTCATTATGTGTATTTATACACATATGAGTTACACATTAAAAAGTAGCTTGTTTTTGACACTTTTTACTTATTTCAAGTCTATTTTCATTTGAAATAAGTAGAAAAATCTGATAGTGGAGCAAGTTTTTCTTTCTAATTACAAGCACAAAACATTTTTCTACTTATTTCAAGTGAAAATTAGTTTGAAACAAGTGAAAATGATCTAAAAACAAGTTAATTTTTAGGTGATGAGTCTGATTTAAAGTGGAAAGAGATTAGTTTTGACTAGAAATAAGACATTTTGACAAGAAATAAGACAAATATTCTTGGAAAGATTTAGAGTTTTTGCAGTGCATACTATTTAGGTATAATGAGATTAGTTTTGACTAGAAATAAGTAAGAAAGAAAGTAATAGATATAGAGTTTTTGCAGGGTGTTAACAGACTTGACTAGTGTCTCTCCTCCTCATCTCTTGTCTGGGGGGTTGTTCCTCCCCAGCAGCAGCAGCAGCAGCAGCAGCAGCAGCAGCAGCAGCAGCAGCAGCAGCAGCAGCAGCAGACTGACTCACAGCCCCGGCCCACTCCTCCCTCCCACTCAGCCCCAGCCGTACCCCAGCGTGGGAGGCAGCGCAGCCCAGGACCAGAGCCTCCGGCTGGGCACACACACACACACACACACACACACATGTACACACACACACACACAGCCAGCACGGGCCCACGGCTCTGGAGCGTTTTGGCTTTCATTCCCTCCCTCACCCACACAGAAACAAAAACACACACTTTCTGCCCACATGCGGTGCCCACACTGATTTTCAGAGCACCTCTTTAATGATGTCATGTGCCTCACATCTGAGGAGGAGCAGAGCAGGGGAAACACGTGGGAGTGTGTGGGCTGTTCATGCTGTTTGTGTACATGTGTGTGTGTGTGAGGGAAATATGCTGCCAGATTTCTTTTTTTTGTGGGGTTTACATGAAGTACACTAAAATGTTTCATGCACACATGAGCTGCTGGCTACTGTGCATCAAGACAGAGTTGTTTTAGAGGGAAATACAGAGACTGTTGATGAAAAACTGTCCCTCCGTAGCGTAGCTCTGAGCAGCTCACGACTCTGCTCCGCTGCTCTAAAAATAGCTTGCACCGACAATTAAAGGTAACTACTGCTATGACTATAGGGGTTATGGTGATGGGACAATTTACCACAATGTTGAACTATCCCTTTAAGTTAATACCTTTCAACCCTGGTTGGGCTGCAGGTACAGTATTACTACAGGGAAGGAGGGGTTTGGACCAATGAGAGGACGGAGGAGGATGATGATGATGATGAAGAGCTGCACCAGCTGCTGTTATGTTATTTTATTCTAAGCATCCTGGTGAAGTTTTACCCAATGCAAAAAAAAAAAAAACTACCACACATTCATCTCGGATTTACTCGAAAACAGAATTTTGCACAAAGTTTGGGCTCCATCGTCTGATAGATGAGTTATTACACTGATGTTACGACCCACAGTCGGCGCAAATTCAGTTTTCCTTTCTGAACACATTTAACTTTCACTCCAAAAAACCAGCGTCAAGAAACATCTGAGAAACAAGCAAACGAGTGTGCGTGGATTGTGTGCAGCAGCATCACATCAATGATAACGTGTAGTTCTTCTTACCAGCAGGACTGGAGTCTGCCACCGCCTCTGCTGCCATCATCATCATCATCACCGCCATCGCCGCCGCCGCCGCTGCTGCTGAAGCCTTTTCACTGCTGAGCATCACGAGGAGTCGAGGCTGTGAAGACACACAGGAGGAAGAGGACACGTCAGTCACAGGGGACAACCTGCACCCAGAGAGCGTCTCCGTCTCCGTCTCCTTCTGCAGCAGAGACTGATAGACGTGGGATGGTGGCGGTGGTGGCGGTGGTGGCGGCGGCTGCTGCTGCTGCGGCGCCGACAGGGACGATATTCAGAGAGGGGCCAGATTGCTCATTAGAATATCTCACATTTTGTTTGTGTGCGTGGGCGAGTTTTTTCAGCAGTGCCCAGAAACACTGAGCTGCGTCCAACCAACCAACCAACCACCAGCAGCACCGCCACCGCCGCCGCCACCCGGGATCCCCACGACCTCAGTCTGTCCCAGACACACGGGAAGGAAAAAAAGGAAAAAGAAAAAGTAAAATCCAAACTCCAACTTCTGTCCAAGTTTCAGACACTCACACACCAGCTGCTCCAAAAACCTGCAGGAGGCTCAGCCGCTTCCTCTCTGATCAGGTTATTGATCGTTAATCTATCTATACAGACCAATGAAATGCAACCACTCTGAGGTCACAGGTCAACCAATACAAGACCATCAATAATCATTTCTCATCAAAGCCAAATGAAAAAACCAATAGAAGTTCAGTCTGTAAATTCAAACTCCAGCTGCATGGACTTGATTTATTAGAATAATAATAATAATAAAGAGCAAGTTCTGATAAACGTACATGAATAAGAGTTTATCAGTCAGGAATGATAATATTATGATGAGATGAATGTAAAGAAATATGAAATTGACATTAATGGTGCGAGTCAGCAGTTGAATCCATGTGTCACAGCTGCCCCCTGTTGGAAACAGCCTCGTGTCTCAGACGGAGACTGAGGAGCACGGCGTCCATTACGGCTCTGACAGCAGGGAAACTATCAGCATCATTATAATAATAATAACAATAATGATAATAATAAATAAACAAAGACATAAATAAATACATCAACAATAATAGCTAATTAATAACTCTTTCTAATGATGTTATTAGGCTACCACTTGAGTTGAAAATAACTCCCATCATCCTTTGCAATCAGCAGCGATAAGTAGCATTACCCAGCGCCACATCACTGCTTTCTTAGAAAGTCAATGCAATCACAATAGTTCAGTCACTCACAGCTCTCTCTCTCTCCCTCTTTCTCTCCCCCCTCCCTCCCTCCCTCTCTACCCCTCCTCCCTCCCTCCTCTCCTTCTCTCTCTCTGCTCCCCTTGTCTCTCCCGGAGTCACGGGGTCTCCCCCCGGGGTAAACGCATTCCAAAACACAAGAATTTCCTCCAGCCCAACTCACATACCACCTCTCTGCTCTCTCTCCCCCCTTTCTCTCCCTCTCTCTCACACGCACGTGCACTGGCTAACATGCACACACATACACACACACATACACATACACACATGCAGGCTACACGAAGTGCACAATGGTCTTGCCAGAGCCAGAGAGAGAGAGAGAGAGAGACCACACACTGTTGCAATGCCATGTTCAACAGTCTCACCACATTTCTGCACGACCACACAAACACACGCAGACACACACACACACATTAACTCACACATTATTAACAGGCTAATAAAGTTTGAATATTGATCATAATTAAAAACTTAACAACTAATTAGTTTGGATCAACAGTATTAGACTGAGCTCCGCTGCAGATGCTGCTGCAGATTAAACATTGATCGTTAGTACCTGCTGTTAATGCTGCTGCTGCTGCTGCTGCTGCTGCTGTTGTTGTTGTTGTTAATAATGTTGTTGTTGTTGCCGCGGTGCAACTGTTTAGTTGCAGCGGGACAGGAAGGATCGACGGCTCCGACACCACGAACACCACCGACCGACCGACAGCACCGACAGGACCGACAGACAGACCGAGGGCTCCGCGGAGAAGAGTCCGCGGAAGACGCGAGGGCGGCCGCTGATAAAGGCGGCGGAGCGGCGGAGGAGGAGGAGGAGGAGAAGAAGGAGGAGGAGGAGGAGGAGGAGGTTCATCACGTCTCTCGCAATTTGCTGCTGTGAGATTCCGCTCTATTACTCATCTGATCATCTGAAGTCTGTCCTTCCTCCGCCGCCTGCGGCTCTTTTCAGCGGATCGCTCCGCACCGCCTCCCCGGCTCACTGACTTCACTCCGCCGCGTCGGAGTGAAGGAGGAGAACACCTCGGTTTACCCAAACTCCCATCAGCCCCGCGGCCGCAGCTCTCCCTCTCTCCCCTCCCCTCCTCTCCTCCTCCTCCTCCTCCTCCTCCCTTCTCCTCTGAAAGTCGACCTCAAGCCCGCAGAAATCCCCCTCCGCCGCCGCCGCCCCCTCGGTGCGCACCGGGGACCGTCCCTACCAGAGCCCCGGTGCAGCCGCAGATAGTGTAGCCGACTGCTGCTGCTGGTGGTGGTGAGTGATGAGAGAGACAGAGCTGGTCTGCACCAGAACCAGGACCAGGAGCAGAAACAGAACTGACACCAACACCAGAACCAGGACTAACCAGAACCAACATGAACACCAAAACCAGTAACATGATCAGCACCAACACCAGACCCAGAACCGACACAAGAACCAGAACTGACACAACCAACACCAATAACATCACCAGAACCAGAACCAGCACCAGCACCAACACCACAACCAGAACCAGAACCAGCACCAATGCAATCACCAACACAAATAACTAGATAGAGGCTCCTGAACCAGAACCAACACCAACCAACACCAGAACCAGAATCAAGACCAATGCAATCACCAACACCAATAACAAGAACCAGAACCGACTGGAACCAGAACCAGAACCAGGACCGGCACCATGTCACTACAGTCCCATCCTCCAGCTGCACATCGAGGCTCCAGCTGCAGTTTCAGTCCCATCAGTCCATCACACCAGAGCAGCTTTATAAAACACTAACTCCAGCTCTTCCTCCTCCTCCTCCTCCTCCTGACCACCACAGCTTCACCTCCACTCGCTCTGCTCTGCACACACACACACACACAGACACACACACACAGACACACACACACGCACACACAC
Source organism: Decapterus maruadsi (assembly GCA_030347415.2). Lineage (NCBI taxonomy): Eukaryota > Metazoa > Chordata > Actinopteri > Carangiformes > Carangidae > Decapterus > Decapterus maruadsi. Next base: position 26,971,960 of record CM064902.1, read on the forward strand.
TTTTGAAAGCTTTTAACAAAAAAGGCAGAAATGTCACAATCTGACATTATCACAAAAGCTTCTGTTCTCTTCTCCTCCTCCTTCAATCATGATTACTCACTCACTCACTCACTCACTCACTCACTCACTCGCTCGCACGAACACAAAAACTGCACAATTACACTCAACAAAGCTCCAACAACCCAACGACAACACACTGATTATGTTAAAAGACAACGACGATGATGATGATGATGAAGACACAAACCTGAGTTATGTTTTTCAGTCGATTTAACAAAAAAGAAAAGAAAAGAAACAGAGTAAGTGTGAAAGACAGACTTCTTCTTCTTCTTCTCTCCGTCCCTGTGGGGAAATACACCTGCAGTGGGAGTGTACCTGCTCTGCGTCTGCATTTGTATAAATTTCCAGTGAAATGTGCAAAAAAAAAAAAAAAAGATGGTGTTATTGCTCACCTGCTCCTTCCCCCTCCTCCTCCTCCTCCTCCTCCTCCTCCTCCTCCCTCCATCTCTCCATCTCTCCGTCTATCTGCTCTGCCACTGTGAGAGTGAGAGTGAGTTGCTACAGCGATCTGGGAAATTAACAAATGTTTTCTCTGCCTCCACTGGTGCAGCAGGTTGAGGAGGGATGAAGTCTCTAAACCACACTGACAATATCACCAACACACACACACACACACGCTACCATGACGATGATGATGATGATGATGATGATGATGGTGATGGTGATGACTGGGCTTCATATTGTGAAATTCCCTGAATAAATTACTGTGCCCACTCTTTCTCTTATCTGGTTATGAGTGCAGTTATGACCTCAGTTTCTGGTATTCAGGATGGGTTTTTTTTTCTTCTGCAATGTAAACTTTCCCAGTATTTGTATTTCTGTAAATAACCCCGAAAATTAATTTAACCCTTTGCTGGGCAGCAGCAGCAGCAGCAACAGTAACCGTGCATGTGCATGGTCTGCTGTGATTTCACCCTCACTGTCGTCTGACAGGAAGAGACACGGTTGGTTAGTCAGTTCACACTTCATCAAACTCACACTAATGAACTCTGTGCTGCTTGAATTTCATAATATGACCTTTAAATTTTAATGTCAATACAGAGGCACAGCTTTAGCTCCAATTGTATGTTTTCTATGGTGAAATCTTTAAATCAATGGAAAGTTATAGGCTAGAAAAAATAAGATAAACTGCTAATAAATTAATCTTTTATGGTAAATTATAGCCAAAAATGAGATAAATATCTAATAAATTGATCTTTTATGGCAAATTTTAGGCAAAAAACAAGACAAACTGCTAATAAATTGATCTTTCATGACAAATTATAGTCAAAAAATTAGATGAACTGTTAATAAATTGATCTTTTATAGCAAATTATAAGCAGAAATTAGATAAACTTCTAATAAATTGATATTTCATGGTAAATTATAGACAAAAATGTGATTAACTGCTAATAAATTGATATTTTATAGCAAATTATCGGCAAAATATTAGATAAACTGCTAATAAATTGAACTTCTTTATCAAATTATAAGAAAAAATGAGATCCACTGTTAATACATTGAACTATTATATCAAATTACAGGCAAAAATGATATTTTATGGTAAATTATTGGGAAAAAATTAAGATAATTGATATTTTTAGTGCAATAAAAGTTCAGTAGTGAAGTGATCAGAGTGAAAGACAATGTGCCACAGCAGCGTTAGTGTTTGTGTTTGGGGATAATCCCACAGTTTCCCCTGGTGTTTCTCAGCACGGCGAGCGGCTGCGTCGTATTGATCTGACTGGTGACTGAGCAACATCGATTCCGGGTCAACACAAGATGAGCGGCGAGCGGCGTGCGGCAGGACATCAGAGGGGGAAGAGAAAAAAAAAAAGGTCGACCTCTGAACAACGTCTGTCCAACAAGTCAGTGAACTGAACTCCAACGGCAGCAGCAGCAGCAGCTTCGACGATGACGACAACGACAAACAGCAGATGAAACCTCCAGGGCCGCGGGCGGCGGGGTGAGGGAGATAGCAGCTACGGCGCCGGCTTTGAAGTCACACAGATACAGACGTTGGGCACGTGCTTCTTTTTTCTTTTTTTTCTTTTTTTTGCATCACAGCGTTTGATAAAGTGTTTTGTGTCTCGTGAAGGTCAAACCACAGCCGGTTTGGGCTGAAACGCGTTCTCTGGCCGGTTGTCGGAGTTTTTCTCTTTACGACTTTTCTTGACAGCTCAGCTCTGGTCGATGTTTCGCACATGAAGCCACGCCGCTCTGTCATTCTCAGACAATGTGTCACCCCCCCCCCCCCCTTTAAACTCAACCCAACCCCCCCCCTCCACCATGAAACCAGTGGCGGTTCGACGACTCACTGGTTCACCATGGGAGTCACTGGTGAACCGCAGCGGTGGCTCCGGCACCGACGTTCACCTCCAAACCTCCACCAGACTGAGCCTCGGTGCTGCTGACTGCTGGGCTGGTATGTGCATGTGTGTGTGTGTGTGTGTGTATGTGTGTGTACGGCTCCCAGGCCCAGTGTGCATATGTGTGTGTGTGTGTGTGTGTGTGTGCTATATGAAGGCAGAGGTGTAGTGTAATGTGTGTGTTTTCACTGTCTCCTCCCTGGGAATTCCCCCTCTGCTCCAGCCTCTAACAGCCTGTAGAGCTGCAGCTGTATGCATGCACATATGTATACACACTCACTTCAGCTTCTTCGCATTTCAGTTTCAGTGCGCGTGCACGAAGGAGGAGGCATGCATTAATGTAAGCGTGTGCGTCTGTGTGTGCGTGCATGTGCGTGTGTGTGTTTCCTCCCTGATTCCCAGGGTTGTGCGGAGTTAAACCCTCTTAAATGTCCCTCTGGCTTTTGTCCTCACGTTTCAGTTGAATTTCCCCGCATTCATCCCCCCATTCAGACTCTGTGTGTTCCAGCGCTCAGGAATGCACTGGGTTTGACAGGCGCCTGAACCGTGTGTGTGTGTGTGCATGTACATGCGTGTAAATGAGCATACAAAGACAGAAAGCTTTAGGAGGAAGAGGAGGAGGAAGAGGAGGAGGGGGTGGATTTTTTTTTTTTTCCAGTTTTTCTTTTTCCCCTCCACCTCCTTTTGATGCCAAGGTGCTCGGACTCGGAAACACACAATCACCTTACCTTTGCACACACATACTTTTCACCTTTCTATACACACACAGACACACACACACACACTCAACACCCACACACACTCCGAGTCACATGTGCTCTCACTCAAAGAGCTCTGCACCCACTCACCCTGACACCCACACAACCACCCACACACTCACGTGCACTGCCAAATAACTCTCACTCTTTACCCTCCCGCCCCCTCCTCTCCACCCACCACCACCGAGCACACACATGTACACACACACACAGACACACACACACTAAGCGCGCGGTCTGCTGTGCGACCCGCGGTGATAAAATAAACACAAATACGTGATAATCACATTCCAGACATTTCTCTCCTGCAGGTGGGAAGTTTCAACTGGTTTTTTGCACAAGTTTGGTTTGACTTGCATGTGTGTGTGTGTGTATATGTGTGCGCGCATGTGTGTGCATGTGTGTTCATGCGTGTGTGTATGTGTGTGCAACCCCAGAGAGAGAGGGAACAAAGAGATCTGGGGCGAAGTCTCACACATTCCTCAGTCCTGCCAATATCCTACCAGTATACTAGACCGTCACAACTCAACACACATGCACACACACACACACACACACACACACACACATGCACGCCAACAGACAGCCAGCCAGATCTGAATAAATTCTCCTCCTCATTTGCACCACGAGCTACGTCTGTGCATCAATCTGCTCAACGTCAACAATTCTCCACTTTAAAAAAATCTAAGCGAATAAAAAATTGTTGCATAAAATCAATAATTACATCCCATCATGGAACATTTAGACACATTTAGACACATGAAGAAGCAGCAGAAACTTCCACTGACAAGTAACAGCAACGACATCATCATCAACATCATAAAGAAAAACAGCACGACTGGAAATAGGTGAGAAGAGAAAAGACACAAACGCAGCAGCAGTCGTCCTACCTCGTCTCACAGCTGATGGACGTTGTGTTGGACGAGGACGTTGTGGACGGAGAGACGGAGAGACGGAGCGGCGGTGAGCGGAGCTGGGACCTACCTGAGCACATGGCCCGCATGGCACGCACACTTCCTCAGTCAACACGCTTTGTTTCTCCTCCTCCTCCTCTTCCTCCTCCTCCTCCTCCTCTCTGCTGCTCGCTGCATGCCTCTCCTCCATCTGTCTGTCTCTCTGCGTCTCTCTTCTTGTCTTTCTCACCCCCCCCTCCCCTCCCTCTTCTCTCTCTCCTCCCCTCTCTCCTCCTCTATCTCTCTTCAAACTTATCCACTTTTTTTTCTTCTTTCTGTAAAACAAAACAAAACACAACACGACACTACACCTCGTCCCCTCTTCTTCTTCTTCTTCTTCTTCCTCTTCACTCCGTAAACTTGTCCCCTCTTCATGCGAGTGAGAGTGATCCATGCAGGCAGGCAGCCTCAGCTACAACCTCTCTCCTCCCCCCACACCGCATGGCATGTGTGTGAGTGTGTGTTTCTACAACATACATGTGTGTTGCTTCCTCGCCAGTCACTCACCTCCACAGACACACGTCTCTAAACAGCTTTCTCACTTTCCTTTCTCCAACTTTCTCCTCAAACGGCGCCTATATGCCAGCGCTGTGGTCGTCCAACCTTCTCCTGTGTGTTTCTGTCAGAGGATAAAATAAATAAATGAACAAATAAATAAATGAAAACCCTGGACTGAGGCGAGAGGAGAGGCTGAAGAGAGCGAGGGATGGAGGATGTGGAGAGCGAATAAACGCAGGATGAAGGACGACGGCGACGGTGGAAGCTGAGCGGCCTTGTATCGGAGAAATAATATAATTATTAATGTTAATAACAATAATAGAAAAATATCAAGTGTGGAAATTGTAAATTATTCAGCGTGTTTGTTAAATGATGCTGAAGCTGGAAACACACTGATGTTCTACAAACTGGTTCTGACACACAAGAGGTAAATGTAGATGTAGACGTCTCACCTGTTGAACTGTCCACTCACCTGGAGACGTGAGCTGAGGAAGACGTTCAGGAAACAAATGAAACGCGTCAGAGAAGATTTAACAGATGTCCATCCATCATCATCATCATCATCACCACCCGTCTGCCACATACGGAGACAGATTCACACCTGCGGTCACTGACGAGTTGTTAATTAACCTAATGTTCATTTGTCTGATCCGTGGGAGGAGGAGGAGGAAACTGATACGTTCATTCACGAAAACTCGACTATAAGATCATTGATTTTCCATCAGTAACTCTGCGATTTTAATGCATTGGAGCTTAAAAATGTGTAAAGACACCAATGTGTTATAAATTCATAAAACAACTTCATTAATTTCACAAATTTAAAAAAAGAGCTGCAAAAACTCGCAACACAAGCTGGCTAAAGGCTAATGCTAAGCTAACAGATGACAGCAGTAATATGAGAATCATATGAAATTCATGTTATACAGTAATAAATGAAACAAACTCACCTTATTTTCTGCACAACTTCCTTCTACAGCCTGGTCAACGCCGCTATTCGCTATACGACATATGTTACGCAAAAAAATATACGTATTTCGCATCAGCCGTTTCCACCTGAACCACGAAACATCTGAAAGATAAATAAACCTGTTCATCTTTGCGTAAAAATCTGTTAAGCCTTTATGATTCATATATTATCAAACTTAATGTGGATAAAAAGTGCATTCTTTTCATAAAGTGTACGGTAACTTATACCGTAGTGCAGATTTATATCGCATGTTTTTGATATAGAAATTGCAAATGTGTAGAAAAGAAAAAAGTGTTGAGCATCAAGTCGTTGTTGGACCAGGATGATATTTTGCCTCGATGTCCTGCTCTACATTTTGATTTACTGATGCAAAAAAACAAAACAAAACAAAAACAAAACCGTTGTGCCACTTTTTCAGCGGTGTGTGACACCTCTGGTATTCTTTCCGATCGATACCAAGGGGAAAAAAAAAAATCAAAGGTGGTGTTACTGATACTGTTATGATGGAAGAACAAAAGGTTAATGGAAATAAAAAAGTTTCATGTTCACATTCCAGAGCCACACAACCTCGTCACGTCCTGCTCTGTGATCAGATCTCGAACGTTCGCAATACTTTGCGATGTTGCCTCGAGAAGTTCTACGAAATATTTTGCATGTGTATTTATTGCTTTATTGCTCAGCCTTCTTTAAAATTCATCTTAGTGGAACTATGGTGCATTCAGGTGCATTCACGCAGCCGCAGTTCGCATTAACGTAGATTGTTGCGAAACTGTGCAGAATAGGCTAGCGAAACATTGCTATTCCGTAAAAAATAAAGAACTTTATAGTGTTATGAAAAATAAAAAAAACATGCAAATATTGATCCTTTCAAGAATAAATCATGAAACAGACATGTTTGGAATAGGAATCCTTTAGATTGAAGTGTTTCCGTATTCAGAGAACGATGATGCGGTCACATCACGTTTCCTATAAGAGCTCATAATTCTATACATTCAGGGTTGAAACATCTTCATGTTCACATCACGGACGACTAAAAATAAACCTGATCATCATCATCATCAGCCAACTGACGCACCTGAAGCTTCACCATGGATCCACATCTTCGCCTGCACGGAAACCGCACAAACAATCAAGCTGGACGTTGTTTAAAATAACATAATTACAAGCTGCTCTGATTGGCTGATTGTCGCTCTGTTATGTTTCATCTTCCCTCCTCAGCCTGTTTTTATTCTAAAGGTCACGACGAAGGTCACGATATTACCCAGAATTCACCCTTCCAGTTGTGTGTCAGCGTAGTAAACCAGTGGATCTCTCATTAAATAAGCGACGACTTTTACTCGGATTTTCCCTGCCTCGTGTGTGTTCCCCCCCCCTGGAGAAAAAATAACTCGTGTATCGTTTTGTTGACGTTGCAATCAGAAATTCCTCTCGTGGTTTTGAGCAGCTCCATGATCTGATCTGCCGTTGTCTTTTCCATTCCCATTCCTCCAAATATTATCCCATGTTTCCACCCGGCTGCATAATATTTTGGAAGGGAAGTGGACTTCGGGGGGGGGGGTATACTGGAGGATGAAGGGGGGCAATTGATGTTGTGTTGTTGTTGTTGTTGTTGTTTTTTACCCTCCCTATAATGAACTTCCTCCCTATAATGTCAGATAATGACACCGGGAGAGGAAGAGGAAGGAGGTTGTGAGTTGTCGTTGCGAATGTTTTTAATTTACCCACGAGGCAACGCTGCGGCCCACGCCCACCTTTTTACCCGACCATCGAGCCTCCGCAAGTGATTTCATCTCTCTGCTTTCTGCTTTTGTGCAGCGGAACAGAATAGAAACTCTTCGGGAACAGCCTTTTTTTATATATATATATATATTTTTTTTTTATTTGCTGCTGAATGACCATCCTGCGTGCCCACCTCCTCTTCCCGTCCGCCCCTTCTTCTTCTTCTTCACCCAGCCAGCTGTGTATGTATGTGTATCTGTGTGTGTGTGTGTATAAGTGTAAAGTGTGTGTACATGTGCGTGGGAGTGTGAGGGTGAAGGAGGACCACTCTGCGTGGGCTGAACAGTGCTCGGGCTTTCTCTGCTGTGGTGTTAATAGGCCTTTTTCTCCCCTCAGCGGGACACAGAGAGCTGTCATTTACATGGAGGTAATGGAGTGATGGAGAAGTGGATGGAATATGTGTGGGCGAATAATGATGAGGGCCTCGCACCTCTCCCTCTCTCTATCTCTCGCTTTCTCTTTCTCTCATTTTTTCCCTACTCTTGCTTTTTCTTTAGTCTCTCTCTTTCTCTTCTTTTCTGCCTCCATCCATCCTTCTCTCTCTCTCTCTCACATTACTCATCACCAGGACTCAGGAGCTTGTTGTGATCGCTGCCAAAGTAAACACAGAAAAAGAAAAAGTTAATAAATTTGAGACTTAAAATGTTCATCTTCAAAAATTCAAGCAATTTTCCAAACATTTCATACAAAATCAACCTTATAAGTCCTACTTTTTAATCTTTTCTCATTTTAACCCTTCAGTTGCCCGCAGACAAAGCTCGCCAAGGCTGAAGTCTAGTTCAGCCGTTCAGTTTCTTCATACTAATCTTCAACTATTCAACTAATGTCCAACCATTTCATACATGTTTTACATACTTTACTTAAAGGTACCATCCCGGGCGGCTCATTTTATGGCAAAAATATAAAAAACTGAGTGTATCAGTTAAGATTTAGACAGTAATAAATGCTATTAGTGGTTTGACATATCAATGACGAAATTTGGTCATCTGTGTAAGGAGTAGGGGCTAAAATTTGGCCGACCAATCAAATTAGTCACCTACAACTTTGATTGGATGGCCCGTCTGTCAGTCAACGAGCAACCACTTGTTTGTAGCTACACTTTTTCGCACCACACCGCAGCCAGCCAGCCTGCAGCTAGCTAGGAATTCGTCATAGCACAGCTGAAGGACCAGACGGATTTCCGACCTCCAACTGCACATCCTAGTCGACCACCACCCAAAAAAACCTAGTAAAACTTTTGTTGAAAGTATGAAAGACCTTCAGAAGTTACTTGGCTGGTTTTCTCCCCCGGGATTGCGGAGTTCGCCCAGGCAGATCACTTCAGTGGAGCTGCTGCTGCTGCGGCTGTGGCAGTAGCTGCCATGGTCTCCGGTCGGGGCTCACACAGACTCTGCACTTCTCTCAATAACATCGGAGAAAATGTCCTGACAAGCGTTATAAACTGACCACAGACTCTGGATTAAACGGTGACGTGTTAACAGCGCTAAAGCCAGAATTAAAACAGTTTTTAGCAGCTTTACTGGCTGTAAACTGCATGCTAATTTATGTTAGCTCGTCTATGGTGTTTTATACATTAGCATTAAGCTAACGGACTTTATATGCTTGTGACACTGGCTGTGTGTGTTCTGAACGCTATTTAAAATTATGTGGGTTTGACTGAACATCTCTGATGCTTAAATATATATATTACCGCTTCATATATTGCTTTGCTATTTTTTATGCAGCTTTATTTTCTGTCAGTTGCCACAGGATAGTTTCTGTTAGCCCGTTTATGAGATTTTACATATACGTTAGCATTGAGCTAGCCGACTTTATGCTTGTGAGAATGGCTGTGTTTTGACAAATAAAACCTTGAAGCAAAACGATTTTGCCTTTTGTTTGAGAACTGACAATGATATACAATAGTTCAGTAACACTTGTAAATGTACCTTACAGTTTATTTTTTAATATTTTTCCGTTCAAAAGCAAGCTCAGTGCTGTCTGCTGTCACCAATCTGTTGCTTGCTATGCTTGTGGTGCAACACATATAACAGTCTCCGGCTGCAGTCAAGTACGCGGTGGAGCCGAGCAATGGGGGCGCGGCTTTTCTGATTCCTGATTGGCCGGAGGGGCGGGTGTCCAATTCAAAAAAGAAATCGTTAGTCAAGTAAATCCAGCCGCCCGGGATAGTACCTTTAATTCAGCAATGTTTCAACAATTTATTCAGCACTTTCAGCATTCACCCGTATTACCTTCAGGAAATGCATTCTCTAGTTTTTTCCCTAGTCTCTCTCTTCTTCTTTTCTGCCTCCATCCTTCTCTCTCACATTACTCATCATCAGGACTCAGGAGCTAAGTTCTACTTTTTAATATGTATTTTTTTAGATTTTAACCCTTCAATTGCCCACAGGCCAAGCTCACCAAGGCTGAAGTCTAGTTCAGCCTTTCAATTTCTTCATACTAATCTTCAACAATTCAACTAATGTCCAACCATTTCATACAGACTCCTTCTTCTACTCTTCAGATATTGTTTCATCTTTTCAAGATTGCTTCAGCATTTCTTCACTTAATTCAGCAATGTTTCGACAATTTATTCAGCTCTTTCAGCTTTTACCCGTTTTTTCCCTACTCGTCTACCTCTTCTTCTTTTCTGCCTCCATCCTTCTCTCTCACATCACTCATCACCAGGACTCAGGAGCAAAGTTCTACTTTTTAATATATTTTTTAAAATTTTTAACCCTTCAATTGCCCACAGACCAAGCTCGCCAAGGCTGAAGTCTAGTTCATGCATTCAATTTCTTCATACTAATCTTCAACTATTCAACTAATGTCCAATCATTTCATACAGCCTCCTTCTACTCTTCAGATATCGTTTCATCCTTATTTCCTATAGTTTTTTCCCTACAACCATTTCATATAGACTCCTCACTCTTGAGATATTGTTTCATCTTTTCCAGATTACTTCAGCAGTTTCTTCACTAAATTCAGCTATGTTTCAACAATTTATTCAGCTCTTTCAGCTTCCAGCTTTCAGCATTCACCCATATTTCCTCCAGGAAATGCGTTCTCTTCTCTTGCTTTTTCTTTAATCTCCCTCTTTCTCTTCTTTTCTGCCTCCATCCATCCTTCTCTCTCTCTCTCATCACTCATCACCAGGACTCAGGAGCTCGTTGTGATCGCTGCCAAAGTAAACACAGAAAAAGAAAAAGTCCTGCCGACGACGTTCAGATGATCGGAACATTTTGGAGTTAATAGAATTAAAAATCCTTGCATACTAAAGTGGATATTCTTTCATAACATATTAACAATCATTGTTGTGTGTGTGTGTGTGATTGTGTGTGTGTGTTGCTTGGCGGCGGCATCCTGTCAGCCTCTGAGCTTGAGCTCCATCCAAACACATTGGAGAATGAATTCACTCTGTGGGAGAGTAAAATAGTCTTTGTGGAAGGGAAGGCAATCATCCAGCCAAGCTGCTACCACCAGTTTAGCTGCTAAATGACACCAAATTTCACTGAAAGGGTCTAATCGCTTTTTCTTTTCCCTTCTTTCTTTTCTTCTTCTTCTTTTTCATTTTTTTCTTCTTGCAGTGGTGTCGGCACTTACACTGAAATTGAATAATCGATTGAAAAGTTGAATCCTCTCCCTGTTTCTGCTGCATCTGAAAACACAGAGGCAAGAAAATCATCATGATGTGTCTCAGTGGAAAAACAGAAAACATGTAAAACAGCTTCTTCTTCTTCTTCTTCTTCTTCTTCTTCTTCTTCTTCTTCTTCTTCTTCTTCTTCTTCTTCTTCTTCCATGTCATCGGTTTAACAGCTGCTCTGGAGCTTTCACACATGGTCTTCATTCGTTCATCACCATTAACGGATTCTTTTGTTTTTTTTTTGAACACCCCTCCCAAAAAAAAAAGACCGCTGTTACCATGGCAACGTGGTAACGACACGTCGTAGCATCCAACAAACAAAAAAACCTCAAAGAAAACATCATGGCTCATTGTGGTTTAGTGACAAAGAGAAAAAAGACTGAAGCTGTCTTTTGTTTGTTTGTTTAATTTCCAAATCAGATTTAATTTAATAATGTTTGTTTTTGTCATTGATTAGTGTCATCAAATTGTAGAAGTTGAATTATTCAAAACAAAAAAAAAAAGTCGAGCTATTGCTCTTTTCTGGAAGTCATTCATTATTTTGTTTTAATAATCTTTATGTTTTAAAAAATGTATTAGCTTACTTCACCCAGAATTCATTTCACCTTGATTTGAATTATGTTTAAAGATAACGTTAAAAGTGTTCAGTATTAATTTCTATTTGTTATTTTATTTATTTTTCTTTCTATTTTTATTGTTCCACAGTTATTTAAGCTCCCTGTTGACTGTGGAATATTTTGTAAGAATATGAATATGTGGAATATGTAAAAGAAAGAATAAACTTTGGAAGGACTGAAAGATGATACTAAAAATTAACATAATATTTATTTCTAAACATTATTTTTTCTCCTGTGATGATTGATCATGTCACATTTTCAAAATAAAAGAGCTTCAGAATAAGAGTCCTTCATGAAATTTGTCCTTAAATTGTTTGTGAGTAAAAAGACAGAAGAAATTAAACTCAAATAAAATAGAAATAATAGAATGAAGTGAATGTACTTCACTGCTGTCTGGCCTTGTTTCAGTGTTTGCTTTTATTTATTTATTTACCAGAACAGTTTGTGTTTATCTGAAAGTCTATGACTATTCTGCACAAACTAAACTATTGAACTTGACAAAAACAGGTCGCAGACAGAAATCTGCATCATTGTGGGAGATGATTATCTTCAACTCTTTCAACTCAAACAATAAAAAAAAAAAAATTGACCTCGAGCAAAACAGCTGAGAGGAAACAAAGCAATCTTCATCTTTTTCTTTTTTTTTTGTTCTTGCAGAGAAATCAGATATTTAGTTTTAGCGCTCGACAGGCGACGTGTTGTGAAAGTCGGGGTTTCTCTGCCAAGTGAAGGTACTTTTAACGCCGAGGCGTCGAGCGAGCAGCTGACAGCTTTGAAGAAGGGATTGTCCATGGGAAAGTTTGGGATGTTTCTGACAGTGACTGTAAATGACACAAGAACAGTGTGTGCGTACGTGTGTGTGCATGCACGCCTCCTCCTCAGGTCTTATTGTCATCATTTAGACTCTGATTAAACTGAGAAAATAAAACAATAAAAGTAGAGAATTCCCCACAAATGAAACTTAAACCGTGTAAAGAAGAGATAAGAAGCTAATTTAACTTATATATTTTATTTCTGCAGCTTTTAACAGCTTATTTAATGTGTTTTTGCAGCTTTGCATTAAATTAAATCTTGTTGTTGTTGTTGTTTGTCTTGTGCATCATTATTGAAAAAAAATAAGTGAAAGAAAAGTTTCCATATTTGATGTTTGGAAACTTTGAGTCCGTCCAAAAAAAGAAAATTAAAATAAATTTGTGTGGGTTTGAACCAAGTTTGGCTGCACGACAGAGACACGATGATCATCATCTGATTTTAGAGGTAATGATGCCACGTGGAGGGGTTGGGGGGGGGGGTGAGTTCAGTATCAGGAGACACACATGGAGGATCAGGGTGGTGCTGCTGGTGGTGGCGGCGGGGGGAGGGGAGGGGGGGTCGAGGGGGTTCTCCCCTCCTCTTCCGAGAGAAGGGTGGTCCCATCAACTCACTGTCAGTGACAGGAAACAGTCAACCACAAACCAACGTCTTCTCCCACCCAGAGCACACACACACATTTACACACACACACACACACATTTACACACATTTACACACACACACACAAATACACACACCTTAAATACACTATAACTGCCTGAGTGACAGTGACGGGGAAAAAACAAAACAAAACAACATTAGGGTGTGCACATGCATGTATGCATATGTGTGTGTAAATGTGTGTGCGTGCGAGTGTGCAAATGTGTGTGTGTGATTTCCCTTCACCTTGGACAGGGACTCCCCCCCCTCACCCCCCACACCCCCCCCTCTCTGCTCAGGGACTCTGCAGGGCTGGTGTCCCGTCACTCTGAGCCGCCGCCGCTGGAAACTTTTTTTTTTGTCGGAGCTTCTGTTCTCAAACCTCCGACTCATCATCATCATCCTTCAGCTTTGATGTCTCATTGTCATGACGACAGCTCCGGCTCTGTCACTCACGCCCCCCCCCCCCCCAATCACTAAAAACTCTGCCTTTCATCTCAGGTGCTCGATGACATAATCACCTGACTGACAGTGACAGTGAGTCGGGGTGCGATGGTTATCTTCACCCTGAGCAGATGATTTACATGATGTGGAGTTACCGAGCAACATCTCACACACGCACACGGGCTGGAGGAAAAAGTGAAAACTGAGACCACATGAAATAGAAAATATTCATAAATATGAATGATGAATAAAGTCCTTGAATCCTTGAATTATTATTATTATTATTAACAGCTAGAGGCAACATCTGCATCCATTATAACGCTGAGGTCTGTTCACAGCTGCGTCCTGATTGGCTCGTTACGGTGTGAGAACTCTCTCCTGTTAACGAGAACCTCGACACGTCTTCACAGCTTTATGACATATTTTATTGCAGGTTAATAAACACATAATTATTATTATTACTATTACTGCGTTTAACCAGGAACTTTCCTCGTTAACAACGTGTCACTTTGCCAAATCGCTGTTAATGCCGTTAATTAACAAACTCATTAAAAGGAGAAACTTGGCTCATTAACACACGGTTGCTGTCAAAACCAGTGTTGGAACAAATAAAAGCACCGTTTCACAGTTAAAGGGATAGTTCAACATTTTCGCAAACTGGCCCATTGTTTTAGAGGGAAATTCATGCAAAACCTCTGATGCACGTTGCCTTCAGGGACAGTTTTTCATCAACAGTCTCTGTATTTCCCTCTAAAACAACTCTGTGTGGTAACGTTGTGTTATTATCTCATAGCGTGGTGAATGTGCAGGTCACAACTTGTCCACCAGAGCGTTGTGGAGTTGTTGGATTGTGTATTTGATGAGTTTGATGAAGGGAAACCAAGAAATCCCATGAGCCTCCGTAGCGTAGCTCTGAGCAGCTCACGGCTCTGCTCCGCCGTTCTAAAAACAGCTTGCACCGACAATTAAAGGTAACGAACCTACTGCTATGACTATAGGGGTTATGGTGATGGGACAATTTGACTAAATGTTGAACTATCCCTTTAAAGAGGCGACATCGCATCCTGCACAGTGTTGAAATCCTCATCTTAGCAGCTGCTATCGATCAAACAGGAGCTAATTCACTATTTTAAATCAATCAATAACAACTTGTAACCTTTTATATTTTCTGTTTTCAGAGTTTCGCTCCAGTTGTGACTGATTTTTTTTTTTCATTTTTGTGTGTTTGTGTGTTCACTTTGTCACAGAGTCTGGAGAGTCCTTGTCTCTGCTGCTGCTGCTGCTGCTGATGATGATGCAGCTAGTTGAACCATCACCGCTCTGATGGAGGAGGACGGGGTGGGTGGGTTTGGGGGGGGGGGCACTAGAGAAAAGTCAATGAGATGTTCTCCCATTTTAGGGCAGGACACGGAGGCATGAGAGGAGCTGAGTGACATGTTGATGGGGCTGAGTGGCGGCGCTGGAGGAGGAGGAGACCTCAGCTCTTCACGGACTCTGTAAAGATTTATTTTTATATCTTGTAAAAAGGTGTGATGCTCGTCGCAGATTACCAATCCTTCTGATTACCCGTTCATTTGCAGAGGAGGAGGAGACCAGAGATGGGATGTCAGAAATATGTTGTCAAACATTACACTGCAAAAACTATTTGTCTTATTTCTTGTCAAAATGTCTCATTTCTAGTCATAACTAATCTCTTTCCATTTAAAATAAGACTTACAGCCTAAAAATTATCTTGTTTTTAGATTATTTTCACTTGTTTCAAACTAATTTTCACTTCAAATAAGTACAAGAATCTCAAAAAAGAAGGTTTTTTTTGTGCTTGTACTGTAATAAGAAAGAAAAACTTGCTCCACTATCACATTTTTGTACTTATTTCAAGTGAATATAGACTTGAAATGAGTAAAAAGTGTCTAAAAACAAGCTACTTTTTATGTGGTGAGTCTTATTTTAAGTAGAATGAGTTTAGTTTTGACTAGAAAAGACATTTTGACTCAAAATGAGACAAATATTCTTGGTAAGATTTTGAGTCTTTGCAGTGTATGTCCCGCCATTTCAATAATTTCTTTTTGGGGTCTGCACCACGGTCACTGCAACAACCAGTGTTTTCTATTTTTCCTGCAGCTCCACCACCAGGTCTTTCCATCCACCAGCCTCATTACAGGGGGGGCACCTGTCCCATTACGTTACCCATCACAGCCCCCCTGTGTGTGTCTGTGTGTGTCTGTGTGTGTGTGACCATCAGTGTGCGTCAAACAAATACATAAATGCATGTGTGTGCAGGTGGACAGGTGTGTGTGTGTGTGTGTTACCGTTGTTGGAATTCCCCGACCTGAGTCCTGACAGCTGCCCATGTGTCAACTGTTCCCGCCTCCAGCCGGCACGTGTGTGTGTGTGTGTGTGTGTGTGTGTGTGTGTGTGTGTGTGTGTGTGTGTGTGTGCGTGTGTGTGTGGTGTTCACCTGCAGCAGAATCAGGTCGATACACACTCAGCAGCAGTGAAGAGCTGCAGAAGGAAAAAAAAAAAAAAACATGAGTTAGGTGAGTAGAGTAAAAATGTACACATCACCATGAAACTTCCCAAGTCAAATGTTATGTTTAAATATGTAAATGAGGCGATATCTTTATATTTCCAGAACTGAAATCTGAACAATGCCGCACTTCTGCCCACAATGAATTTCCCTCTGGGACAATAAAGTATATCTTATCTTATCTTATCTTATCTAATAAAGCTACTTTCAAAGTCCTTGTTTTATTTTGTTGACACATTAGAGTCAGAAGTTTTTCCACTTTTTATCACTCTGTAAATGAGAAAATACTGTCACCAGCGCAAAAGAAAATCAAGTTTCTCCATGTTTTCAGGAATAAAATGTTGTATAAATCAGGCTTTGAATGATTTATCAACTCTGTGCACTACAAATCTGCCAATGGAGCAAGTTTTTCTTTCTTATTACAAGCACAAAAAACTTGCTCCATTGGTGAAAATGATCTAAAAACAAGTTAATTTGTAGGTGATGAGTCTTATTTTAAGTGGAAAGAGTTTAGTTTTGACTAGAAATGAGACATTTTGACAAGAAATAAGACAAAGATTCTTGGACAGATTTAGAGTTTTTGCAGTGCAAAAACTTGACTTTTCTGAAAGAATACATTAAACGTTAAGGAAGAAAAATAAATAAAATCTAAATATCAAAACTGATCAGTGAAAGGCCTGTGGTGCCTCGCCTTGAGCCAAAATACAGTGTTTTCTATTTCTAAGTTAATACTAGGAAGTATATTTCATCTGGTTTTACTGTTTATCCTGAGAGGATGAGATATGAGAGATGATCAGATATTGATTGATATTGATTTACCGTAACTTGAGCAGTCTCGATCACGACTCCGCCCCCTCCGCTGAGGTCACAGATTGTTTCACTGAAGCTGTAGATGTGAAAACATGAATTTAACATTTAAACTGAGATGAAACTGGTTAATAAAACTGTCACTGTTATTAACATTTGGAAGGATGATGATGATGATGTTAAAAGCTGCACAATCTCATGCAAATCCAAACTGTGTTGTTGTTGTTTTACTGTAACATGAACAAACGGTTCTGACTGATCTGAGGTCTGTGCTCGGACTCAGGATGAGCTGATAACATGCTGGTTGGTATAAAGGTCAAAGGTGAAGGTCACAGTGACCTCACAGAACACGCTGTTGGTCACATCGTGTCTGGAGACGTGTTCGGGGGAATCCCTTCAGATACGCAACCCACAAAATTTTTGTGGTTAAACTCAAAGGTCGAGGTCTGGTCTATTTTTATCTGCTGCTCTGAAGCTTCGAGCAGCACTGATGAAATAACAAACTGAATATTTAATGACTGTGTGTAAATAGGGCCGTTGCTGGGAAATCTCCTCATCACCACCGATTATCAGTTCTTGTTTATTATAACGGAGAAATGCAACCTTGTTTTTAACATGGTGAAAAAAGTGGGCCGGACAAACCCCCCTGTACCCCCTCACTGTACCAGTAAAACTTTACAACAAGGTGCACACAGTTGAGTAGTTACTGAGGAACTAATTAGGAACTAATGGGGTACTAATAAGGAACTAAGGAGGAGTTACTGAGGAACTAATGAGGAATCAATTTTGAATTAATGAAGGACAAATGAGTATAATTACAGAAGTTACTGAGGAACTAATGATTAGTTACTGAGGAACCAAATCACACAAAATTAGAGAAGTTACTGAGGAACTAATGAGCAGTTACTGAGGAACTAATGAGCATTTAGTGAGGAACCAAATCACACAAAATTAGAGAAGTTAATGAGGAACTAATCAGCAGTTAGTGAGGAACTAATGATTAGTTACTGAGGAACCAAATCACACAAAATTAGAGAAGTTACTGAGGAACTAATGAGGAACTAATCAGCAGTTAGTGAGGAACTAATGATTAGTTACTGAGGAACCAAATCACACAAAATTAGAGAAGTTACTGAGGAACTAATGAGGAAAAATTTGGAATTAATGAGTAATGAGTAGTTAGTGAGGATCTAATGAGGAACTAATGGGCAGTTAGTGAGGAACTAATGAGTAGTTACTGAGGAACTAAGGTACACAAAAATTAGAGAAGTTACCGAGGAACTAATGAGGAAAGAATTAGGAACTAATGAGGAACAAACAAGTAGTTACACAAAATTAGAGAAGTTATTGAGGAACTAATGTGGACAAAATAGTTACTGAGGAACTAATGAGGAAAAAATTAGGAACTAATGAGGAACTAACGAGGAACAAATACGTAGTTACACAAAGAGAAGTTACTGAGGAACTAATGAGTAGTTACTGAGGAACTAATGAGGAACTAATGAGTAGTTACTGAGGAACTAATGAGGAACTAATGAGTAGTTACTGAGGAACTAATGAGTAGTTACTGAGGAACTAATGAGGAAAAAATTAGGAACTAATAAGGAACTAACGAGGAACAAATACGTAGTTACACAAAGAGAAGTTACTGAGGAACTAATGAGTAGTTACTGAGGAACTAATGAGGAACTAATGAGTAGTTACTGAGGAACTAAGGTACACAAAAATTAGAGAAGTTACTGAGGAACTAATGAGGACCTAATGAGTACTGTAGTTACTGAGGAACTAATGAGTAGTTACTGAGGAACTAATGAGTAGTTACTGAGGAACTACGGTACAAAAAATTAGAGTAGTTTTTATGTCACACTTTACTTTAGGGTCGACAAAAAGAGTAACTAATGATGAAGTAATAGTTAGTTCCTCATTAGTTCCTCACTAACTTCTCTAACTGTGTGTTCCTTATTGTAAAGTGTTACCAGTATGAAGATTAGTCGTGGTTATTAAGCAGAATAATTTATGGAGCTACTGTAACAAAGGAATAAAGCAGCAGATGAACAATCGTCTGTTGATCCAGACACAAACGGAGGTGGAGTCATGTGACCTGCGCGGTGGCGATGCTGTGACGCCGGTCGGTCGGACTGACTGTAATCATCAACTGTTTTAAAGTTTACAAAGAATTGTAGGCTGTAACCAGAAACCCAGCCGCTCCTGGTGGTTAGTTATAGTAATCATGACTGATGTGACGAAGCTAATTAGGCTCATGAGTAATTCCTGAATAACTGTGAATAAAGACACAGATAATAATGTAGATAATCAGGATTTGTCAGATGACAGCAGGCGGCTAAGTATCATGTTTAATGAATCAGTCTCAAATTAGTGTTCCTGGATGAAAGAAAAAATAAGAAAGAAAAAAAAAAGATGTTGGAAATTACAATAATTTACATAAATGAGCCAATCACGAGTCATTGTGTTCTTATCACAGGAGCAGTTTCAGTTTTTGTGGACCCTGCAGTCACAACCTCATCTCTACTTCTACTAGAAAGTCCCTCCACAGCCTCGACACGCGGGTTTTAATTGGGAAATCACCATCAAATCATCACTGACTCAAGCCAGAGAGAAAAAACAACAACAAGACACGACTCATAGACAGTATTTATATTGTTGTCATGTACAGTATAGCCTATTATAGCACGTCAAGAAAGACAATTAGCAGAAGCTCACAACACGTTTAGCCTGGTGGATAATAATAGATCTGTGAAATGACTCCAGTGACAGTGTAATTTCAGCTTTGAAGATATGTGAATATTAATGTTCTTTAATGAAATATTAATTAACAATAACTTAAGGACGCCCTGAAACGTACAATAGTCCAATTTTCTATAGTTCCAAATACCCATACGATAAGATATGATACAATTTCAGGCCATTACAATGAACTTATACTTAATTACATTACTTAGATTATAGTTAGTTACATTATCATATTATTTTTTATTGTATTCATATTTATCTTATTTATTCTATTTAGCTGTAAGCACTTTTAAATCCAGGTTAAGAACATTGAGCTCTTGAGAACTTTAAATTTAATCTATTTTATTTTCTTCTACTTTTTTTTTCTTCTTGTTTTTAACTCTATGTTTAATGTTTACAATTTATCTAAATTTCTATAAATGGTTTGTTTTTATGCTGTTCTTTTCAAATGTCTTGTCATTGAGTTGCCTTGGTGAAATACGCTATAAATAAAGACGCTTTGCCTGTAAGGCCAGTTTTTTAGTTTTAGTTTTAGTTTATTCATTTATTTCATTCAATTGTTGAACATAAAAACAGAAATTTTTAAAATAAAACTCAAAAACAAACAATGACAATAGGTACAACTCTTGAATGAAAGGGGGCAGAAAGAAGCGAACTTATATTGTCTACCCCTTATTACAAATAATTAATTCATAAATTAAATAATACATCCAAGTTTTAGGAGCAACCGGGAGACGTTTCATTACTTGTTACTCTGTGATTTGTGTACTGGATGTGACAAATAAAGTAATCTTGTATCTTGTATCTTGTATCTTGATAGGCCACCTGGTCTTAGCACATCGGCCAATACCTGATACCGATTCGATAACACTGTTGAATTAATAAACTGGTCAGCTCCATTATCTGATCCAGATATTTAGTCAATATCTGGGCCGATATCTGATCTTATTGGTGCAGAATGTAGCCTATTAATAGTTTAAGGAGAAACGTAAATATTTGAGAAACTGATTTTAATTGGATGCCACATTAGGACGAGTGCAGGATGAGTCATCAAACGTCTGAATTTGATTTAAAGGAAGAGAAAATACATCGATTTAGATTTAAAAAACATCTAATTTTGGTTTAAACCAAGAAAGAAATGATACAGGATATAAACTGGGAAACACTTTTTGTTTTTTTTCCACAGGGTCTTTAAGATTTGCAGGATTCATTCACCAGCTCATGCTTGTTAGACGCTACAAGAGTTAATTTGCTGTTGACAGTTTCAGTTGTTTTATGAACTCATTTAAAGATTCAATGCAGAAGGCATTTTCCACGATGCAGTGGGGAATAAAAATTCAGTTTTAGTCTGTTTTACCAGAACCGGAACCAAAATGCTGAACAGCCCGAGCAGTGAGTGAGTGCATTACAGTACATCTACAATGAGCCTCAAGGGGAAAACTAGATTTTACCTTGCACTGCTTTAAGCTGAGCGTTGTCACTCAGCACTCAGACGTGGTTGTGAGACCATTTAGAGTTGTAATGCCTCATTTATGTGTCTGCCAGTTGCTTTGGTAAAAGCTGAGTGGGCGGGAGGAGGCGATGGCTTTTGTCATGCTGGACTTAAGAGAGCAGCATATGGCTGCTTTCTGGATACAGTGTGTAACGCCGCAGACTCACAATGACAACACAAAAAGAGCAAAAAAAAAAAAAAAAAAGCACTCGTACGTCATTTCTGTCTCGCACGGCTGCAAAATGAAGTGTTGGTTATTTACCTTCATTATGGATCTAAACCAAAGTACAGCACGGTGCGTCTGGCTCCAAGTGTTCAACACAACTACATAAATAAAAACTACTTTAAACTGAACTAGTGCTACATGCTGATCAATCAGTTTGATCATGCTGATCAAATCTCATTTAAAGGGATAGTTCAACATTTTGGCAAATTGCCCCATTGCCATAATCCCTACAGTCATAGCAGTAGGTTCGAGACAGAGTTGTTTTAGAGGTAAATGCAGAGACTGTTTGCTGAAAAACTGTCCCTGAAGGCAACGTGCATCAGCGGTTTTGCATGAATTTCCCTCTACAACAACTCTGTGTGGTAACGTTGTGTTAGTATCTCATAGCGTGGTGAATGTGCAGGTCACAACTTGTCCACCAGAGCGTTGTGGAAAGAAACCAAGAAATTCCACTAGCTCACGGCTCTGCTCCACCGTTCTAAAAACAGCTTGCACTGACAATTAAAGGTAACGAACCTACTGCTATGACTATAGGGATTATGGTGATTATGGGCCCATTTGCCAAAATGTTGAACTATCCCTTTAACATTGATTTCTATCTGACCCAAATCTCATTTAACTGTTTGCTACAGAGGAGAGTTTTCATTCTCAGATACACAGGAGGCAGCGAGGAGGATTTTAGACGCAGCTGAGTCTGATGAAGGTCCTCTGACCGAACGCTTGGTGAATTAAAGATACTTGCATCGATCCAAGTCTGTTTCCAGACACGGCTGAGATGAAACATTTATGTAACAGTGGTTCAGTTTCTAGATCCTGTTTTCCCCTAATGTGGAGGTAATAATGTGACTGGACTTCTTGACTGCATGATTACTGCCATTGACTAACGACGCAGGGCTCAGACCTGAGACAAGTGGATGTAGAAGAAGAAGAAGAAGAAGAAGAAGAAGAAGAAGAAGAAGACGGTGTATTGCGAGTACAGAGCTCGCCTTTCTTCTTGAGTGATGCAACTGATCTCTGCTCCTGTGCAAAGACGTCACTGTGCTTCAAACAAAGTACTTGTCAGATCGTCAAACATTTTCCAACCCCACACACGCACGTATGCAACGTTGGATTGAGTGAGAGGGAGGGGGTGGCTGCTGCTGTACCCCACAATTTTTGTCACTTTCCAAAAGTGACAATCAGACAATCGCAGCCTCTTCAAGCAGCGATTGTCCAGGTGAGTCGGCCCCGTTTTCCTTTGACGTGTCACAGCAGTGATGGAGTCGTCAACGACGGCTCCGTTTAATGTCGATGTTCCAGTCTCAGGGTTCCTGGTTTCCCCGGGACGGAGCCGTCAGTCATCGTCTCCCTGACACCTCGGCTCAAATCTAAAATGTCTGTGCTGTGACAGAACAGCTGTGGAAAAATCACGGCTGTCAGACTTCATCACTTTATTCCTCCTTGTGCTTGAAGCTGCAGTCGTCACTCAGCTGCATGTCGTGCAAAGACCATTAAGGTTCAGTCCGACTCCCAGCGGTCCAGGTTTGATCCCCTCAATCAACTCTCCTGCCCCTATTAACAGACATGAAAGGTGTTTTGACTGATTTCCTAACGTCAATCTCGCAAGAAAACATCCCACACTAATGCTGCGTTCGAGACAAGTCGCCAATCAAACGCCACCTCAAATCTGAGCTCCCACTCTGCAAAGTCAGAGAAAAAACCTATCCCGACCGAAAATAAATTAAAACATTCACTTTACTACGTGAAGCACTATTAGCAAAGTTTGTCCCTGTCCGCCATGTTTTTTAGCCTCGTAAACCAGACTCTCCCGGAAATGCATTCAATTCATTTCTCAACGCCTCATTTGTCCCCAGAAATCCGAGCCAATCAGCGTCGCCGCTGTGGATTGACACAGCACGTTGGCCAATCAGGGCCTGAAAACATCGTACATGGACTTACAACAAACATGGCGGAGCGTTGAACAGCGGCGTAAAAACAGCAGTAAGGGAAGTTCTAAATGAAATACCATCAATTACCGAACTTAAACTAGAGCAAGAGTCGGCGCTTGTTGAGTTTCTGACGTTATCGCTGTTCTTCTTCCAAACGTGCTGTGTCAATCACAGCACGTTGGCCAATCAGGGACTGATTGGCTCGGTAGGCGGAGTGTTTCGGCGAAACGCTTACAACGGGTATGAGGCCAGACTCTTCCTGAGAAATGAATTGAATGCATTTCCGGGAGAGTCTGGTTTACGAGTCTACATGTTTTTAGTTTTTCTGGCATGTTTTCTCGACCGCTTTCAGTCCAAACTCAAAGTTTTCAATTTCCAACATTTTTGCAGCCTCGCCTGTTATCGTCGGTCGGCTACATTCATAACCTAGCCTCTTTGTTGAGCAGGAATGCAAACGGGTAACTATCAAAAAATGGGAGCATATGCAACAGTAGATAATTAGCTAATTATCTTGACAGCTTCATCTCCCACATGCTTGAGCTTTACACTGCTGACTTGTAGCTATAATCATAATGCATCCGATTTTCATCCTTCTGAGATTATGTTCGTCTGGTCTGATGATGATAGTCAGCGGTCCTGAAATGTGTGTTTTCACTTCTATAATAGACATTGTACAACTCAGAGGCCACGTCTGTCCACGTATGGGGTTTCTTCTCCCACAGTACAGTAGGAGAGACACAACACCTGTCTGTGCGAGGCTAACGTTACCCCGCCGCTTTGGGATGCGCGTCTACACTGGAAGCTAATAGCCTACTAGCAGTAAAAAGGAATAAAATAAAATAAAATTCTCATCGGATCTACACTAATCTTGTAAGTGACCCAATTTCGAATAAAAATGGCAAATTTCGCGACTTGTTTGCATCCCTGGATGAGCCGTATTGTCTAGCCTGTCCCTTTAGCAATAGCCTAGCCTGTTAGCTTAGCACAGCCTCTGCCTGCACTCATTATTTCCAACGTAGCTTCAAGTGCTCAACAGAAATATGTAAACAAACCAATCTGAAACACAAATGACTTGTTATTCATTAACCAATGCTACATGCTGCTATGCTAATTACAACCTGCTGCATCCCTGGTATTCAACCTCACTGACGTTTGGAGCGGGTGCTGCTGCTGTGTCATATTCTTGGCACGACCATTGTTGTGATCATTGTTGACGCATCAAATACTTGTTACAGAATAAACAGTGGTTACACAACCTTCAAAAACAGATTACCTAACTCTCTAACTCTAACCATAACCACAATCTGATTTTAACTCGCTGACACCTGCTCGGGGTCGACCTCCACTCGCTCACCTGTTGTTGTACATGTGATGTTGTGGAGCTACAACACCAACACGAAGCATCTGAGTTGGCGTTGAGTTCTTTTTTTCCTCTCTCCTCCACCTTCTCTTGGTGTAACTACATGATTGTGTAATGAGATGTAAGCGGCGCTGTCAGAAAAGCTCCTGACTGCTCTGCGGCGCTTCGGCTAAACAACAGCAGACTCTTTCCACACCGTGTTGAATAGCCCTCATTTTTCTAACGCGCTGATGATGATGGTGATGATGGTTTGAGGACATGAATGCAGCAGAACGGCCTCATGTTGCTCACATCTCTTTTATTATGTTGTTTCATTTCTCAATATATAAAAGACACAAAATCACAGGTAATGCTCTCCGTACATGTGCAGTCGGCAGCCGACCCCTTTTCCACCAAACTGGCTGGTTCGGACACAGACACTGAACACTGAACCTGACGTGGAAGCATAGATGAGGCTTTTAATTAGCGATAACTCTCATTCGCCGTCTTCGCTGTAATCGCCACGGCCGGCAACTACGTTCTGACGGCAATATGTTTTGATACGAGCGGCCATTAGCTGCTGTTAGCCACTGCCTGTAGCTCAGCTAGTTAGCTTCAACTGTGTTTACATCAACAAACGCGCTGGTCTTGAGTTGGTGCTGGTCTGAAACCAGTTTTAAGAACCAACAACCGGTGCTTATGATGCGTTCCAGTTGTACTCGGAAGTCGGGATTTCTGAGCGCCGAGTCGGAACTTTCAACTTTTTACCATTAGTCGTCACAATGAGTCAGCCGTATACATAGTGTTGTTAGATGTCTTCAAAGCAGAAGTCAGCGATCCGGTTGTTTTGGCTAATGCTGCGTTCAAGGCAGGCTTTTGAAACCGTAAGTTCCGGCTTCAAGTCACAACTACGACTTTGTAGCGTTCCAGGTAACCTGTAACTCGTGTTCTTACCGTCCTGTTGCCTGTGAAAGTCACTATAACAGCCTCTGGTAACTTCCTTAACTCGTACCAGATCGAACTGGTACGACTTCACAGGAAGGAAAAACACAAGTTACGAGTTTCCTTGAACGCACCATGAGTTAGCAGCCCCCGCCCTCGTCAGGCATCTATTGGTCCTCGTGCTACGTCACCACATTCACGCGATGCACCCCTTGGCTGCACACACAGCCCTTCATGCCGTTCTCTCTCCTCATTGGATAACACTTGTATCCCACAAGGAAAGTTTTCTCCTGGTTTACAACAACAAAAACAACAACATTCCGCTGATATCTGCTTTAAATGGAAATGCTGTCATAGTGTAATTTACATTTTTCATGTAGCCTATGTGCGAACTGCAAAGCAGACCGTGCTAACAGCGGCTAACCGTTAGCCTTGTAGTTTCAGCTGTTGTTTTTGGCCGTTGGCTGCTTTTTTCCGACTTGCAACTGAAATGCTGATAACTCGGGTGTGACGTCATTCCCAGCTCCGACTTCCGACCTCCAAGGTAAAAGGGGACGCAGCACTAGGCGGTGGAAAAGCAAAGAACCGGTGCTAAGCAGCAGGCGAAGCAGCTCGGTGGTAAAGGGGCCCAGGTGAACACACATGATGTTTAGAGTTGTTGGGATTCGGTACCACTTCCTCCTCCACCGCTGCCGCCGCCTCCCCAGGGTTATATATTACTCAGTATGATGCTGGATTCTTCTCCTCCTCCCCATGTACTTAACCTTGTGTCTCACCTGTGTGTTTTTTAGTGAGTCAACAAAGAAAGCAGCCGGAGAAATCCCAGATGCTGCAGGGTTCATCCGCTCCGTGGATGCGTAGCTATACGGAGGAGGAGGAGGCGGGGGAGGAGGAGGACACATGGGAACGACTTCTCCCTGGAAATGAAGCATCGTCCACCTTTGTGTGTCAGCTCTGCCTCTTTCCTCTCTCCCCCAGCTGCTTTCACACCTACGTCGTCCTCCACCCTCGTCCTTCCCCTCGTCCCATTGCTCTTCCTCATCCTCATCCTCCTCCTCCTTCTTCTTCTTCCTCTTCTCCAACACTTCACATCAAAGAGAGTGGATGTGTGTCTTGTTAGATGTTGTGCAAAATTTCTAACAGAGCGAGTCGGAGCCGTTGGAGGGTCGTAGTTTTTCAAATCCCCTTTCGATTTTACGATTACGTAACGTTGCGTAATTCCATCTGTAACTGTGAGAATATTCGGGAGGCGGCGACCTTACGAGCTCGCTGTAATATTCCTCGACAAAACTTCGATTTCAGCTCCCCTGACGTACGTTCCACCAATAAAAGCATCACAACATCAGCGGGTCCGGGGATTCAAACACTGAGATTGACACAAAATTGCAAAATTGAATCTTGTTTTTTTTGTTGTTCCGTGCAGGTAAAACACGGCGTGCCATGCATGAGGATGTTTGGACAAGGTTGAATGTGTAGTTTTGAGGGAAAAATAATGGTGGGATAAATATTGACGGATTTCTATTGTTCTTTTTTTTTTAGAGATGGGGAGGAATCTTCTGCTCTCACGTCTATTCATCTATCCCCCACTTCTCCCTTTTGTCCTTATCTTTATGCATTTATCTGTTTTCTGCTGCTCACACACTCACACTCACACATGCACACACTCATAACACTGTCGTCTGCCAACCACACCCAGTGTTTTAGCCCCGTAATCCTCCACAAAGTGTTCCACAATCAGAACATGATTGTTGGGAGCGCACGCCGCCGTAGATACCTGAATATCATCGGTTAAAAAAAAATAAAAAAATAAAAAAAACACCTCCAGAGTTCAACAGCGCACTTCTCTTAACAGCAAATCATAATGAAAATTGTAGGTTTTAGGAGCAGGGAAGGAGAGAAAGAAAGATGGGAAGGAAGACAAGAGGGGAAAAAGAGTAGAGGAGCGCTGTTTGGTTTCCAAGCAACAGTTAACGCCGGGCGCAGCGAGAGCTGCAGGGTGGGTTCCTGAGTTCCCATGTTCCTGCCTTCGTCTCCACATTCTCTCTTCCTGAGGAATTTGACCCGCCTGACCTCTCTGAATACGTCTGGATTTACCCTCCCCTCCGACACACAATCACAGCGCACTGTAATCGAAAGCCTTTATGAGAGAAAAATCTCGCTCCCTCCTTTTTTTTTTTTGCCTCTTCATCGCTGAGGTAGCCTTGGCCACGGAGCCGTGTGCGTGTTGTGTGTATATTGTGTCTGACTGTGTGTTGACTTAAATGTTGGGATGAAATTTCATGTCCAGTGTTTCCTGCTGTGCGCTGGCCTGATTAGCTACGTGTAAAAAAAAAACAAAAATAAAAAGTGTAAGTGGTGCAGGTGCAGTTCAGACAAGGAAAAAAAAACCTCAACCCACTTAAAAACAGCTAGAAGCCATCACCGTGCACCGACGATGGCGGCGGCGAGATGGTAATTGAGACGAGAGACATTCAGAGAACTATAATTAAATAACAAAAACATTCAAAGGGAAAAAAATTGTGCCAATTTTAAGACTTGTTTTCACACCATAGCGGCGCTCCTCATAAATGCAAATGACCAGTCGACTGATTGAATTCAGCAGGAAAAAGAATTAACACACATTATTATTATCGTCGTCATCATCTTTGTGAAGAAGCCGCCGCTGAATCTTTGCAGGTTGATGCACGACGGCGACGACTGATGGAAGAATAAGGCTCAAGTGTTTTGCTGTTAGAAAGAGAGGGATGGTGTGTGTCGTTGTGTGTCGTTGTGTGTGTGTTTGCTCGCGCATGCCTGCAGTGGGGTGAAACATGGAGGTGTATGGGGGATGATCAGACAGAAGGCCATCTGAGAGCACGGTACACACTCCATCTGGACACACATTCACTGTGAAAAAGAGTGTGAAAGAAGGAGAAGAAGAAGAAAGAGAGAGGGAGAGAGAGAAGGTGAGATTATAATCTTTGCATTTTAAAAAGCAACCTGTACATTTTCTCCAACACTGATGGGTTTTTTAAAACATTTTCTCCTGCACTTCAAGATAAACAGCCTCCAAATCAACAGAATCAAATGTAAAAATCTGTAGGAATGATAATAATAATCAAAAAGCTGAGGTATAACTCATAAAACACTAAATAAAGGAAGAAACATTGGAGCAGATTGATGAGAAATGTTCCACAGCAGTAAACAGACAGGCTTTTTGGGAGTGAACTCCATGTTCCAACACAGTTTGTGAGTTAAATAAATAAAACTGTAATTGAGATTTTTCATCCTGTTGCTATGGAGCCGATCTCGCTGTAATTTTTTTGTGCCTGTGACTGTGTGTGTGTGTGTTTCTTTCTGCTATTTCTATTTCTTTAAATCAATTTTCAGTTTTATTAATGTCAGACAGAAATGTAGCTGTCGTTGTGGTAACGGGCACAACAATCTGATGCAAATGTAAAAGTAGATTTCAGGGCAGAGCTGCTGGATGTTAGGAATAAGTAAAATAATGAAATTGAAATACAATGAAAGCATCATCAAAATCCACCTTAAAGGGATATTTCAACATTTTGGCAAATTCGCCTATAATCCCTATAGTCTTAGGACCTGGTGCAAGCTGTTTTTAGATCGGTGGGGCAGAGACGTGAGCTGCATGGTATTTCCATGTTTCCCAAACTAAAAACACAATCCAACAACTCCACAACGCTCTGGTGGACACGTTGTGACCTGCACATTCACCACGCTATGAGATAATAACGTATAATTTTGTAACATTACGACACATGAAGCAAATACTCTGAACTACTTGCGCTTTTGAAATCCCTCCGCCCAGCAGCCGCGTCTGGAATGTAGTTCCGGTTACGTGTTTGCCTCCAAAACAACTCTGTTTCGTGATGTTATTATTGAGATGAAGTGACTGTTGTTTACACGCGGCTGCAGACACGTGATGGAGAACGAACCCAAAGTGCGCTGCGTGCTTGTGCGCATGTCTGACCAAGTGCACCATACTCCAGCACAGTACACTTGCACTCACACTAGCCATGAAATACGGACTTTAAGTTGCAAATGTGCTTGGGCGCGGTACAATTGCCTAGTGCAGGGGTCAAC
This sequence comes from Decapterus maruadsi, assembly GCA_030347415.2. Taxonomy (NCBI): domain Eukaryota; kingdom Metazoa; phylum Chordata; class Actinopteri; order Carangiformes; family Carangidae; genus Decapterus; species Decapterus maruadsi. The sequence goes on from CM064902.1 coordinate 27,001,556, forward strand.
AACCTTTACCATTGCAAGTTCTCATCTGTGAGATGCGAGCGATGTTTACTTTTTCTGTAGTTCATGAAGGAAAAAACCTACGTGATGCATATTTTGATCGACAAAATTTTGAACCAAGTTTTATTTTAATGTCACATGAGCACCTCAATCTCCAAAGAAATACCTATTACAATGAACAAAAAAGTGAATGGTCATTATTCAGCCTATCTTTAGAGAGCTCGCCCTCTCTAAACCACGAGAGCCACAGCAGAGGGACGAAGGAGCCGCATATTGCCGACTTCTGGCCTAGCCCTTTGCTGAGATTTAGTACTGCAGATTGATTTGGGGCAATGCACTTGGACCACTTGCACAAAGGGCCGTGTGGCTGCAAGTTTTAGTTCCAACCAATCAAAAGCGAACAGTCTGACCAATCAACTGTCTGAAGCCTGAGATCAGTTGATTTAATGAGTCAAGTCTGGTGCTGCTGCTGCTTGGTTGGAAAGAAACCCTGCAGCCACATGGACCTTCGTGGAATAGTTTGCACAAGCCTCATTTTATATGTGAAACTCAGTATAATATGGAAGCTTTAAGCCAACATGCACAGCGATCCATCAACAGTTCATGTCAACCTGACCTCACTATGGTTCATCCTGTGGGACCATGAACATTCACGTGGTTCAACAGAACAACCAACCAACCAACCAGCGCTACCGATCTGCAGCTCTGAGCGCTGGAGAGCTCAACAACACTGATCAAGAGCGAGGAACATCTGGAGGATCAAGTCTGTCTTCACCCCGACCTTCATCCTTGGTCTTGAGCTCCTCCAGAGCTTCCTAAAGCCCGAGGTGAAGGATTCACTCTCTGTTCCCAGGGAGACTTATCGAGCTTCTTCGCTGGGGAAAAGTTTCTAAATGCATTCAGTGCCTCACCGCTGCCGCTGCTGCTGCTGCTGCATCCTGTTCCAGTTCACAATGTCACAAACTGTATAAGATCAATATCATCATCACAAAACGCCTCGCTGAGAGATTATATTTACATTTATTCATTGTTTCTGTGGAGGACGCTGCAGACTGTACCACACGCACTTTATGCATCAGCATCCCATAAGTTTGGATGACGAATGAGCAAAAAAAAAAAACTGAAAACTTCAAAAAATGAGGTAAACACATTTTAAATCATCTTAATTTCAGCTGTACATAAACACAGTCCACATATTTCACAGCTGTTTGTTTAAAAGCTAACTACGCCCACGCGAAAATCGTATAACCTAAAATCTTGCAAACTCACACACACACATGCACGCTGCACACACATCATTGCAGAGGTGTTGAGAGAGTTGACCTGTGGCCTTATAATCAGCGCTCAGTGTGCTCCACTGTGTTATATAAGGGAGCAGCGAGTGCTAGTCAGATCCTCCTACAGATGCCTGAGCAGTCACGACTAACGCGGATGTTCTCCATCCATCCACTCAGCCTGGCGAACGCAGACTTCACCTTAGCCTCTTGCTCCTCAGTCCCACACACACACACACACACACACACTCACTCACACACTCTCACTCACACAACAGTAAGCGCACTTACACATACAAATCCATATAGTTTACATACAAATGTGTAGAATGCGTCAAAGCCACATCAAGGATCAAGGTTGAGAGGAAACATGTTACAGGAAGTGAACGTAGCGCTTCACTGTGTGTTCAAATATGTTAAAGGGATAGTTCAACATTTTGGCAAATTGGCCCATCACCATAATCCCTATAGTCATAGCAGGTTTGTTACCTAATTGTTGGTGCAAGCTATTTTTAGAACGGCGGAGCAGAGCCGTGAGCTGAAATTTGGCTCATTAACACACGGTTGCTGTCAAAACCAGTGTTGGAACAAATAAAAGCTCCGGTTAACAGTTAAAGGGATAGTTCAACATTTTCACAAACTGGCCCATTGTTTTAGAGGGAAATACAGAAATTCATGATGAAAAACTGTCCCTGAAGGCAACGTTGCATCAGGGAGTTTTTTCATGAATTTCCCCCTAAAACAACTCTGTGTGGTAACGTTGTGTTATTATCTCATAGCGTGGTGAATGTGCAGGTCACAACTTGTCCACCAGAGCGTTGTGGAGTTGTTGGATTGTGTATTTGATGAGTTTGATGAGGGAAACCAAGAAATCCCATGAGCCTCCGTAGCGTAGCTCTGAGCAGCTCACGGCTCTGCTCCGCCGTTCTAAAAACAGCTTGCACCGACAATTAAAGGTAACGAACCTACTGCTATGACTATAGGGGTTATGGTGATGGGCCAATTTGCCAAAATGTTGACCTATCCCTTTAAAGACAAATCTTACTAATAATGTAAAGTATTTATAATGTGATGGCAGCTCAAAAAGTCCAATGTCTCGTCCACATCGACGCCAGCGGACGGAGACCTTACGGTGCTAAATGTTTCTGCTTTGTGATCTACGCGATGCGATCGACTCCGGCTCATTCTACAAATCCCCACAGTCCCCACTTCCTTTCAGATGTGTTTTTCCGGTCTCAAGGAAAAAGGGTTATTTCACCGTGGATCTGAAGCAGCCTCTGGGACCTCGGCATACACCTCGGGCTCCGAGAAAGCCTGTAGCTGAGAATAGCAGGCAGATCCTGCCCACCATCTGATGTTCTCATGCAGTGCAGTCTGCAGGGACAGAGATGAACCTTGATGAATAAATATGAAGATAACCTGCACCTCTGCTGCACTTTTTCTCTTCCCATTCCCCATATGGTTCTACTGAAGTAAAGGATAGGAGAGGGAAAAAAAAGATCTCTGATTTTCAAAAGAAGCCTCTGGGCCATTGTGTTTGTCGATGTGCTCGTGCATGTGCTGGTTATGTGTGTGTGTGTGTGTGTATCTCGCTATCTTTCTTTGTGTGCCACCATCTGAATGTGTGCATGCACATTATTGTGTAGTAGCTGTGTGCATGTGTGGGCGGCTCTGTGTAGGAGTGTGCAGTAGCTTTTTGACAGAGCCTCCAGTAGCATGTATTTGTGAATCTTTTGTTTTATTCTCCAGCCCCTGTTCAGCTCTGCAGCAATCACACCTAGCAGCGCCGCTCAAGTGCTGCTGCTGCTGCTGCTGCTGCTGCCCTTGAATGAGAAAGAGAAATAAAAGAAAAGCCCTTTAAAGACTCATTTTCACGGGTCGTCAAAGCCCAACACCGACAGCACGGCTGAGCTGAGTACATCGATAATTAAAAAAAATATAGATATATATGTAAGGACAAACAGCACAAACAGTCTGGAGAATCAGTGCAACAGTTTGGAGGATGAAACCAGAGCCTGTTGCACATTTTTTTAAAAATCTGTCCGAATATAAAAATACTTTGATAACAGCAGTGGCTTCCTGGGCAGGGACTCGCACTCCGGCTGATAGGAAAGAGGAGTGGGTGGGGGAACCGAGCGTTCAGGGCCAAGTTGGACCTATGAGCAGGTTCAGAGTGACGGAGGGGGCTGGGGGGGTGGCGGTGGGTGGGTGGGTGGAGGGGGGGGGTCGAGGCAGAACACAGCGCCAGAGAGTTTCACAGGAAGGAGGGAAGAGACGAGTGCAACATGATCAAATACTGTCCTGTGGAAATATTCATTTTCTTATTTTGTGTTATTTCTTCTAATAAACAGAATTAATGCAACATATTTCAGAGCAGACAACCTATACTTATATAAAATATAAATTTCACTTAATAAATAAACATGTTAAATAAATAAAAAAGATGGTTTACATTTGGGAAACATAAACTCTGTGAATGGTTTGTGCAATTTGCAGTAAATATATGTATATATTATATTTGCATTATACGTTTACCTTTTACATCTATGTTATTATTATTATTGAACTTTATTTTTATTGCCACTTTTATACTCCATGTGACCGAATGACAAATAAAGTCCTTGAACATATTTTAGTTGAAATGATTGTGCTCTAGATAATTTACATTCAGGGAAAATATTTCATTTTTATTACATTATATTATATATTTCTATATTTTTTATTTATCAACTGACTGTTTCTTTCTAACTGAAACTCGAGTCGGTCTCGTGTTCTGAAGTCACAGCTTGATTCCCGTCCGTCGGTGCGGGTCATGCATCATTTCCTGTTGATACGTTTAAAAAAGAAAAAAAAGCGCTTTTGCTTTTTGTGTTTCACTCACATTCACTGATGAAGTCTCTGCAGTTATTTTAGGAGATGAAACCCCACATATCATGAGCCGCTAGCAGCAGAGCGCGAGTGCTGCCATGCATGTCTCCAACGTCTTTAACTGGATGGATTTCTCTTCCTGATGGATTTTATTTTCCTCCTCCACGCTGAGACCCTTGAACGCTTGATGAATAGACGACAACACGAGAGCACAGAGACACAAAACAATATAAAAAAAATAATGCCAAAGCTAAATTAGCAAAAAAGGAAACACATTTGCATGAGATCTGTGCAGGATGGTTGAGTTTATTTTTTTTGCATCAGTGGCTGTGCATCGTTCAGTCCAGGTCAGAGGTTTGATGTCAGTGTGAACACAAGAACCAGGTGGTGTTGAATCTGACACCTGAGGCTGGTTTAGTTTTAGTCATGTGTTAAAAAAAATGTGTTCGTTTTAGTCAAAATTTAATGTTGGTTTATTTTAGTTTTGGTCGACATCCACTGAAGAGATTTCAGTCTTTGGTTTGGTCTCAGTCTTAGTCTTAGAGTCCGTCCACGTGGATACAGGTTCCAGTGAACAAGAAAAAGATCGTTTTGGGAGAAGCTCCGTCTCCGTGTGGACGAGGCCTTAAAGACGGTCGATGGTTATGTATTTCCGGTAAAAACACGAAGCTTGATTGGTCGCCACTAGCCAATCACGATGAAGTAACTCTTTTGCGACCTTTGACGAGTTTTCTCATCATTGCACGCCCGAACGTTGGCGACCTTTGACGAGAACACGTCACACACACAGAACACTTTTTTACAAATTGTGATAATAGACACTCTCAAATACCTTGTGTGTGAATATGGTCGTCCCCCGATATGTAAAACTGATTTAAACTGCAATCAAAACATGATATACATACAAATACTTCTTTATGTCCATTGCGTCCATTGAAGATGCTCAGCTGCCGGCCGCCTATGACGCTCTGGGCGCTTTTGGTGTGAACAACGCAGTCAGGGCTACAGTGACTCGGTATCGGAAAATTATCAGACTGACCAATTGGGCCGCAGCTAGCTGGTTAGCATTGCTAACTTCAGCAGAAGAAACAATGTGTGTCTTAATTTGAATACTTTCATGAGTACACCCTAATTGACCTATGGCTAAGCCACGCCCCCAAACACGATTCTGAAAATCAAGTGGAAGAGCCCATTCGGACATTTCTGTTTGTCCATTGAAATGATTTTAGTCAGTTTTCATTCGTTTTTATGTGTTTTTTCTTGACATTTTAAGTTTAAAAAGATGGTGTGCATGGGTTACATATCAACTCTGATAAAGGTATCCTGTGAGGTTATCAGCCTCTCTGGTGTATTTTTTACCTACCTTTTCCTAAAACATCTCAACCTAGAGAAGTGTCTGCTCTGGATAAATTTTATGCAGTAGACCACAACACCAACTAAACATGGATAAACTTAACAAGGATGTCTACATCTGTTCTAAGTTAAGTCAACAACGTGTTTGAGGCAACATATTGTGAGAGATGTTTGGATGTTAGCCACCATCACAACTAAGCATAAAGTCCGCTAGCTTGATGCTAACGTATAATGCAAAACTCCATAGACAGGCTAACAGAAGTGACTCGGTATCGCGGCAAACGGCAGCCAGAGCAAAATGTTAATGAGATGATATTTAATCTTTCTGTCTCCAACAACCATCAATTGCCTCCTGTGAAATGTCTCCTACTGTGACTGCTAGCATAGCGCTTGTCACTGAATGTTGACAGTTTGTCCGAGTGAGTGGAGGGGGCGGGGCTTAGCCATAGGTCAATGTAGGCTACATACTTCTGTATCGGACAAATCTCGACAGTTAGTGCAGTGTTGTCTCAAATCACCAACGTCTTCTTTTTTTGGGGCCGCTATTGTCGCCCAACACCACATCTACCGGCTCCTTTTGTGTGTAATTTCAATTAGCGATCAAGAACATCTTCTTTTTTTTTTCGCTCAGCCTGTTTTGACAGTTGAGTTGCTCTTTCATACTTGAGACACAGCATCAGTCTTAGCTTGTCTCAGTCTGTTTTACCCTTCGTCCTGATCTTATCCTCAGCCTCAGGTTTCGTCTCTTCCCTCGGAGCATCAGCGTCATAATAATTCGCAGCTCTGCAGAGAGGTGCGACTAAAATGTTGGTGATACTTCTTTAGTAACATCCAGAGGCAGATTAAGACGTTCGCCCGTCGACATAAATCCTGTTCTTCGTCTTCGTCCAATTCTCAGCGGATTGTGCATGAATTTATTCCATTAATCTGTTCCTTCCAGGTCGGAGTACCATCAGATATCATTAGTGACACAGATGGGGACATTATTGAATGATAGATGCTTCTCATTAATGGCAGTGCAACAGATTAAACTGATAAATCAGCCTCTGATGAAGGGATATTTCTGTAGCTGTAGGATAAACTACAGCTACAGCTACTGTGTGTGTTTGCTCAGGTGCAGACCGCCGAGTCTTCAGCAGTAATCACTTTATTTGTCCACGTGATCGTTAAGTTTCTATTTGCCAATGAAAGTTTTTCAGAAGGTGAATTTTTATTTTTAGCTTTAAGCTTTAATCTTTGTCGTGGAATGAATGGGGGAAAAAGAAGAAGCCATCAACGCTCTCTTCTCTGATGAAATCAACACAAAGCATCAATGCACTTTACATCAAAACTAGACTCTCAGAGGTATTTTCAATCATGCTGAGCTTTTATTCAAGAAGATAGTGATGATTGGCTGTTAAAAGTGTTCAATCCAACCCAAAGCACAGGTCTGATCATTCTCACTTCACGCTTTAATAATCTAAGTCACAAATCCTGATATTCATACAGCTGTTTTTCATCTAATTTGGTGTTTGAGAGTGTATTTCTGAGTCATACTCATAATATTTTATTAATTACAATGATTCATTATGGCAATAAAATATTTTAGTAGCTATTTCGATCATTGATTAATTGTCGTAATTATGTTTATGGTTTTTGGTTCCAGGTTCCTGAATGTCTTCGATCGTCAGCATCTGTTGGTGGGACAGAACGAGACGTTTAAAGACGTGTGATGAGCACATGTCAGTGTTTTCTGATGACAGGCTCAAGTGTTAGCGTGAAGGATTGTGTTATGAATATTCCACATGGCGACACATGAAAACCTGTGGTATGTACTGTACTGCACGGCGCTCTCATCGCTCTGTGTTTTTACAGGCCGATCTGCCAGCACCAGGGTGTGTTCATTTAACACCAACAGGCTCCACTGTCGTCTTCATGCTCAGCTGCCTGCGACGACAGGGAAACAGAGAGGAGCTGCACATCAGACAGTAACATGTTGTTAAACAAAACCTCCAATTCAATCCCAACAAGACCAGGTTAATACCTCGTACATCCTGGACCACACCGGATTCTTCCTCCTGAGTAGTGATGTCAACAACAGAACAAACTGTGTCTTCAACTATACCTGACTTTTAAAATAATGATACACAAAATAAATTAGATACTAATTCAGACAAAACCAAAGGAAATATTGGTAACTCTCTTCAACAGAAAGTAGCTGAGTTTATCTGAAAATGTCCTTCCTTGGTGCAGTTTTAAAAAACATGGCTAAAGGTGTTAACAAATCTAATAAAAAAGGCTCAATGTCACTGTGTGTTTGCACCAAATCATTTTTGAAAAGGACAAGATCAGTGAGGAAACCAGCTGACTGATATGATACGATACAAAAGATACACAATGATACAACATGGAGCAATATGAAATGACAGGATACGATACGATATGATGCGATGCGAAGCAATACAATGCGATATGATACGATGCGATACAATGCGATGCGATACAATGCGATACGATACAATGCGATACGATACGATGCAATGCGATACGATGCGATACGATATGATACGATGCGATACAATGCGATACGATGCGATACAATGCGATGCGATACAATGCGATACGATACAATGCAATGCGATACAATGCGATACGATGCGATGCGATACGATGCGATATGATACAATGTGGTACGATACGATACGATACGATACAATGCAATGCGATACAATGAGATACGATACGATGCGATACAATGCGATACAATGCGATACAATGCGATACAATGCGATACGATGCGATACAATGCGATGCGATACGATACGATACGATACGATGCGATGCGATGCAATGTGATACGATGCGATACGATACGATACGATGCGATACGATAGGATACGTAGTGATATGATACAATATGAAACAATACGATACAACAAGATACAATATGATAGGATACAGAATGATATAATACAATACGAAACAATACGATACGACAAGATACAATATGATAGGATACGGAATGATATAATACAATACGAAACGATACGAGACGACATTACAATACACCGACTGGAGAAATTGATTTGTTACTGCAGAATATATGTAGAGTGTCACAACCCCAGCGAAACGAATATGTTTCACTACCAGAACTTGATCCATTCAGTCAAGTTACATCTAGAAAGTCTAGAAAGCCGTGTTTCCACCGAATCACCAGATCTTTTCTTAGGGTTCATGTCATGATATCTTATGTGTTTTGACCATTAAAACCTCCACAGTCCATAGATTTTGCTTAATATGTAAAGAGACTTCTGGTTAAGTAACCATGGACAGCTCCTATATCATTACAGGCGCAGGAATTGCACTGGCTGTTCATGGAGTCAGAGATGAATGAACGAATGTATGAATTACCAGCAGTGTAACTCGATCACTCAGTCAGTCAGCCACTCAGTGAGTGACATTCATGAACACGGGGACCGTTGAGCTCCGGCCAAACAGTAGGTAACAGGAAAAGATCACTCATGCTTCAAACAGCTGAGTGTGTCTCATCGTACAAGAGGTTTTTGGGTTTTTTTTATGAAGGTGAAACAAGATGAAACATGAACGTTATCAGTGTTTGTCATCAGATCTGTTGGAAACAACCCGTCTACATGTTGACATTACATCACCTTCATGCCTCGGTTCTGTGGCTTTGTTTCTTGTCATTTTTTTTGTGGTGCATGAACACATAATTAATCATACAAGTGTGTGTCAGTGAAGGCAGCAGATTTCAGATCATGAATTGCCGCTGAGATCACAGAGACGGAGACTCATGCGCCGGCTGCCCCATGTAGAGAGAAGTGAAGTCAATGGAGTGTTGTGTAATAATGGAGCCATATTTCTGCCTCATTTGTGCTGCCAGAGCTCCGCGGATCTCCCAGCGTCTCTCTCAGCTGCCACACGTCGGATCTGCACGGTCGGCACCGAGAAACAATCACCCAGAGACAAACTGTCTGTGTGTGTGCATGGCCCTCGGACGGCTTCTGCTGCTTAAAGGAATAGTTCACCAGAAAATGCTGATGAATACTCCGAAGTTCGGTTCCTAGTCCTACCAAAACTTTATATGAGAGTAATAGGACCTGACACAAAAACGTCAGTAAAACTACACAAAAACCATTTGTGACCCGATCCAGCAAAATGAGCAGGGGTGAAAGTAGGCCGGTACGGTCCAGTACTGCGTACCACTAAAAGATTCAGAGGCGGTACTCAGTACCAGGAAGATCATGAGAGAGAGGCTGCCTGCACTCTGAGTCAGAAAATAGATCAATAGAAATATATAGTCTTGAAAACTGCTTTGTCTGTTAATAAAAACTAATTTGAATTAACATCGAACTGTCCAGGTCAGGGCCGGTTTTAGTATGGGGTCAAGGGCGCAATCTAGAGGAGCAGGATGTTCCAAAAAAAAAAAAAAAACAAAAAAAAAAAAATAACAATATAGACCGCCATTTCCACGTCTCAAGTTAGTGGAATAACACTGGGGCGCCCCTTTGTCACCTTGCTACTGAGAGTCATCTAGGTTGTGTGTGTATCAGTAGAGGGGAATCATTGCGACTGCTGAGGTCTCCGTCGGAAATGAACCCAGAGTGCTCTCATGCGGGGTATGAAAGGACGCTCCTCGTCCTGAAGTTGGCTTCATAATGCGCTCTCGAGTTGCTCAGCAATATTCCTCCTCTAACTCTTCAATGTCCGGTCTCTGGTTAACAACATGAATGAACTGTGACAGGATCCTCTTTTTAAAATGATCCTAGACTGTCGTGATGTTCATAACAAGCATGGTTCATCTCACATGGTCAGCAAGCAACGTCACAGTGTTTCCAAAATGACACCAACTTCAGCAGAGCAGCAGAGAAGTGAGTTCAGTGTTACTAAACATACATACGTTATATTCAAAATATCTGCTGGCCCTACACTCACAAACAAAACCTATTTTAAATTGTGTATCAATTTTTTTTAAAGGTTCAGAGGTTGAAGCTGCTCAGTTTTAATATAATTTATTGTGATTGATTGGCTATTTTAAAAATATGGCTGGATGAGAAATTAAACTGTGTTTTGACAAAATCAAACACATTTATTGATGATTTAATTTAAAGGAACCATGGTAGCCTATAAGATCATGTGTAAGATCAAATTCAGTGTTAAAGGTGCCCAGGCAGGTTTGAAGTACGCTAGAAGAAATCCAGAAATACTAGGAATACAGGAAAAAATCACAACAGTGATTATAATAAATTCTTCTGAGTGTGTCTCATGAAGTGAGAGAGAGAGATGAAGGTTTTGGTTATAGTACCAGCAAGAGTTTGAAAGTACTTTCACCCCTGAAAATGAGTCACAGTGACCCAAATGTCAAAGTTGAGATTTTGGTATCAATGGAAAGATTAGAAAATAAGCTTTAAAATGATACCCTAGTCAAAGTCAGACATTTTATAGTTTTCGAGTTCTGTGGCTTTGTTTCTTTTCCTCTTTATTCTGTCCTGAAAACCTAAAAATTCATTCAAAGTTTAGCCTGTGACTCAGTCTGAAGTGATTACAGCAGATTTCAGATCCCTTGTTGAATCGATGCACCATTCAATGATCGGAAAGAGAGAATCTCACAATTCAGATGCTGTTTACAGGCTGCCCTATCATAAACGGTTCAGAAGTTGTGATGTTTTGTTGATGTTTTGTAAAAATGAAGTGTTGTGTAATAATGGAGCCATATTTTTAGCATCATTTGTGTTTGCCAGAGCTCTGTTAGCGTCGATGCTCCGGTTTAGCATCTGTTTCTCAGCTGCCCTGCTTATCATAGAGGATTCAATGACGGTCGGGCGGAGAATCCAGCGAATCAGACAATCACCCAGAGACAAATGGATCAGAAGATATTTCATGTTTTGCAACGATGCAACGCTCATTTTCAGCTGGTTTAGCAAGGAACTTTAATTCATTTACTGCCTTTTCAGATTAAATGACTGTGAAACTCTGGGAGAGTGTTTTTGAATGTCATTGCTTTGAAATTAGCTCCCAAAAAAATCGTTTTTATATTGATTTTCCATGCTTACAGCTGATTATCTAAAAAAAACGTCAGTGAAACTACACAAAAACCATTTAAAGGGACAACGAGGAGTTTTGGAAAAGCAAAGTGTTTTCACACTACATTTATGAGCCTCCACGCGCACCGTAGAATTCTTCGACCGGTGCAAGACGGACTCATGTTTTCATTCATCAATAATTAAAGTCAGAGGTTCAAAGAGGTTCGGTTACCGTCGTAGTTCCATAACGTCGCCGAAAGTAAGGAAACGCCGGTCGGCTCGACCAGCATTTCCGCCACCACTAATAATAACAAAATAACGATAGAGACAAAACGATATATTGATCAAAATGGAGCCATTAACAAGTGTGGGTAGCGTAGATTGATCCACATTAACGTGAGACTGTTTTATAACCGAATAGAAACTCCTTGTTGACTCCTCCTTACTGCTCGTCCACCACAATCCAACTGTCCTGAAGGGAGATAGTTCAGAGTGGAAACTATGTCATTTAGGACATTTTTACTAAACAGTCCTGGATTGAATTTTCCTGACTGGACTTTCCTAAATGACGTCGTTTTGAGTAAACGATTCTACTCTGGAGTATTCATCAGCATGAGGGGGAGTCACCAATGACTGAATTTCATTTTTTGGTGAACTATTCCTTTAATGTGCTAAAGGGACGACGCTGCACATGTGAGAGAGAGAGAGAGATGCTGCAGAGTGTGTGAGGCTCCTGACAACAACACATGGTGGTGGCGACGCCTCGGAGAAAACGCTGAGAAGACGCTCGGTGATGAAGCCGGAGCGGAGCGGATCTGTGAAGCGCCACGCCGCCGCCGCGGTGGCGGGAACAGAGCGTAGGTGTCCGGCCACGGACTTAACAAACAGTGGGAATCCTGCCGACCGTCAATTACCAGGACTGGCGCTCCGCTCTGACAGGTCCCTCCAGCACTTTGCCTAAAGGTCTTCGTCTTCTTCCTCTTCATTACAGCCCACCTCTGTCACCTCCACCTCTCCGTCCACCCCCTCAAATCCCATAATAATCCCCTCTCCATTGGGGGCTGGGTGCATGGTGGGGCGTTTATTTATTCAGTGTGTTATATTGTCAGCTGCAGCTCAGTAACGACCGCGGTGGAGGAGGAAACTCAGAATCTATGAGGCTTTATTGGTTTTCTATTGTCACAGGCCTCCGATTGATTTTTACTCAACGATCAGACGTCCAACGACCTCCTTCGGCGTTTGTCAGTGTTTGATTTAATCCTCCAATAGGAGAAGAGAACAGGAGGAGGCAGATGGAAGCTGAAGCTGGACAGTTGTTCAGTTATTCCGCACCCTGAGCCTGATGCATAAAACAAATGTGCAAAACAAATGTGCAGATTGATCTACAAACTGAGGACTGCGTTTCAAATGACAAGGAAAGTGTTTGTTTCTTTCTGTGTGCTATCAATTAAAGGCAATAAAAAAGCTACAAAAATAAAAATAAAATGGCCGGAATTCACCTTTATGAATATGCAACATGCAGGCGTTTCTGTCCGTTTATGCTTCTGTGTCAACCAGCCTTCTGCGGTGCTGCCAACCCCTTCGCCGCCGCCTACATGCACGCCAAAGACCCCAAAGGCTGCGATTGGTCGGCTCGGAACGTCATTTCCAGCATTCAGCTTTCCCGTTTTTTTCCTTCATGCTATGCCGTCGTTTTTAAAGTGTTTATATATATTATTATATCATTTGTTGTTCCACATCAACCATCTCCAACTCCAGAAACAACTCTCTCCACTCTGCCCAGAAGGACGAAGCAGGAAGCGAGATGCACAGCTACACGTTCCCTCGATGCAGAACTTCCAAAAGGTGCACGACGACATGGAGGCATCGGCGTGATTATGGCGGAGAAGTATCAACCAATTATGAACAATTCTTGCAGCGGGAAAGAGATAGAAGCACAATATAACAGCACATGTGTTTTTCTCATGTGTGTTTGCACGTTTCTTGGAATGACAGAGTGAGACCTCTCCACTGCCTTCACCCCATCTTTGATCCCTCTATTTGCCCCTTCTCTATTAACCATTGGGATCAAACTCCATCCTGCATGACGGAAACAAAACCCTCATTTCAATCCTGTTGTCATTGACAGTTGGTCTTAAAACCAAACAACCCAAATTCCACCACGAGCAAACAGTCGAGTTCTCGTCATCTGGGATCTCAGTCGATCAGGTTTCTTTCACAACTCGACTCGCGCTCCGGTTCTCACAGCTCGCTCTCAGCACCTGGCAGTCTGGGCGCAGACCTCAACATTACCGCCACTCTTTCGTGTCAGGATAAAAGCGTGGTCGGCGTAAAGAAAAAGCCGTTACCACCACGTTCAGGCTCGGAGGTAAAGGAGAGGCCGACAGTGGAGACCGTCGAGTTTCCTGTTTCCTACCAACGGCGAAAGCTGTTTTCTGAAAAAAAAAAAAACCCTGACCTGGATCGCTCTTTCACCTCCAACCACACTTTGTGTCGGTGCCAAACCAAACTTTACCAAAACCACAGCAGTGACGGATCAGAAGAGAGAGAAAAGGAGTCAGATGAATCATTTTAGCACCAGTCAGTCAACGGTAAAGTGGCGGACGGAGAGTTACTCACAACGATTTAAGGAGGAACTACCATTGGAACATTTCTGGAGTTTGACTATGAGTTTAGTATTTTTAATTGTTTAAAAATCACAAACTTGGTGTTGATGTTCAGTCCTCCTGCTCGCTTCTCATCGGGCTTCCAGTCCCTGCACGGACTTCTTTGTCTGCACAGCCTCTCAGTTTTGATTTAGATTCACGCTCCAACGAATTAAATCCAGTTTTCATACTGTATGTAAAGCAAAGAAGAGGGGGCGCCCCAGTGGAGCCGGGACCACGCAGACCTCGTCCAATCCAACCTGTAGCTTCATCTTCCCTCTATAATAATAAAAGTTTATTTATACAGCACCTCAGAACTAGAAGAAATGACATTAGTGACAAACGTCATTGGATAACATAACAGATACAAAGTTACTGAATATTAAAAGCCTGTCTAAATAAATGGGTGATTTAAAAAGTGCCGAGTCATTAATAAAATGTAATTCAGGGGGAAGGGAGCCACTATCGCAAAGGCACGATCCCCTCACTGTTTAAAATTAGAGACAGGAACCTCCAACAGGGGCCGGAGGGCGCTGCACTGTCGTCTACGCTACGCCGTCCTCAAATAATAATAAAAGCAAACCTGAAAAAGACATCTTCTTCTTCTGCAGAAAGCAGAGTGCAGGAGCCAGAGAGAGAGAAATATTGATCGAGAGTTGATTTGAAAACAGGTGGTTTTCACGTTATCACACCTTCAGTCTGGTCCTTTAACAACACGGTGTACGAGCGGCGCTCGGATCAGGGAACACGGAGCAACCACAGTGACATTTACTCTGAAAAAAACTGATGCTCAGGATTTTTATACAGCAGGAGGAGAAGATGTCAGAGAATTAAATCTAGTCGAGGGTGTTTTAAAATAACCTGTCGTGTCTGTTTAGTTTTTTTTTTTTTTTTTTTCTTTTAGAGCTGCAGTCGAGGAGATTATGTGACTGACTTTCTGCTTGTTTAGGTTTTAAACATAATATATCTCTATGTGCAGTCGAGATGAAGAAGACTTAAGGTGCTCTGCTGTGATATTATTATTCCTTTAAAGATATTAGTTAAAGCAGTGATAGAGCAAAGAGACACGTCTGCTTCATCCTGCTCTTATCGTGTATTATTTTAGTTTAGTTTATTAAGATCCCCATTAGCTTTTTCATTATTATGTTTTTTGTTTGATTAAATGTATTTCTTATTAGAAATAAAGGAGAATGTCATTGAAAATATTGCATAATAAAAATAAAGTCTGCATGATGATAATCAATATAAAATGTACACATTCTCTCTTTAATCATATGACAGGGTCCGAAGCTTCGGCCCGTACCTCAGCCTTTAAACACGACCACGCTCCACTAAGTCTAATAATAGACTATAGAGAATGTGAAGTTACGTCACGCCGTTGGACGTTGGCCGCCATCTTTGGAGGATCGCGGATGTAAACACTTGCTCGCCCCCCCTGAAAAAAGTTCCCAAAGTCGCTTAAAAGTAATGATGGTGGGACAGTACTGCTGCATAAAAAATGCCACAGCAGTATATGCACTAATACGAAAAACGAGATAGTTCACAATGTCTGGATAAGTCAGTAGAGGGAGTAAATCTGGGTCTTAATAAGTTGTAGTGTTTCTGTTTACCTTTGTTTCTCATTAAATTTGAATTTATCATGATACGTTCCTCCTTCCTTTCCCTTCCTCTTCTCCGTTTCTTTTTTGTTTTCTTTTTTTGTTTTCTTTTTTTGTCTGTCTTCCTCATCTCTTTTTCTTTCTCTTTTTTTTTGTTTTATCTTTTTCCCACTCTGTTTACGTTTGTTCCTCCAAAACGCTGCACGTCCCAAAAGCAAAAGTGGAGACAAATAGTGAGGAGCAATGACAGAGTCGAGCAGGAATGTGTGTTTAAGTGGCTCTTACACCTCCAGGTATGAGAGCTGCAACTCAGCCTCTCCTTTTTTTTTTTGTTTTATCTTATTTCATCGGCTTGTAAAACGCTGCACGAAAAAGCAAAAGTGGAGAAAACGGAGGAGCAAGAAACAGGAGGAGGGGGGAAGTTAAATAAAATAAAATGAAATAAAATAAAATAGTGGACGGCGCAGAGCGAGTCAAAGAGGAGCAGGATGAGTCTGGACCTGAGGCAGCAGCAGCAGCAGAGTTGGCGTGAAGCTGCTGCTGCTGCTGGTCGCTACCAGGTGATGAGATCTGTGATTCATCCCAGGTATGTCAGGTATATCTGTGGGCGAGCAGTTTGGCCCATAGGGTATGTCCCATTCTTCTGCTATGTGTCAGGAGGAGTGCAACTGTGTGTAACTGTGTGTGTCTGTGTGTGTGTGCGTCTGCATACTGTGGATTCCTGGCGTGCAGGTTGCATGTGGGAGCAGAGAGAGAAAGCACCTGGCTGAGAGGTGAGTCAGACGCAGGTAATCGCTCTGACATTTAATTCTAATGAACTACTTAGAAGATAATGGTACCTGTTGGCATTAGCGGATATGCACAAACACACACACACACACAGAGAGATAAAAAGCCCTCCTGAACACTCACCACAGTAGAACCTGTGCTTAAGACCCTGACTCATACGCATTAAGGCGGCTGCAGAGGATGCGGAGGAGTGAGAAGTGTATGAAGGCCTCCCCACCCCGCCTCCAGACAAGACGACAGTCAAAAGGACACTCACACAGCCAAACAGTGGCAGGAGCTGCAGCTAACAGGAAGCAGACGGTGGCGGCGGCGGTGGCGGCGGCGGTGGGGACGGGGACAAGGGGGGGTGGAGAGGGTAACGAGGTGACTAATGCAGGAGACCGCTGATTAGCTGAGCTGAAAACACAGAGTCTGAGGAGTTAGAGAGAAACGGAGGAGAAAATAAAAAGTGAAAATTTCTGCTGCAGGAGATGGACGAGGATGAAGAGGACGAAGAGGAGGAGGAGGAGGGAAAAAAATATATTAAAGGGATAGTTCAACATTTTGGCCCATTGCCATAATCCCTATAGTCATAGCAGTAGGTTCTATACCTTTAATTGTTGGTGCAAGCTATTTTTAGAACGGCGGAGCAGAGACGTGAGCTGCTCAGAGCTACGCTACGGAGGCTCATGGGATTTCTTGGTTTCCCTCATCAAATACACAATCCAACAACTCCACAACACTCTGGTGGACAAGTTGTGACCTGCACATTCACCACGCTATGAGATAATAACACAACGTTACCACACAGAGTTGTTTTAGAGGGAAATTCATGTAAAACTGCTGAAAAACAGCAGTAGTTCAGAGCATTTGCTTCTGTTGTAATGTGACATAATTATATGTACATGATAATTTCATAGCATGGTGAATGTGCAGGTCACAACTTGTCCACCAGAGCGTTGTGGAGTTGTTGTTTTGTGTATTTGATGAGTTTGAAACCAAGAAATCCCATGAGCCTCCGTAGCGTAGCTCTGAGCAGCTCACGGCTCTGCTCCGCCGTTCTAAAAACAGCTTGCACCGACAATTAAAGGTAACGAACCTACTGCTAAGACTACACTATGGGCCAATTTGTTGGACTATCCCTTTAAATGAACAATTTCACAGTGGAGGAGGAGGAAGAGGGGGAAATATTCTCATAATATTGTAGTCAAACATAGAAAGACGGAGGGAGAGCACTTTCACACGGTGCAACAGTTTCCACTCGCTGCGTTTAGACGAAAAAAGGTGAAGGGTAAGATGCAGTAAATTGAAAATGGGGCTTTCTCAGTTGCCAGTCTGTGTATTTGCATGTACCATAATAATAATACAGTCATGCCTGAGTGTGTGCGTGCATGTGTGTGTGTGTGTGTGCAGAGCTCATCAGCATGTTTAAGGTCACATCTGATGTCACTGTGTTTCCCCTCAGCGAGAAGGTTTTGACTACTGTTGTGGTTCGTTCCCTGACTCACTGTGGTTTCCCTCCATCCGATATAACAACCATGTGTATGGATGTGCAACTGTGTGTGTGTGTGTGTGTGCGTAAGTGTGTGTGAGAAAGAATGGTTAGCAGACAGTGACCAAAAGGAGGGAGAGTTTTTTTTTTTTTTTTTCAGTTTGGTGACTCAGACGTCTAAATGTTAGGACTCTGGGTCACGGCTGCATCTCTACATCGCTTTAACATCTTCTTCTTCTTCTTGTGCCCACACGCACACACATACACACACACACACAGCACAAAAGCCCTCATTTATTTAACCTCTGTCAGAGTTTTGATGTTTTTGACACACTGTAAAACGCCCATGTGGTTTTTGGGAAATTCTGCCTTTGAATTTCTTGCTCTTTTGTTCTGTTTCCCCTCCAACCACCACCACCACCACCACAACCACCACCCCCCCCCCTCACACCGCCCCCCCCCCCCTCCCTCCAATCTCAAAGAACAGTCACTATTTACTGATTGTCAAGCTTGTGCAGAGACTACAATGACTTTATGAGTGACTGTGATTGTGTTATTAAAGAGAGAGAGAGCGGGAGAGAAGGGAGAAGAAGGAATCAGCTGCAGGCGACCAGGCGGCATGAGGAGCCCTTGAAATGTTCGCTTGTTGCTCCGGTAACAGCGAGGACAGATCCAGGTGAGTTATCAGTGTATGAAGAAGAAGAGGAGGAGAACAAGAAGAAGAAGAAGAGGAGGAGAGTGTGCAAACAAATTCTACATGCATGCAACTCTCCATGGTTTTTGGAATAATAGGTATGAACTAAGAGGGAATTCCTTAAAACTCCAAAAAAGTGTCGTTGTGACAAATGAAAATATTTTTTTGCACTTAGGGCTGTAAGAGTATGGAACGAGCTTCCTGAGGATGCAGTGCAGCCTCCGTCAATGAACTCTTTTCAAACAAAATTGTAGTTTTTCTTTGAGGTATAATGCGGGTATTGTATGTATTAAAGTGATTGGGTTGGTTTATTTGTGTTTAATTTCTGTACGTTGTTATTTATTTGAGTCTGATATAGAGGATCTAGATCCTGCATCAGATGTTTTTTCATTACATTTTCATTAAAAGATGTGTGTTGTGTGTGTGTGTTGTGTGTTGTGTGTGTGTGTGTTGTGTGTGTGTGTGCAGCAGGTCGCGACCCTTCATACAACACCTTTCTTCATGTGGCCTTTTGTTTCCTGCAGAACACCTGAAGCCCTCCGCCTGGCTGGCTCGCCCTCTTCCTGGCTGGCTCGCCCTCCTCCTGGCTGGCTCGCCCTCCGTCCTTTCTCTCCCGCTGCCCTCCTCGCTAATGTGCACCACCAACTTTATTATTAAATATTATTATTATTATTATTATTATTATTCCCATCATCATTTTCTATGACAGCGGCCTCTCGCTTGTCAACACAGCTCCTCTTTATATGTGGACTTTTCTTTTTTGGATTGCAACCCCCTCCTCTGGCTCTCTCCTCCTCCTCCACCTCCTCCTCCCCCCCTATTAAGTACATCCTTGTATCTCCATTAAACATGATGCTTTTCATCGGATTGAAAACCGACAGTCCCTTTCAACCAGGTTGTCACGCCCTCGTCATTGTGCTGCTATTTGACAATGAGTCCTGCAGCTGGAAAAATAAAATAATAATAATATAAAGAAAGAAAGAAAAAAAAAACTTAAAAAAAAAAAACTGACAGTCACTTGTGCAGCACGGACCTTTTCTTTTTTTTCCCTTTAAACAATGTCTCAATTTTACTTTCAAATGAATATGTTTTTGTGTGTGTGTGTGTGTGTGTGTGTGTTGTGCTGGAGCGGAGTGGAGGTGAAACCCATTATAAGATGTGTCGGCGTAGAGAGAGGGAGACAGAGAGAGTGAGAGGGGGAGAGAGTGGCTCCGTGGCGTTGGATGAGTGGGCTGATGTACATTCTTTTAGCCTTATTCACTGAGCGGAGCGTGGGCGGCTAATTCGTGTTTGCATTCAGCAGGTTTACCTAAGGGGGAAATGTTTTATTATACGCTGTCTTTGAAATCGATGACTAATTGTACTCCCTCTTTTCTCTCTCTCCCTCTCGTGTCTGTCCATCTCCCTCCACTCCCAGTTTTTTTCTCTTTTTCTCTCTCTCTCTCTCTCAACCACAGCCAATGCCGTTCCGCTTTTTTTTCCTTTTTTTTTTTGCAAATACCCACCAACCCCCCTTTTCTTCCTTATTTCTTCATGATCTGGACTCGGACCTGACCGTGTCATGGTTGCACGCTGCAAAAACTCAAAATCCTACCAAGAATATTTGTCCTATTTCCAGTCAAAAATGTCATTTCTAGTCAAAACAAATCTAATTATACCTAAAATAAGACTCATCACATAAAAAAGTAGCTTGGTTTTAGACACATTTTTACTAATTTCAAGCATATTTTCACTTGAAATAAGTAGAAAAATCTGCAAGTTATTCTAAATCTTGCTTCCACTGGCAGATTTTTCTACTTATTTCAAGTGAAAATTATCTAAAAACAAATTACTGAGTCCTATTTTAAGTGGAAAGAGAATAGTTTTGACAAGAAATAAGACAAATATTCTTGGAAAGATTTAGAGTTTTTGCAGTGCATGGTCTGGTTCTGCAGGAGGAGGAGGAGGAGGATCAGTCAGGTAACATCCAGAGGAGAAAAGGTGTTTTTATTCCATCATGTGAATCTGTCACGGAGAGAAAGAGAGAGATGGACTCGGCCTTGGAAAGCCGAGAGAAGAAGAAAAGAATAGATTGAGTGAGTTCTTAAGAAACGGAGGGCGAGTGTGATTGAGAGGCATTAAGACAGAGGGAGAAGAAGAAGAAAGAAAAAGGAGTGCATTCTCGGTACATGAGTCACTTCTGAGTGAAAGCTTTGTAATTTAAGCCACACACGGTGAAGGAGGGAGAGAAGGAGGGAGAGAAGGAGGGAGAGAAGGAGGGAGAGATGGAGGGAGAGAAGGAGGGAGAGATGGAGGGATACAGAGGAGAGAGCAGACAGATGCAGACATCACATCTATCACCAAAAAAAAAAAGCGTTAACGGCGGGTGGGTTCAATTAAGGCGGTGGGTGGACCTGATGTGGCAACACTTATCCAGACTGAGTCCAACTCAACAGTAATTACACAGCGAGCAGCTGACAGCGAGCACAGGTAACAACCACACACACACACACACACGCACAGACACACACACACACACACACACACTTCAGGTCGGCTCTTTCTGTCACACTTCACACCCCGACGTCCTCACGATTTCTCTTTGTTTCCTCGTCTTTAATCTTTGATAACGGATCACGATCAATTAAAACCATCCTGTTGTCGTTCTGGGTCAAATTCCCTCCCTCCATCCTTCCTTCTTCTTTACACAATCCCTTTTTCCTTCCTTCCTTTTTTGATCCAATTGATCCTCCATCTTTCTTTCCTCCCTTCTTCCTTCCTTGAACAAAATCTGTTCCCTCCCTCCATCTTCCTGTCTTTCTTTTTCCCTTCCTTCTTTACACAATCATCCCCCCCTCCCTTCTTTCCTTCTTCCTTCCTGTTTGACCCAATCTGTTCCCATCCTCCATCTATCTGTCCTTTATTTTTCCCTTCCTTCTTTCCTCCTATCTTTCCCTTTATCCTTCCTTCCTTTTTTGATCCAATTGACCCTCCATCTGTCTTTCCTTCCTTCTTTCCTCCCTTCTTCCATCATCCCTACACCTTTCTCTCCTTCCTTTTTCCCTTCCTTCTTTCCACAATCCTCCCCCTCCTTTCCTTCTTCCTTCCTTTCTGACCCAGTCTGTTCCCACCCTCCATCTATCTTTCTTTCCTTGACCCAGGTGGACAACAGGGTTTCCTCCCATCTTTCCCTTTGTCCTTCCGTCCTTCCTTCCTTCCTACTTTTCCTTTGTCCATCCTTGAGCTTCAGACTTTTGATCCAATTGACCCTCCATTTAAAGTGGAACTCCTTCCTTTTTTCCCTTCCGTCCTTCTTGCTTCCTTGAACAAATCTGTTCCCTCCCTCCATCTTTCTGTCTTTCCTTTTTCCCTTCCTTCTTTCCTCCCATCTTTCCCTTTGTCCTTCCTTCCTTCCTTGACCCAGGTGGACAACAGGGTTAAAACAACCATCTGACTGTATTAGATCCTAAACACCTGTTCAACAAACATCACACGACTGCAACTCAACACATTTCAGACGCTGCTGAGATCAAACTGAGCATCAGAGCAGAGAATGAAGGTGATTTAAAGAGGAACTCTACCTTTAATTAACCAGCACTAGGACTCTGGAGCTGGTTCTAAAACACACCTGCACATTTTTACAGTGTAGCGTTATTGTTTTTTATTTCCTGTTGTAATGTGTCTGCAGTGTGTTAACCTGCACACTCATTTGAAACACTGCAATTACAGCGATGTCGCGCCTCTCTCTCCCTTTCTTCTTTATCTTCCTCCATCATCGTCTTTAACTCACAAACTGCTGCTCGAGTCTATAGTTGAGGAAACACACGAGCGCACGACAGACACCGATCATAATCCTGCAGGTGTTGTTTAAAGGCTGCGACGTCCCAGTGTCCCCCACAGAAGCCTGACAGCATTTATGATTTATTTATTTATTTAGCTCCTCTTAAACCTGGAATTTTAACTTCTCCAGTTTTTTCTATGTTTCTATGTGCACAAGATAAAAAATTTGAAGTTGACGCTGGTGGAGCGAGTAATAAAACAGGGGAAATGAAATGAATATCTAATACATCTTATCAGCGCTTCCGATTTCATTGCTAAGCTACGCTAAACACAACTCAGATCTTCATGTGTTACTGTGACTTTATAAGATAAAGGTAGATGTTTGTGTTAAAGCTCCATACGGTATAAAGGTAGATGTTTGTATTAAAGCTCCATACGGTATAAAGGTGGACGTTCGTGTTAAAGCTCCATACGGTATAAAGGTAGATGTTTGCGTTAAAGCTCCATACGGTATAAAGGTAGATGTTTGTGTTAAAGCTCCATACGGTATAAAGGTAGATGTTTGCGTTAAAGCTCCATACGGTATAAAGGTAGATGTTTGTGTTAAAGCTCCATACAGTATAAAGGTAGATGTCCATGTGTAGTGTGATTATAAAGCAGCTCTAGGTTCTATATTAATACTGTGAAAGTATCAAAGCCTCAGTCCACAGAGAAATGCACACAGCCTGTATTCAGAAACTGAGCCTTAAAACCAGCCGTCAGGACTTCCTGTCACTTTGTGATGTCACAACGAAGCCCCACCCCCTCACCACCTGGACCCACCATCCAACAACTTGCAGGATTTAGGTTCTCTGAGTGTTTTATTATGAAATCTGCTCTATTTTTTTTTATTGGATCACTTTAGAAAACAGCCAGCCAATCAGGAGAGAGGCTCAGAGCCTCCTCCTCTCTTCTGATTGGCTGACGACCTGTTGTTACTAGAGCTCCAGAGAGAAGCTGAGAGAGAGAAAGGATATGTAAAACTACACATAGATGGAGTTTAGATTTCAAAACCATAAATATATCATTTTATGAATCAACACCTGAGATAAGATATCATAAAAACCAAGAGAGGAAGAAAATCCAGAGCTTTAACTTCTCCTTTTCTCATTCGACATTAGATAAATAAACCTGTGAGGTGAAACGACCAGGACGCGTCGGCTGAGCAAATCAAATCTTTCTCCTTTTAAATCATCGTCTTCCTTTCTGTTATTTCCCTCGGTGACGCAACAGAAAACTTTTCATCACTTGCTGTTTGTATGTTTTATATATTTTATTAATTCTGAGGTGTTCTGTGGTTCATATACTGTATATATTTATATAATTTCTTTGGCTCTGAATCTGCTGACGTCACACTTACATTTCATTGAATGTGTTGGATCCACGTGGCCGATTGACTGTACATGAGTCATGTGGTATTTACCCTGACCTGCCTCCCGTCCTGCCCCCCCCTCTTACCCCCCCCCCTCCCTCCCTGACCACCAGCTACTATTTAATTCAGTGTGGTCCTGGATGATCACAGAGTCCTGGTTACACCACCACACATGCGCACACGTGCACGGACCTGCACGTGTTCTTAAATGCAGCCCGACTTATACTGGTGACAGCTGGTGTTTTCAATGACATGGTCAGTCGGCCTTTTGTATGTGTGTGCGTGTGCATGTGTGTGTGCATGTGTGCATGTGTGTGTGTGTGGTTGTCTTCTCCTTCATCTTGAGGAAAAAAACCCAAAAAACATTGACACATGTAGTGAGTCACCACAGTGTGTCACGATGATCCGTCAGAGAGAGGACACTGGTCCTGTGTCGGCGGCGATCTGATCCCACAGCCAGGACGCTGATGGGCTTCATGGCCGGCGCTGCCAGGACGGCGGTGGAGATAAGACAGAGACACAGAGAGACAGAGACAGAAACTGAGACAGAGACAGAGAGGCAGAGACAGACAGAGCTGGCAGGTTCTCCGACAGGTGCTCGTCACCTCAGGTGTGTGATTTGGCTGTGATTTGTCTGCACCGGTACCTGTCAGTCTGACTCTGCAGCCGCCCACCCACCTGTCCACAGCGCCGAGGAAACACTAGCACGGTCACCAGATCTCTCACTCACTGCACCAATAATCAATAGTTTGATCATATCGGTGCATCAAATGACTCAGGAGGTTCATTTCCATTATTTCCTTTAGTTAAATGTTGCATTTCTTGTCACTATGAATTATTTTTGACAGAAATCTCATGCAGCTGCTGAACCGTTGGAAAAGAAAATCTCTCTTTCTGTGTTTCATGTTTTTCTATTTCTTCATGTCGGTGACACATTCAGCTCCGACAACGACAGAGAGAAGAAGAACGACAACGACGACTAGCACGCTGAATCTGCACTTCACTGGGACGGGACACATGAAAACAAACCTGCCATGAGCGTCTGTCTGTCTGTCTGTCTATCGTTCTATTTTATCTATCTATCTATCTATCTATCTATCTATCTATCTATCTATCTATCTATCTATCTATCTATCTATCTATCTATCTATCTATCTATCTATCTATCCATCCATCTATCTATCGTTCTATCCATCCATCCATCTATCCATCTATCCATCTATCTATCTATCTATCTGTCTGTCTGTCTGTCTGTCTGTCTGTTCATCCGTCCATTGATCCGTCTAGATCCAATAAAACATAACTTTCTCCAAAAAGAAAGTTTCTCTCCATCTTTGAAAACAACTGTTGTAACAAATGTCGGTGCAGCTGCTGCCGGTCCGACTGTCTGTCCGTCTGTCTGTCCGTCTCTGAGCAGCACAGAGACACGTGCATGCGTACATTACAGTTTTTCTCAATCGCTTTGGTGCTATTCTCACCTCACTCTTAACATTTGCACAACAGTTAGTGCATTTCTCAAAACAATTGTTACAAACTGCAAAACCTAGTGGACCGAGCCGTCATCACCACGGAGGCTCACTTGCTCAAAATGGATTGTCCATCCCTCAAAAGCAAGTACTTATGTCAGTGAAACTGTCAGTGTCGTCAAAATGAGAAGTCCTGACACCATCGTATATGAGCATGATAGTCAAATGGCTTTGTCATGTTTTCATTATGACACTTTATTCTCTGTGTTTATCAATGCAAAAAGTGATGATACTACCTGAAAATGTTCAAGACAGCACTATACACTATGTACAGCCACAGTAAAGTTACACATTAGCCTACTGTAGTGGAGTAACTACAGTAATACTGAATATGTATGTTTCACATTTTTACTGCATATGCTCATTGCAATTCTGATTTGTTCACAGCGTTGTGCAATAGAAAAATACACTACAGTCATCTACAACAGACATAAGAAACAGCCTTTGAGTACAACTTTAGTAAAGCCGAAAGTCTAAATTCACATAAATGTAAAAAAATTCTTTCCCATATTGACAGTTAAATCCTGACACAATGAGAATCAGATTGTAAAATGCTGAATTACTGTCCAATACTATACATACTGTTCTTCCTGAAATGTTTGGCAGCCCCAGCTCCCAACATTTACAATGAGTTTGACAGATTTTGAAAACTAGTTCAATCAATTTTCATGTGATGACTCAAGCAATGAAATGAGGACTATTAGTTTTTTAGGGAAAGACTATTCAGTGTTGAAAAGTACAGTTCATTTTGACTGATATGACAGAAGCAAATGATAATGTTCTAAAACAGCAGAGAATTGTATGAAAGTAACTGATACATGTCCAAAAGCATTTGCAATTTGTTCAGAGGAAGGAGAAACTGCTACTATGATGTGCACAAATGACTACATGTTGTGGAGGTTGAACTAATAGTTATGAGAACCTTCATTCTGATCGGAGAATAGCACCAAAGCAATTGAGAAAAACTGTAATGTTCAGCAGAACCAATTACTGTAAAAATCCCTCTCTTCATACCCTTCACAGTAAAGACTGTGCCGTCATCACCACGGAGGCTCAGTGTCAAACACAGGTATTTGTTACAGGTGAGTGAGTCGGCTACTGTGTCTGTGTCTGTATAGGACGCCGTGCAACACACACAATGACACACACACACGCTCCATTCAGTCAGAGTCTGCTATGTAAAGCACGTTGCCGTGGTTCCTCCCAGACAGAAGACACAGTGACAGCGAGGGTTCAGATGGATTACTGACTGTCAGCAGTGGAAACAGTCATTATCCAAGGAACGGTTCACTTTATTCTTATAGCGCTGGGTTTCAACTGAAACCATAGCAATAAACAGAATCATATTTGGCATTGAATTATCACATAAGTTGCATTCTCATTTACAGTAATGGTTTCAGAATCTTTGTAAATTTTCTTATGAAAAATGAGCAAATTAATTAGAATCTGCAAACTGTTTAACTGCACTATTTTTTATAAAAAACGCTGTTCTGAAGATTGTCTTACTTCAGCAATGACCTCGTTTGATTCGCTTTTTGCAACAGTTTCAACAATTCCATCTAAGGTGCTGGAAAAATGTTCAAGGCTCAATGAAGGTGAAAAAGACCTCTTCTGAGCTGCTTCATTTAGCAATTCAGAGGTGAGAGGGTCAGAGGATCCGTTCACACCGCTGGACTGAAGCAGAAACACACCCAGAATAAATGACCTTTTCAATCGGGATGAATGAATTGAAACTGACTAACTAAAACATACACAAGGTCTGCAGAGAGCCTCTGCACCTGAACACATATTTAGGCACACCAGGTAGGATGACTTCCTGCAGGTCCTGGATAGAACATGTTCACAGGAACCCGACCTGGTTTGAAAACATATAATTTAAGGTCTGCAGAGACACCTGTGACACATATGTAGGCACATAAGGTAGTATGACCTCCTCTGGGTTGCATGCTGCACCCGTTTAAAACATAATTTCTGAGGTCTGTGGCAAGCTGCCAGCTCACTTTGCCCAGTGGCTGATGCTCCGCATGGGCTTGTAGGCTGGCGTTGGGCTCCATTGTTTTGGGGGTTTAAATTGTCTCCCTGGTGTGACATAGCATGCGCTTGTCCATCCAGGGAGCTCCCAAGTGGAGCTTCAGCGCCAAGCCAAACTGTATTCCATTTGTGGCTATAAATGGTTTTAATCATGTAACAGAGTGTTCCTGAATAAACAGAAGTAACTCAGTCAGTAACTCAGTCAGGTAACTCAGTCAGTCAGTAACTCAGTCTGTAGTCAGCTGACAACCAGCCCATTAGTCTCTGTCCAATCAGTAATTCATAACTCAGTCTAACTCAGTCAGTAACTCGGTCTATTTAAAATGTAACTGTCAGTAACTGATTTCAGTAACTCAGTCAGTCAGTAACTCAGTCAGTCAGTAACTCAGTAACTCAGTGGAAAACTCAGTCCCAACTCCACCTTAACTCAGTGTCTCAGTGCTTTCTTCAGTCTAACTCAGGTAACTCAGTCAGTAACTTGTCTAACTCAGTCAGTAACTCAGTCAGTAACTCAGTCAGTCAGTAACTCAGTGTAATCCAGGAGTAACTCAGTCAGTGGAGTAACTCAGTCAGTAACTCAGTCAGCCAAACTGTATTCCATTTGTGGCTATAAATGGTTTTAATCAGTCAGTAAAGAGTGTTCCTGAATCAGTCTTAGAACTTAGAATTCAAAACTCAGTCTGTTTAACTGAACTAGTTTTTTTTTCAGTAGTAACTCAGGCACTTTAACTTTTTCAGTAACTCAGTCAGTCAATATGTGATCTTGCTTTTATGCAACAGTTTCAACAATTCCATCTAAGTGTGGATAAATGTTTAAAACTCAATGAATGTGAAAAAGACACTTCAGTCATTCTGTCAGTAACTCAGTCAGTAACTCAGGAGGTAACTCAGTCAGTAACTTAGTCAGTAACTGAAGTCAGAAACCTTAGGAATCAAATCCTTTTCAATCAAATCGAATGGTGAGACAGTCAGTAACTCAGATTCAGTAACCCAGTCAGTAACAGTCAGGTAACTCAGTCAGTAACTCAGTCAGTCAGTAACTCAGTGTAACTCAGTCAGTCAGTAACTCAGTCAGTAACTCAGTCAGTAACTTCCTCAGGTCCTGATGAAGGTAGAACAGGGATTCAGTAACTCAGTCAGTAACTCAGTCAGTCAGTAACTCAGTCAGTAACTTAGTCAGTAACTCAGTCAGTAACTCAGTCAGTCAGTAACTCAGTCAGTAACTTAGTCAGTAACTCAGTCAGTAACACAGTCAGTAACTCAGTCAGTCAGTAACTCAGTCAGTAACTCAGTCAGTAACTTAGTCAGTAACTCAGTCAGTAACTCAGTCAGTCAGTAACTCAGTCAGTAACTCAGTCAGTCAGTAACTCAGTCAGTAACTCAGTCAGTAAACAGTCAGTAACTCAGTCAGTCAGTAACTCAGTCAGTAACTCAGTCAGTAACTCAGTCAGTAACTCAGTCAGTAACTCAGTCAGTAACTTAACAGACACTCAGTCAGTAACTCAGTCAGTCAGTAACTCAGTCAGTAACTCAGTCAGTAACTCAGTCAGTAACTCAGTCAGTAACTCAGTCAGTAACTCAGTCAGTAACTCAGTCAGTAACTCAGTCAGTAACTCAGTCAGTCAGTAACTCAGTCAGTAACTCAGTCAGTAACTCAGTCAGTAACTCAGTCAGTAACTCAGTCAGTAAACAGTCAGTAACTCAGTCAGTAACTCAGTCAGTAACTCAGTCAGTAACTCAGTCAGTAAACAGTCAGTAACTCAGTCAGTAACTCAGTCAGTAACTCAGTCAGTAACTCAGTCAGTAACTCGTCGTCGGCCTCTGTCTTTGATCCTCCAGTGAAACCATATCAAAGGACACAGGTGATAAAGCAGCAGCAGAGTTCCTCCTCCTCCTCCTCCTCGTCTTCCTCTTATCAGCCTGGCCTACATCACACACACACACACACACACACACACACACACACACACACACACACACACCCAGCTTTGAGGTCATGCACTGTGTGAACAAGCCCACGCACGGCGCTTTAAAACCTGCCTAATGTAAAGAAAAAGAAAATGTGTGTGTGTGTGTGTGTGTGCGTGTGGCGGAGCGTCCTCGTCCTTGAGTGTGTTGGTTCTAAGCATCCCATAATAATTAAGATAATGAAGGAACTGTTACGACCTGTTCCTCCTCCTGAATGGACAAGATCCTGTGAAAGACACGTCTTTATGTAACGGAAGCACAAGCTGCTTTTTTTTCTCCACCGGCTCGCGCTCCATCGCTGATAAGCATCGACACATCAAATGTTGTGTGTGTGTTTTTTCCACGGGGGGTAACTTAGCAACCTGAGCGAGCGCCGATTGGAAACAGTCGAGGCGAGGCCGGAGGATTTTTTAAAAAGACGGCTGCAGCCAGGAAAAAAAAAAAAAAAAAAGTTGACCGTCTATAATTGCTGACATCAAAGTGGACTTTCACAAGCCATGTGACATCACCGCTGCGGTGCACTGTGGTCACACACACACACACACACACACACACACACACAGATGGTATTGACCTAAGCTACATAACCTCCAAGCACTTGAGGCCAAAATAACAGAGCAGCCTGTCCTGAGCCGCGCTCGCTGCACCGGGACACGACGCTCACGACGACGCTGTGAGCTCATGAAACATGCACATGCATATTGATTCATCCTCTGCAGTAACGACTGTACGTCTGCACCTATAGAAACCACAACCACGCCGCCGAGAAAGAAAAGAAAGAAGAAGAATTACAGCTGAAACTCTAACATGAAATCTGAACTGCAGCTTTATCTGGGTGGTAATTTTTATGTCTTTAAACCTCGCAGCCTTTCACGAGGCGGGACCTTGAAAACATGAGTGTCTTGAAAGGCCTTTCTCTGAGGCACAAGGTCTCTCTCCGCGGCGGAGGAGAAAAGCGGTGGTGATGGAAGAGAGAGAGAGAGCGAGCGGGAGAGAGAGAGGGAATGCTTCAGCTTTCTCCCTTTTAAAAGAAAGTCACATATTTCTAAATGAAAGGCCTTTTGCAACAAGGCCGCAATCATGTTTCTCTGAAAAGGGCTGTCTGACCTCTGACCCCAGATATCTCTCTTAGCGGAGAAAGAGAAGGGAAGCAGTGAACAAATGAGAAAAAACCATATTGACAACCTTTTCCTCAACTCCTCTTTTTTTTCTTTTTTTTTTTACGCCTCACCTTTTCTTCCTAATATGGAACCTCTCTATCTCTCTCTGTCTCTCTGTGCTCCTTCACATCTAGAGGTCGTGTCAACGTTTATCAGCGGATCCATCCATTATCCGTCCGGCCATCCATCCTCCTCAGGTATTTGAGCAGGAATTAGCTCGTAATGCCAAAGCATTGTTTCCCACGCCGAACACCGAGGGGTTAACAGAGCCGCGTAGGAGTAGTTTCGATCCGTCAGGTAGGTCAGGTTTCTCTTAACATGACTGCATACCTGTGTGAAACTGTGTGTGTGTGTGTGTGTGTGTGTGTGTGTCCGCATGTGTGTGCATGCATTTGCATGCTTGTATTGAGACACCTCAAGAAAAGAAAGAAAAGAAAAGGAGGAAAGAAAGGAGGTAAGGAATCCAATCATTCTTGATGCGACCAGCCCAGACAGCCAGCAGAACGACGCAGCCAATCAGATCTCTGCACCGACACCGTGTTCACAGATTCACCTTTACAATGACTCGGTGACCCCCCCCACCCCAGAAATAAACACTCAGCTGAAAGGAGGGTCTGCAGAGTCCAGTGATCTTTGGCTCAGACCAGAAGAGGAGAGGACAGAAATACTCATGAAAGAAACTTTATGATCCAGAGATGAGCTGCAGCTGAAAGCTCTGGAAAGGCTATAAGTGGTAATTGAGTGAGGGGAGGGGGGTATTCTGGTATGTGGACACTCCCTTCTGTTTTGGGCCTGTTTTCATCCAGTATTTTGGGTAAATCACTTATTTCCACTTAAAGGGATAGTTCAGCTGTAAGTTTGTTACCTTTAATTGTTGGTGCAAGCTATTTTTAGAACGGCGGAGCAGAGCCGTGAGCTGCTCAGAGCTACGCAATGGAGGCTCATGGGATTTCTTGGTTTCCCTCATCAAACTCATCAAATACACAATCCAACAACTCCACAACGCTCTGGTGGACAAGTTGTGACCTGCACATTCACCACACTATGAGATAATAACACAACGTTACCACACAGAGTTGTTTTAGAGGGAAATTCATGCAAAACCGCTGATGCGCGTTGCCTTCAGGGACAGTTTTTCATCATCAGTCTCTGTATTTCCCTCTAAAACAACTCTTGTGGAGTTGTTGGATTGTGTATTTGATGAGTTTGATGAGAGAAACCAAGAAATCCCATAATGAGCCTCCGTAGTGTAGCTCTGAGCAGCTCACGGCTCTGCTCCACCGCTCTAAAAATAGCTTGCACCGACAATTAAAGGTAATGAACCTACTGCTATGACTATAGGGGTTATGGCGATGGGCCACTTTGGCAAAATGTTGAACTATCCCTTTAAGTCAAACATTAAAGCTTCATGTTTTCTTCTCTGTTTTATTTTGAAATGTTGATCCACGAGAAGATCTAAAAACCACCTTCTTCTGATTGGATGCAAAAATAAGCCATGTTTCTTAGAGGAAACATGAACTGACTCCTCTGATCTCCAGCAGCAGCGTCAGTGGAGGCCGGTTACGCAGCAGGTTCGAGTCCATGTGGGTGCAGCGCTAACACTCTCCTCCACTCAACTACAGGCACTTGTCGTAAAAAAAAAAGGGAAAAACAGCATCTTGTGTGGTGCAGAGAGGAGAGAGATACTTAGAGTGTGGCGTTGTTAAAACTGCTTTTTAAACTTGAACACACACACAAACACACACTCTTGATAATGACAAGTGCTCATTCACACTGACTCATCTTTTGTTTATGTTTTCAGCTCCTGCAAATGTAACAGGCAGCGGCTCTGAAAGGCTCCCAGCGTTATGAAGCATCTCCCTGCTCTCTCTGCTGTGGAAGGACGGTGTGAGTACCAGCAATCAGCCACACACACACACACACACACACACACACACTGGGAACATGCTGGGTGGGAGGAAACATCTCCATCCATCTACAGGAATCTGACTCCTCTCTGCAGACGATAACGTTGCTTTCTGCACAATCACTTTGCTTCTTCTTTTTCTTTCCTGTGAGTTTAATTTATCACAGCCTTTATTTGATCTGTTTATTCATTTAAAACCTTCCTGTCGTCCTCCTGGGTCGAGGAAGGAAGGACGGAAGGAAGGAAGGAAGGAAAGAAGGATTATGGAAAGAAAGAAGGGAAGATGGAGGAAGTGAACAGATGGAGGGTTAACCCCTTGTTGTCCTTCACTTCCTCCATCCTTCCTTCTTTCCTTCCTTTCTCCCTTCCTTCCCTTTGTCCTCACTTCTTCTTCCTTCCTGTTTTGATCCAGTTGAGTCTCTTCCCTTCCTCCATCGTTCTTTCCTTCCCTTTTCCCTTCCTTCTTTCCACAATCCTTTTCCCCTTGCTTCTTTCCTTCCCTTCATCCTTACTTCTCTTCCTTCTTTTTTGACCCAGTCTATTCCCTCTCTCCTATCTCTCCTACCTTTTTCTCATCCTTCTTTCCTCCCATTGTTCCCTTTGTCCTTCCTTCCTTCCTTGGGAAGATCTGTTCACTTCCTCCTCCCTTCTTTCCACAATCCTTCTTTCCTCTTTTGATCCAGTTGACCTGGTCTATTCCTTCCCTCCATCTTTCTTTCCTTCCCTTTTTTGCCTCCCTCCCTTCTTTCCCTTCGTCCTTACCTCGTCCTTCTTTTTTGACACAATCTGTTCCCTCCCTCCATCTTTCTTTCCTTCCTTCCTTCTTTCCTCCCATCATTCCTTCCTTCCTTCCTTCACCTAAATCAATATCAACGACATACCAACGAGCTGCTGTCAGGGAATTCTGCAAATAGTTTCAGGGGCACATGATGACATCATCATCGCCCTGGAGCTGCATGAGTTACCGCCCCGACGCCTGACGGTTAAATGACTTATTATTAATGTGGAAGTTTTTTTTTTTGTTGTTGTTTGTTTGTTTTTTTGTGGCGTGGAAGTTCACACGCACACATGCGCATTTGCACACTTGCACGTACACACACACACCTTGTTTAATCCCTTTCATGGCGGGTGGCTGTGCAGGGCGGATGCTGTTTAAACACAGCGGGCCCTTGATGTGGGGGCCTCCAGGGGCCAGGGTTTGTGTGCATGTGCATGTGCATGTGTGTGTGTGTGCATGTGTGTGTGTGTGTGTGTGTGCCTCTCCCGAGTGTTCTGGCCATGGGAACAATGGTCCTTTAGAATGTGGGGTTACTGGTGCGCTGACCCCTGCAAATAGAGCCATGTTCTGGCATTCCTGGCCTGATTGGCACTTTGAGCCTGCAGAGAGCTCAAAGGAGACACAGGAAATGTGACCAGTGTAATTGGTTATATATTAGCGGAGCATTCCCCACCCCACCCCCTCACCCTCCAACCCCCACGTTTAAAGGGATAGTTCACCCAAAATTGAAATTTCAGAGTTATTCGTGGCTTCTCGGCGTAGCAGTGCATGTCCATGTAACGGTTGCATTTTCGGGGCTTCAATACAAGACGGACATTACATACGAGCAGCATGGAGGTATTTGGATGTTTTTTTTGTGTCTTTTTGTTACGAAGACAGTTGGTGTCCATTTGCAACCGTTACATGGACATGCACTGCTACGCCGAGACCCCCTGCAACTCAGAGAAGGAACGAGGACTCTGAAACTTCTCCCTTAGTCCACATGATGGGTGAGTAATTTCAATTTTGGGTGAACTATCCCTTTAAATGATGGAACATTCCTCAGTGACACTTAGGTGGATGGGGCTGCTGGGATTCCTCCAGCAGCTACGAGAGGGAGGGAGGGGAGGGAGGGGGAGGGACAAAAAAAAAGAAAAAGAAAGAGGAAGGAAAGATGAGGAAGACACGGACGGAGGTGAAAAGGGCAAAGTCGTCTTTAGAGAGAGGGGGGAGGAGGGGGAGGGGGACGCTATCGAGGGGGCGGAGTCATCTCATGTGCACCTTGTGTGTATTTGCCCCCATTGTTTGTGAATGGAGCCGTCAGGTCATGATGTGAGTGCGGCCTCTCCCCGCCCATCCATCCACAGTGAAGGGGCCAAATCAGTAGCTTGACCTTAGACCTGGGGGAGGAGGAGGGGGGAGACGGGGGGGGTCGGTTTGCAGTTCATGAAGGCTCCATAAAACAACGCAATCACCAGGAGCGACACTTTCAAAATAAAAGCACCGATATTCAGCCGGTGAATGTAACTCTGAAGACGATGTGGAGCTCAGCATCACAGGAAGGAGTTATTACCCCCTGAGGCTCGGCCAGAGGGGGGGGGGGCATACCCACATAGCACCACCCTGCCCTGCATTCCTTCCTTATACAATGAGCATGAGGATGGAGCAGGTACCGATGGTGCTCTCTGCTGCAGAGATCTGATCTCCTGCTCTGTGCTTCCAAAACAAGATGCTTGTTGGGGTGGTTTAGATCACATTAGTTACTCACATGAGTTAAAGGAGACATATGCTGCTCCTTTTCCACAAATTAAAATAGTTCCCAGGTGTCTTAAAGACGCGTCTGTGTCATGCTTCGGTCCAAATCCCCCAAGGATCAAACATCACAGCTCTTTTCATCCTGTGTTTCAAACGGCTGCTTTCAGTGTCTGTCCCTTTAAATGCAAATGAGCCACTGCTTGCCCCGCCCCCTTCTACCAGTACCAGTTAGGGGTGGGGTTATGCACATTTGAAAGCTAGTTACATCACTGCCAGACAACTGAGGGAACAATTACAGATGATTTTGGTCAGATATGTTATATATTAATATTTCCATGATATGTCCCGTTTAAAACCACGTGGTGACGACTTGACAGGGTGTTGTTGTCCTCTGGTTTGGAGCTGAATAAACCACGGACTGATTAAAAACCAGTAAAAAACAAACCAACACCAAATACCTGCACACACAGGTGTCGTCCTCTCAACACACAGACCAGCTGAGCTTTGTGGAAACCTGAATAAATAGGTTTCACTGATTGAGGAGCACAGATCTGTAGGAAGTCTGTCTGGTGTTCCCTCAGCTTTTCTTCTTCTCTGGATAATCGAGATCCAAATGTCCGAAGACTAAAATAAAATAATTGATATTTATCAGATCACTAATCAAGCTTTGCTCAAAATTGATTTCAGATCACTCAGTACCTTTATCGGGTTGATACAGAACGTTTTCCGGTTGACCTGTTAGCCAGACGGCAGACCAATCAACAGCCAGATGGTTAATCGTAATCGTACAGTTTTGTTCTTTGGCGTGATGTCTAATCAGATCAGGTCTGTGCCCGTGGTCATGGTGATTTCCAGAGGCGGACAAGAACGCCGTAACGCTACAACAACAGCTTCCATCTTTCTTGGATGTTTCCAATCGCATTATCTGGGAGTTTTAACTTCAATATTAGTCGGACTGTCCCTTTACATGCACTCAGTTGTGTGGTTCTAGTCGGATTAAGGCGATAATTCAGTTTTCTCCAGTGTCATGTAAACGACTGACTGAGACACCGACACTGTGGCAGCTCCTCACGTCCAGACCCACATGTCAGTGTGTGTGTGTGTGTGTGTGTGTGTGTGTGTGTGTGTGTGTGTGTCCAGTGCGTGCACAAACAGGCTTATTTTAACAGTTCCACCACATACTTGTGCTTCACTATAAACACTGTCCTCATTCAAACCATGACTCTCACCCCGGATATTTTCTATATCCGTTTGCCCGCGTGCAAACATCTACACACACACACACACACACACACACACACACACACACACACACACACCCTACAGTACCTCCATCACACCCTCACAGCTTCTTCTTCTTCATGTGTGTGAACGTCGTGCATGATTCACATCCACACACACGTTCACACACACACAAAACCAAAAACCAAAAACCCCATTCCTTCCATTCACACCCTCAAAACCTTCTTCTTCAGGTGTGATGAACGCCATGATGTCATGAAACAATCCAGTTGTTGTAGCTTTAGGACACACCAGAATAAAACCCTAAAAAAACAGATAAAACCATTCCTTCACATTCCAGGCTAAGATAAAAACCAATGGACTTTGATTGGACAGAGTTTTCCAGACCTGGAAATGTCATTCACATAATTTCCAGCTTTCCATACTTGTATAGGAACCGTGAGAGACACAGACAGACAGACAAACAGACAAATGGACCAACAGACAGAGAGACAACAAACCAAACCCAGATCATCTGTCTCCATTAAGATAAATATATTTCCACCAGTCAATATTTCCATCTTCCAGAACTTTTCCAGACCTGGAAACTGGAGGAAATCAAAAGTCTGAGAGTCAAAGCTTCAGGTCTGACTGATCAATCAGGTTGATCTGACGGGGGGGGGGGGGAGGGGGGGTCCATGTCTCCTGAGCAATTACACACACACACACACACACACACACACTCAGAAGAAAACCAGGCTGGCAGCGACACCAGGATTACACAGGCATTTAACAAGCTCTTTGTGCAGGTCAGAGTTGACCACAGGCCCCTCAGGAGAGGGGGGGGGGGGGGGGGGCAACAGAAAGGAGAGCTGCATGGGGAATGCAGGGGGTGGGGGGGGGGGACAGAGACAGAGACGATGGATGGATTTCACCCCCTCATCTTCAAAATAAGAGCTGCTGCTGCTGCTGCTGATGGTGGTGGAGCTTTATTTAGAAAAACATGATTCATTTCCATTGGTTTTTGAAGGTGGAGAAAAAAACAAAACAAAACAAAAAAAAAAGGTAATTATCCGAAACACATCTGAGTGGATCAGGTGAGAAAAAATGTTGTGTTGTAATCTGTCAGGTTTCATCATGTCAACGAGACGCAGATAAGAGACGAGGAGGTGAGACACAGGTAACGCAGAGACACTGGACCACCCATGGACCGTCTTCCTCCTCCTCCCCCACCTCCACTTCGCCAAAGTGTTATTCTGAGGATGCTGCATAAAGATTAAAATGTAAAATTGCTCTAAAAAACTGCTTCTAGTGTTCGTTTACTTTCATGTCCTGCAGAAATTAAATAAAAATTCAACAACCAGAGCCGACAGTGTTTTTTGTTGTTTTCTCTGCCTGGTGGTTTAACAACAGACTGTAACGTCTGTAACGTCTCCCTCTGATGGAGCTGCTCCTCCAGGAGGAGAGGAGGCTCAGCTTTACTGTAACACACACACACAGACACACACACGCAGCAGGACGTGCACCGACACGGAGCTGCTGCTGATCTGGAGTCAGCTGAAGAAACTACAACCTCAGCTGAAGGAGCATCCTAACCTGATCCTGATCATTAGCACAGTTTTTAAGGATTTAGGCAGGTGTGTGTGTGTGTGTGTGCGTGTGTGTGTGTGTGTGTGTGTGTGTGTGTGTGTGTGTGTGTGTGTGTGTGTGTGTGTGTGTGTGTGTGTGTGTGTGTGTGTGTGTGTCTACAGGTCACTCCAGGTCAGGGTCTAATACCTGGACCAACAGCTCCCTCTAGTGGCGGCAGGTTCTTAAAGCTGCTTCTTCTCCACGTTGCTGCTGCTGTGATGGTTTTCCAGCTTCTTCCTGACGATCCAAACACATTCACACTGTTTTCCTTTGATTAAACTGATTTCTACAGAAGCAGACGTCGTCCAGACGTCCAACAACAACACAACCGCCATCCCACCAGTCCGACATCGGCCTCTAATTGTCTAAAACTATCAAATGTCCCGTCATTCTGACAGTGTTTTTGCCGCCTACGGTCAAAATCACACTATTATTTTCTTTTCCTTTTTTCCCACAAAAAACGTTTTGCACTGGTTGTGCTTTAGGCGATGATGAAAGGAGTCGGTTCAGTTTAGTGAAAGGAGCAGGTGGAGGCCAGACAGGCAGACGGTCTTGCGCTCTGCTGCAGAGTTACACACAACCATGTGGCCGTTCATCCATCAGCTCGTCTTAAAGAAGGAAAAGCCTGTTGAGTTTCCTGATATTAAGGCCTTGTCGGAACGGTGGGACGTTCACATGTCGGAATAACAGCATGTAACCAAACTAAATAATCTTGTGATCTGTAATAGGGTCAAATATAATAATATGTGCAACTTATATTATTTGAAGTGTAATTTATGGCTTGGATTCATACAGTGCTTTTGGTAACATTTTATAATGACTACACTCTATTAACCATTAGTTAAGCTTTAATAAATACTGAATTCATCATTTATAACACATGAATACTCATTAGTATGTAGTTTATAAATGTTTTGGTCATCATTGATAAGCTGTATTAGTAATCATGTGTTATAAATGAAAAATTCAGTGTTTATTGAAGTTTAACTAATGCTCTTTTTTTGTTTGCTCTATAACAGATAAACTGTAAATGATAAACTTTTACCATACCTTTCATTATGTGTTGTAATGAAGTTTAAAACACCAAACAGTCTGTACATCTCTCCATGATCGCACAAATAATCTCTCAAGTATTACAAAAAAATTTCTATAGGTCCATATTCATCTACTCAGTAGCTACGGTAACCTATAGATATTTATCTATTTATTTATTTATTTATTATCAAATCTGTTGAAAGGAAAAAACAGACTGAGACCAACTGGTCCAAAAATCTGCTCTTAATGTTAATTTAACAGTTCTAATGTTTATATTATACAACTGTTGTGTAACTCTTTATTTCCACTGTGTCGTCATGTTTGATCATCTGTTATTGATTATTGAAGCTCATTGTGATGATGTCATTGTCTCTTTTCAGACTCCACAGCTGCGTCAGTGTTGGATAAGATCATTTATGTTGTTTAACGGTGAACGTAGCAACAGGTTTTGTGCAACATACAGTATTAAGAGATGATATAAGTTCCATATCCTGTTTTCAGGCTGTGTCTGTGTGACCGTCCTCTTCCAAACCCAAATAAAAAAAACTGAACTCATTGATTTCTGTTCCTTAAACTAAACTAAAACCCAAAATCACATTGTGTAGCAGCACCTGGCTCTGGTTGCATCTGTCGCCCCGAGTGCGTTACATCACTACCTGTTTTAACAGCAGCGAAGCAAAAGAAAACACAAAATAGACAAAATAAATGTTGAAACGTCTCCTACGGCGACGGTTAACTGAACCGTTCCAGTCAAACAGATCAATAACTGACCTGGAGTCAGCGCTGATGATGAAACCACCAACATGTGTGTGTTTGCTGCCTGTGGCCCATAGATGGAGCTGTTGCATCTGTTACTCACACAGAAACACACACACGCACACACACATATATATAAAACACATATGAATAGATGCATAAGTGTGTGCAAATGAAAACAGATGTGTCCCTCAACATCTGCATCGTGGCTGCGTGTGCAGACGACCACGTGTTATTTATTTATGCAGCAGCAGCAGCAGCAGCAGCATGTGCATGATGTGCATGATGTCCATGATGTGCAGTGTTTGCAGAGTTTGGCGCTTTAGGTTGTGTTTACAGTGTGTGTGTTTACAGTGTGTGTGTGTGTGTGTGTGTGTGTGTGTGTGTGTGTGTGTGTGTGTGTGTAAACAGCCTGGTTATTTTTCTCTGTGGCTCTTCACAGCTTTATTCTGAACCTCTCTGACCTCACTGCGTTCCTGTGGTGGAAGGAGTGTGTGGAGGATGGAGGCTCAGACACCACGACCTGGTCCTGGTCCTGGTCCTGCTGCTGCTGCTGCTGCTGCTGCTGTTAATGCTGCTGCTGCTGCTGCTGCTGCTGTTAATGCTGCTGCTGCTGCTGTTAATGCTGCTGCTGCTGCTGCTGCTGCTGCTTCTGCTGCTGCTGCTGCTGCTATCTAATGCAAACAAACAGCTGCTTTAATGCTCTGCCCTCCAGATCTAAATGCTGTTAAAGAAAAAACTGCTGAACTGCTGCTGCTGACTTATGTTAATGCTGATGATGATGATGTTAATGATGATTGCTGCTGCTGTTAATGCTGCTGTTTCTGCTGTGAATCTCTGAAACTGCTGGGAAGGTTTGCTTGCTGTTAATGCTCAATGCAATGATGCTGCTGCTGCTGCTGTTAACTGCTGCTGCTTATTGACTGCTGCTGCTGCTGCTGTTAATGCTGTCAGACTGGTCCTGTTACAGCTCAGCTCATATCAAACAGGTGGAGCAATGGTGCTTTTGTTGACTATCTCAAGAAAACAAACAAACAGCTGGAGCAGATACTCTGGCCGTCGGGATCTAAATAAAGGTTAAAGAAAGACAGAGCTGTGACTATGACTAATGATTATGATGATGATCATGATGATTTCTGTGCATGAGGAGGAAAAGAGTTTCTCAGTGAATCTCTGAAACAGGAGAAGGTTTGTTGTTTTAGTTTCAATTCAATCACAAAACCTTGAAAACTGATCAACTTATTGATTACTAGCCAAACAGCTGATCAGACAGTCAGACTAGTCCCAGGTTACACTCCTACCTCGTATCAAACATGTGGAGCAATGGTGCTTTTGTGAGGTCACAAGGACACAACTGGACGTCCTGAGGCGACTCTGACCTTTGACCTTTGACCATGAAAATCTACTCAACTCATCATCAACCCTCCTGTCGTCCTTCTGGGTCAAATTCACCCAATCTGTTCCCTCCCTCCATCCTTCCTTCTTTTTTTCCCATTCCTTCCTTCCTTCCTTCCTTCGCCCATCCTTCTGTTTCCTTCCTATCTGTTCCTTCCCTCCATTTTTCTTTCCTTCCTTTTTCCCTACCGTCCTTCCTTCCTTCCCTTCGTCCTTACCTCTTCTTCCTTCCTCTTTTGATCTAATTCCTTCCTTCCTCTTTTGATCTAATTCCTTCCTTCTTTCCCTTTGTCCTTCCTTCCTCCCCTCCTTTTTTTCCTTCATCCTTCCTTTCTTTCTTCCTTCGTTCCCTTCGTCCTTACTTCTTCTTCCTTCCTCTTTTGATCTAATTGGCCCAATCTGTTGCCTCCCTCCATCTTTCCTTCCTTCCTCCCTCCCTCCCTCCCTCCCTTCCTTCCTTCCTTCCTTCCTTCGTTCGTTCCTTCCTTCCTTCCTTCCTTCCTTCATTCCTTCCTTCGACAACAGGAGGATTAAGTCCAATTCAATGTGTTTCTGAGTCATCACGTCTAGAGAGTGACAGCGACAGCGACAGCGACAGCGACAGCGACAGCGACAGCGACGGACGGACGACGAGGGAAAGAAACTAAACGTCTGCAGCTCCGACAGAAGAACAGAAACACAGAGACGAGTCTTTCAACTTGTCTTTGAGGTCAGAGCGACGTCTTTGAGCTAAAACTAAAAACATGCAGCGCAGCAGCTGAAGACGAGAGATTAAAACGATTCCTTCTGGTCATGTGACGCTCACAGTGAAACAGAAACAACCTGGTCTTTGAACTCAACACGCTGGTTCATATTGTTCCCAGGAGCGAGGACGAGACTTTAGAAGACGATGTGACTTCCTGTGAGTCTGATGCAGCTGTTGAGATCAAAGCACCAACACCATTTGTTTCCTGCATCTGTTTGTGCTTTAAATCAATAATAAGTTTATATATAGAGGATGGACATCAATGACATATTTGCTCTGTAGATCTGGAGGACAGAGGAGGGAGAGACGTGTCACTGAGGTTTATGAACTTCTCTGTTGTCGAGCTGAGCTTTAACATCAGCTGTGATTCATAAAACAGATTTGGTTTTGTGTTTTGTGTTGTTTTCCCGCCTGTTGGAGCTAAAACGACGGGTCCTGTCTCCGTCCCGTCTCCGTCCCGTCTGCAGC
The DNA here is from genome assembly GCA_030347415.2 of Decapterus maruadsi. NCBI lineage: Eukaryota > Metazoa > Chordata > Actinopteri > Carangiformes > Carangidae > Decapterus > Decapterus maruadsi. The sequence goes on from CM064902.1 coordinate 27,043,787, forward strand.
AGCATCACACTGCAAAAACAAAACTCCAAGTCTTTCCAAGAATATTTGTCTTATTTCTTGTCATAATGTCTCATTTCTAGTCAAAACTAATCTCTTTCCACTTTAAATCAGACTCATCATCTCAAAATTAACTTGTTTTTAGATCATTTTCACTTGTTTCAAACTAATTTTCACATGAAATAAGTAGAAAAATCGTTTTTTGTGCTTGTGATAAGAAAGAAAAACTTGCTCCACTATGAGATTTTTCTACTTATTTCAAGTAAAAATGTGCTTTAACGTGAAAAAAAAAGTGACTAAAACAAGCAAATGAGTCTTATTTTGAGTATAATTTGATTTGTTTTGACTAGAAGTGACA